>JAKELP010000008.1:9347500-9830000 GCA_029929735.1 Mimosa pudica
GGTGCGGCGGCCGTACAATCTCCGGCGGAGGGATTACCGGCGGATCTGCCGGCGAGATCGCCGGTGGGGGGAGCGAGGGTTCATTTTGAGAAGCCTGAGGACGCAATTGAGGTGTTTGTGGATGGGTATGCGGTGAAAATCCCAAAGGGTATGACTGTGCTTCAGGCTTGTGAGATTGCTGGGGTGGATATTCCGAGGTTTTGTTATCACAGTCGGCTTTCTATTGCTGGGAATTGCCGTATGTGCCTTGTTGAGGTTGAGAAATCTCCTAAGCCTGTTGCTTCTTGTGCCATGCCTGCTCTTCCTGGTCAGTTTTTCTTTTCCCCAATTTTGTTCCTTTTTTCCTTGTTTTACTTTATTGTGAAGATTAATTAGTGTGAGCTTAAATTTCTATTTTTTAAGTTTTTGTTTTGGTTATTTTTGTTGATTTTATTGATTATGGGTATTTTTTTCCCTTTCCTCTAGTGATATAATTGCCTGTATGATTTTGTTGTCAATGATAGTGTAGTTACTGTTTTGGTTCATTTCTCACTATCATGAAATTTAGTTTTATATGATCAAACTTAGTCGAGGCCTTTTGATTTTGGTGAGAAAAAGAGTTTTAGTCCCCACTTGGTGAGGTTGCTGGAGAAGTAAATATACTAGCCAGGGGCTGATTCAAACTCGTGACTTCAAACCCTATGGCAAGCGAGCTTACCATTGAGTCAAGCCGGCCCTTTTTGTGATTGAACTATGATTCGTTTACTTTATTGGTTGGTTGCACTTATTAATAACTAATGCTATGTTGACACTTCTATTAAAACTACTACTAAGTTATGCTTTTTTATCTTTAAAAAGAAAAATAATCTTTGTCTGTTCTCTTTATATATTTGACTATATAGTCACACATGATCTGTCTTGTTAATGTGTTATCTATTGCTTCTCATTGTAGATTACAAACTATGTCTTTCTAATAATTGAGAAATTCAGGAATTAACTTATCAGTTATCGTATTCTTTGATTGTTGAGTTGTTGTATTGTATCTACTGGTAGCTTCTAATATTTTAAATTAGATTTATACCAATATATTTAATGCTTGTACACACGAATGCACCCTTGTTTTACGCATAAGTTGTTTGGTTTTATTTGGAGTTCCATTTAGTCACTTGTATATGATTTTTGTTTATAATGTAATCTAATGGGATATCGGTCTAAAGGGATGAAGATTAAGACCGACACACCTGTGGCAAAGAAAGCTCGAGAAGGTGTGATGGAGTTTTTATTGATGAATCATCCCCTGGATTGCCCAATTTGTGATCAGGGTGGGGAATGTGACCTTCAGGATCAATCAATGGCATTTGGCTCTGATCGTGGTCGCTTCACTGATGTGAAGAGATCTGTGGTGGATAAAAACCTTGGTCCTTTGGTGAAGACTGTAATGACTAGATGCATTCAGTGTACAAGGTTAGCTGTGTGTAACACTTCTATCATTGAACTGATTATTGTCATTCGCAAAACTTTATAAAAATTTCTTGTATTTTAATTATGAAAATATTTATAGGTTGATATTTTAAATGAATGCTAGTTTTTTTAATTATGTAAGAATTATTGGGATTCTTCTAGTTGTTGTAGAATGGTCTTGTAAGAATTAACGATATCAGTTCAAGTTGTTAACCCCACTTTCGAATGAATTATTGATCATTGTGATTGTTTCAGGGATGTGCCAATTTTATAGATGAATGTATAGATTGAAGGAGAATCAGGATATAATTAAGATCTGAGTAATTCTCATTAATAGTCAAAATCTGGCTGTGCACACTAACCTAGTATTAGGGATCTGATTGTGTATTAGAGTATTAGGGACCTGTAGGGTATTATTATTTTATATGACACAATTCTATATACATTTCATTCATGTTTGATGGATTTGAGATCATAATATGATGTTATAGTTCTATGTAACGTGAAGTTCTGTGGTGCTGTTCTCTATGCATTCTAGTAATTTGAAATGTTACACCCTTACCAAGACATGAATTTCCGTTCTGTTCCTTGATTATCTAGTTTTAATATTTTTTTAGGTTTGTTCCATCTTAGTTTGATCGGTTTAAATTTGTGGTTTGGCTCTGGACTTCTATTATTTAAAATGTTAGCATTTGTTTGAAATCTAGCTGAGTATATGAGAAACAATATTTTTCTTACGTTGAATGTCAGATGTATTAAATAATTGAGTGTCTCTTCGGACCAACAGGTGTGTGAGGTTTGCAACAGAGGTTGCAGGGGTTCAGGACCTTGGCATGTTAGGTCGTGGCAGTGGAGAGGAGATTGGAACATATGTTGAAAAGCTTATGACGAGTGAACTTTCTGGTAATGTGATAGATATCTGTCCTGTCGGAGCTCTTACCTCAAAGCCTTTTGCATTTAAAGCTCGGAACTGGGAGTTGAAGGGAACAGAGACCATTGATGTTACGGATGCTGTTGGATCTAATATTCGTATTGATAGCAGAGGACCTGAAGTCATGCGAATTATTCCTCGTCTAAATGAGGTGAGATTCTGGAAAAGATCATGTCGGTGTTCATTGCAATGAATTGTGCCTAAGATGAGTAATATCTATTTTGTTCTCAAGAAAGTCATGCAAATTGTTATATCATGATGTTGCCTCTGAACTCATAAGCTCAGTAGGAAGAATTTATATACGGAAGAAGAATTACAAAAAAATATTAATTATTAGTTACTTTCTGATCTCTACGGAGTGAGGAAGTATTTATATACGGGAGGAAGTTCTAACCTCTGCGCTCCTTAGGAATACAACAACATCAAAGTCTTATCTCACTAGGTGGAGTTAGCTACATGGTTTATACGAAGTCATTGAGCGTTGATCTATGTTCATATGATTCGACAGAGTTTTACGTTGATTGTCAGGGTCTAACACAACTTTCCTCCTTTACACGAGCTTGGGATCAACTATAAATATAGGCAGAGTTCTCTACTCTAATTAGTAATGTGATGGTCAAAACCCTCTGAATAGGTCATTTTAACCAAAATACCTCTGTTATTTAAAAGTTATAAAAAATCGTGAACTTAGTTTGGTCATTTTCTTTAAACCTTGTATATACTATGTTGTGAGAAAAAGAGCTCATTCTTCAATGTGAGTCATATTTCCCTTGTTTGAAGCGTTACGCTGAAGCCTATAAAATGCCCAGAAATAAATTGTCCCTTCTCACCTCACTGAATTCATGTAGGAATGTTCTAGACCTACATGTATAGGCCTTGTTCTATTGCTCTACACTCTTTTAATTTACTTGTTTCATGAGTAGATCTCTATTTATGAGAATGAATCTGCCTTCTTTTTGTTGATTGATGGAACCGAGAGATGTTTTGATTGAACCTAACAGGTTAACTGTTTTGGTGTTACTAGGATTTCTTATTCATTGAGTGTGATTAATCATGTGAAATTCCAGGTCTGAATTGTTACACAATTTACATGTATATTATGCTCATGCTTAGTTTATATTACATTTTATAATTTTGAATAACAAGTGAGTAGCCTGAAGAATGGCTAGCCCTCTTTATTCAAGTTCCCAGGTTCAGATTATAACATATAATTTGAGCTAATTGTTTAATCTATGTTGTTATCTGGGAAAGCTTGGAGCTTTTTAAATGATGGAACCTCTGCTTTTTATTTGATGGTGAGGTGGGCATTTTTTGTTTCTGTCAATGGTTTGCATAAAAGATTGTGCTACTTATTGATGCAGGACATAAATGAAGAATGGATTTCAGACAAGACTCGCTTTTGTTATGATGGTTTGAAGAGGCAGAGACTGAATGATCCCATGATTCGTGGATCTGATGGGCGATTTAAAGCTGTCAGCTGGCGCGATGCCCTTGCTGTGGTTGCAGAAATTGCCCACCAAATTAAATCAGAAGAAATTGTTGGAATTGCGGGCCGGCTTTCTGATGCTGAATCAATGATGGCACTTAAAGATCTCATTAACAGGATGGGATCTGATAATGTGTGGTGTGAAGGAATTGGGGCAGATACTAATGCTGATTTGCGATCAGGGTATATTATGAATACTGGCATTGCTGGTCTTGAGAAAGCAGATGCTTTCCTGTTGGTTGGCACCCAGGTATTTATTTGTCCATTAACTGCAATATTTAATCACCCTTGATTATAAAAACGTGGGATTGTGTTGTTTCTGGTATCAATTATGTTTTATAATCTTATATGAATATTTTATTGAATTTGTAGCCACGGGTAGAAGCTGCTATGGTTAATGCAAGAATACGAAAGACTGTCAAAGCAACACACGCTAAAGTTGGCTACATTGGACCTCCAACTGATTTCAATTATGATCATAAGCATCTTGGTACTGATCCTCAAACACTCATTGACATTGCTGAGGGTCGTCACCCATTTTCCAAGACTCTCTCAAGTGCTAAAAACCCCTGTATCATTGTTGGTGGTGGGGTTTTTGAGAGGAAGGACCAGGATGCAATTTTTGCCGCGGTTGAAGCCATTGCTAAAAATGGAGATGTTGTCAGGGCTGATTGGAATGGCCTTAATGTGTTGCTTCTCCATGCTGCTCAGGCAGCTGCACTTGATCTTGGACTTGTTCCGCGGTCTGAAAAAGGCCTTGAATCTGCTAAATTTGTCTACTTGATGGGTGCTGATGATGTGAACATGGACAAGATTCCTAATGATGCTTTTGTTGTCTATCAAGGTCACCATGGGGACAAGGGTGTTTATCGTGCAAACGTCATTTTACCGGCTGCTGCATTCAGTGAGAAGGAAGGTACATATGAAAACACTGAAGGATGTGTTCAACAAACGTTACCTGCAGTGCCTACTGTCGGTGATGCGAGGGATGATTGGAGGATAATTCGTGCCCTCTCTGAGGTGGCTGGATTGCGGTTGCCTTATGATACAGTCAGTGCCATCCGTGCCCGAATCAAGACCGTTGCACCAAATCTTGTGCACATGGACGAGAGAGAACCTGCTGTATATTCATCTTTGCCTAAGCCCAATGTCACCAAGAAAGTCAGTACAACACCATTTGGGGCAGCAGTGGAGAATTTTTACATGACTGATGCAATAACCCGGGCATCAAAGATAATGGCGCAATGTAGTGCTATGCTTTTGAAGAAGTGAAGTTTAAATATGGTTTTTGTCCAATTGGAACATGTTTTTCGTTTCCTTGTCATGTAAGCCACTGGTTGGCCAAAGCTTCTCGGATGTTGGAAGTATCTAATAAAATTATTTTAGGCCTTTGTCCTTCTATGCAAATGTAAGAGCACCACATTGTAAAACTCTTGTGTACATTTGGATTCTGTCCTGCTGATTGTGAAAGCTTACTCCAGCACACACCCATAGGGTGATGGAAGTTTGCATGCCACTTTTTAGATAGATAACACAAGTGAACTTGTACCAACATATTAAATAAGCTACTTGCTTTGTAATTTAACCAATCTTTAGATAGATAACACAAGTTTTTAAGTCTTGTAACCAAGTGACGTAAAACCTCATGTGAATGAGGTGTTGCAAGTTTGATTCGTTTTCTTAAGTTATTTGCAATTACCCCTTTAATTAGAAAGAAGGGTTAAGGGTCAAGAATGCACATGTTTTACCTAAAAGGTCACCTAGCACCAAATAATTTAAATTAATAAGCACACATTAGTTTTCATATTGGATTAAAAAATACATATATAATAAATCCATGTGTATTTTTGAACTCAATATGAAAAATTATGTGTATTTTGAGACATGTATTTTTTTTTACTCTTAACCCTATGAAAAAACGGGCCAAAGGGATGAGAGAGGAGTTTTCAGCCATTCATTGAACCAAAAGGATTTTGCAAAGAGAGTGCGTCAATGAAACAGGGAAGGGAATCTTGTTAAACAACATAATACCCGTCAAGTTGCTGAACAAAATATGCAACATGATTACGAAGAAAAAGGGGAGATTTTTGGACCATACAACTTTGACATGAACAGATATATTCATGTACCTTTGACCATACAAAGATGATCTTATTTCAGTACAAACATACACACAAAACCTTGGCAGTAACTGGGAACATACTACACTCCATAACTGATTGAGAGTAACAAGGAGTTACTTCTGCACCTTTGAACAAGCAGAGATACCGGATTGACCATATGAGCTTTCCCAATTTCTTCCATCAAAATGCTTAATTTCAACACTCTTGAGTGTGCCAGGGTCAACACACTTGTATGAAACAGCAACTCCATCTGGATTTGAACGTGGATAATAGAATGAGGTTATTCCACACACTTTGCAGAATGTATGCTTTGCAGTGTGAGTACCAAATGTGTAAGTTGTGATAAACTTCTCTGAATCCCCCAAAAGCTCAAATCTCTCGGCCGGCACGATAAAGTGTGTGTTGCCTCTCATGTAGCAGTCAGAACAGTTACATTCCCATGCTACAACACTAGAAGAAGCAACTGCTTTCCACCTCACACTCTTGCAATGGCACCCTCCACTGTGCACCACTGTCTCTGAATCAAAATCCATCTAACCTTGGCTCTAGCAGATTTATCAAGCTTCAAAAACAAAATGTGATTGAACTATAACCATTTAGTACATCATTATCTCCATCCCAGCACATGGATTAGATACTTAGTGTCACAATCTATTATGCCAGAAGACATGAGATAATAATAAGAGTTAAGGGTCATATATACCCCCGAAGTATACATTAAAGATCATTTCTATCTCTAAAGTATTTTTTGCCCATATTTGCCCCTTAAGTATGCAGGAAGATTATATTCGCCCTTTACAATTAAAATTAATGGTCAAATATGCTTTCCATGCATACTTTATGGGCAAATATGACCCTTCATGCATACTTCTGGGGCATATATGACCTTCCATATATACTTCAAGGACAAATATAATCTTTTATGCACATTTTCGGGGCAAATTTGAGCCAAAAATTACTATAGGCCGATATGATGCATACTTTAGGGGTATATATGAACTTTAACTCTAATAACAAATATTTATTGGCATATATGAATTTTCATGCATACTTCAAAGACATATATGACCTTTCATATATATATTTCAAGGGCAAATATGATATTTTATGCACATTTTCGGGGCAAATTTGAGAAAAAAATACTTTAGACAGATATAATCTTTTGTGCATGTTTTAGGGGCAGATATAATCTTTAACCTTGATGATAATGCTACTCTAAAAGTTGTATCAAATGATCAAATTATAGATGAAACAAATTTTAAATGCCATTATAAATAGAAAACATAAGGTATTGTCAAATCTTATATGCTCACTGAAAATCTTAAAGGCCACTGAACCCACTAATAGACATGGACACTTAACCAAAAAGTATAATTTCCAGCAAAACAGAGCTAATACAGTTAATTGCAGGGGCGATTATGGGTTGTGACTCATATGTAGTAAGCTCATCAACACTTGTAGATATTATCATTAAAAATATAAAGTAAGATTGAATCAAATGAGCTAAAAATAAATGTTGATGCAGGTTTTATGATATTCCTATATTAAGTACTTAATCAACTTACCGTAAGTGTATTAATGACCCTTCGCAATTGAAGACGGAGAAGCAAGATGTTAACTTGTTGGGTTGCTTCCGTATAAGCTTTTGTCTCCACAATCTCGCTTCACAAAGTCTTCTTGGATTTGTCTTGCTATTTCCTATAGAAAGAGTTTTTTTATTATTGAGTTAGTTTAGCTTTTGGTTATGTAATTGATTGCCTTTACTAATTAAATTCTGTTTTCCTCTACAAATATACTCCCTCCAACCTTAAATATAAATATAAGAGTCATTTGACTTTTTTTTTGTGAAAGTTAATCCAGCAATTAATGAAGTACATTATATCACTAAATTATATGTGTCATATGTAATAAATGATATACTACCTTCGGTCCTAAATATAAGACTTAATTGACTTTTTTTTAGAGATTAAGGTTGCAAAATAGGTTATTAAATCATGACATATTTGATATCTTTTTAGATTATCCATTAGCTTATAGGTAAAATAAACTAGTGTAAGAGAAAAAATTAGGTAAATCAATTTATAATTAACTTATTTTGCTTTTTTTAGAATTTTTCAAAAAAGTCAACTAGGTCCTATATTTAGGACCGGAGGGAGTATTAGTTTATAAGTAGAATAAATTAGTTTTAAAAGAAAAATTAAGGTGATTCATTTTTGAGAAAAAAGTGATTAATTTGACATAATTGTTTTATAAAGTTAACAATAAGCTTATAATAAATTAGAAGCAAAGTGAGGGCACAATTTTATACTTGTGGGCTACACATCTCCTCCTTGTATCTTACCTAGGCCTGATAATGATGTTGCAAACGATGCGCATTACTTAAAAGAAATGAAAATGATTACAATTTTATACTTCTAGTTAATACCTTTCCCTTATATATCAGATCTCATCCAAACCAAATATCAATGTTTAGATAAAGAAGGGACCTTAAAGATATGAAAACAAGTACCAATTTCATACTCCAATGTTTTCTTTTCGTCCAGAAAAAAAGGGGACGTGGGGTCTTATAGGCATGAAAACGATGACAACATATCCTTTGGAGTTACATTTTCTCCTTATGACTCACGTAGGCCAAATATTAATAATGTTCCAGACAAGGACGCGGGACATTGAAGGTAAAAAAATGGTTACATTTTAATGCTTCAACATTACCTTTTCCCTTGGCCAAAAAAACAAAACATTATACCTTTTCCCCTTATATTTTACCCAAGCCAAATGTTGATTTTCTAGACGGGGACATGGAACCTTAAAGATATGAAAATAGTAATAACAATTTTTCACTTCAACGTCATCTTTTCACCCTTCATTTAACCAAGGCCAAATATTGATATTCGAGATAAGGAGGCGGGAGTGCGGGACCTTAAAGATATAAAAAGATTACAATTTTATACTCCGTAGTTATCTTTTCCTCTTATATCTTACAAAAGGCCAAATAGAGTTTCAGGTAGACATGCAGACACCCAATTCGAATTAAGTTTATATAGTTTATGCGTAAAAGTCGATTAATTCATTCCCTGAAAATTCCAGTACATTAATAATTAAACCATTAGGATGGAGACGAGAATAACTTGGTAACAAGACGGACCCTTTATTTTTTTTCCTCAAAGTTCATAGACCTGTTTAATGGTTCTCTTCTTGTCTTTTTTTAACTTTTGAAAACCAAAATACATGGGTAAGTTGAACTTTAGGCATGGATGATTGAAAATATTTGATACAAAAATGTAATCAACATTTAATTCCGTCCGAACAATATAAAATTAAATCTATTGTTAAAAAAAATTAGAACTTGCCCCTTCGTTTTACTCTCATCCAGCTATAAAAGCTACGTATACAAGTACAACTATTACATTTATTATTTAGATATTTGACAATATTATCCAGACACCGCTGGATACTTGATGACATAAAGGAAAAAAGACAATGACTTTCATTAGTAAAGGGCAAAAGAAACCAGTGAATATTATTTTGGATGGGCATGGAAACTTCATGATTGATTATTAGTAAATTGTTACTATAGAACAAGAGAGTGAAAGAAACCTTCAACTCCCCTCAATCACTTGGTACTTAATGACTAGAAACTAGACATCACAAGATCACAAAGATGATCCTAACAAAACACATTGGCCTCTCATGGTTTCCACAAAAGAGTTGTCTCAGCAACCATTGATGTCACAACATAGGGGTCCATGTTGGAAGCTGGCCTCCTGTCCTCAAAATATCCTTTCCCTTCTTTCTCTGTGTCCCTTCCAACTCTTATTGAAGCACCACGGTTAGCAACACCCTGCCAAAAAAAAAATTACAAGTTAAAATTTGATATTATCATTATAATGTGTTCCTCTTGTTTTTGATGATAATAAGTAAGGTCACATGTTGGAGTTGCCTACCCATTTAAAGGTGTTGATGTCAGCAGTTTCATGTCTTCCTGTCAAACGACGCTCGTTGCCTTCTCCATAGGCTGCAATGTGCTCCTTGTGCCTCTTCCCCAACTTCTCAATTGCTTTCTTGATCACTTCATAGCCTCCTTCTTCCCTCATTGACTTGGTGCTGCAAAAATGTTACATAGTACTTAGTAAAAGTTAAACAGTAGTGAATCAAGAAATAATCACACAAAATTAGTAACAAGATTTACCTATAGTTTGTGTGGGCACCAGCTCCGTTCCAATCACCCTTGTTGTGTAAGAAACCAAATCATAGAGACAATAGTCAATATCAAGTTAAAGTTCAATAACAGGTTCTCAAATATAGCATACATATGTGTGTGTGTCCAAAAGGAATAGTGTTGAACCTTAATTGGCTTGGGGTCGAAGGAAACGACCACTCCTGCAATCTCAGTGATCCTCTGTAGAACACAAAAAAAGAGATGTTAGCTTCTTCATTCAACACATTAGACATTGATTTTTCTTTAAATATGAAAGAAAAAACATGAGTTGATCATGTGTGTAGTCATGTGTCACCTCCAAAATGTAACGAGCAACCCACAGCTCGTCAGCAGCAGAGATCCCAACTGAGGGACCTACTTGGAATTCCCACTGCATCACATTAAAAAAACAGGAAAAATAGAAATGAATTAACAATGAAAGAAAAGAGCAAACTTTGTAATGTGAAATTCAGTGTTAAAAGTTTGAAAATTACTTGGCCAGGCATCACTTCTCCATTGATTCCACTTATGTTGATGCCAGCATAAAGACAAGCTTTGTAATGTGAGTCAACAATATCTCGCCCAAAAGCCTTGTCAGCACCAATACCACAATAGTATGGTCCCTGATGAAAGCAAAAATGGTAATAATCTATATACTTTAGGATTAAATATCGTTTTGGCAAATAAACTATTAAAAAGTATCAATTTGTCCAACAAATAATAAAAAATATCATTCTGGCCAATGAACAAAAAAATGGTCCATTTTAGTCAATGAACTAATGGAAAATACTAAAATACTTTTCTCCGCACTTGAATATCACACACAATCACAAGTAGAGAGAAAGGTATTTTAATATTTTCAGTAGTCAATTGGCCAAAATTGGCCAGGTTTTTTGTTCATTGGCTAGAATGATATTTGGCCCTATACTTAAATCGCAAATCATTATCAGCTAGAGCCTACAAAAAGAAGCAAAAGCTAGTTCGCACGTATCAGGTGAAAGATAGGAAATTTTCACCTGAGGTCCAGGATAGCCACCAAAAGGCCACCCAAGAGGCCATTGGATGTGTTTCTGTAGCAAGGTGTATTCCTGCTCAATTCCATACCTGTTTCCAGATTATTCAAAGCAATGCATTAAATCTAAGGAATTATAGATCTTTCGGGAAGATCCCTCTTTGTATAAAGAAGTTAGCAAGAAATATAATACCAGGGTTCTTCAGCAGCAACTTGGGGGTGACTGAATATTTTTGCAGCTGCACATCTTTTGTTCGTGGGAATTGGTTCTCCAGCTGGAGTGTAAGAATCACACATAACCTGATGGTGCAAATTAGGATTGATTTTTACCGTTACAATGAGAACATTCCATGTGAAATATTGCCAGATAAAAATTTAAAAGAAAGATAGAATGAAAACCCACCAAGATATTATTACCCCTTCTGAATGGATCTCTAAAAATTGCTTGTGGACTGTTGCCAAAATTTGAAACAAAGATACAATCAATGAACTATCTCAAATAAGAAAATTACTCCCTACACAATCCTTAATATAAGATCAAGTTGAATTATTTGTGGAAGTTAAGAAAATCTATTAGACCATCTAAATTTAACATATGTTACAATAATTAGATTAGATGTTAACTTTATAATAAATATAAATACTTTCAAAAGGTTAATTTTACATCTTAATGTTTCCCAAAAATAATGTAACTTAATCTATAATTAGTGCCGGGGTAGTTAAAAATCTATAGTGAAGGGAAAAGCTTACTATAAGATGACTTCACTATCTTCTCCAGGAGCTTGGCCTGTGCTAGAACCATCATAGTTCCATTTGGGCAACTTCGAAGGATCGCTGACAGGTCCTGATAGGGTCTGTATTTCATTTTTACATTAATATACAGCCAAACCAAACAATTGACTATTTTTTGTTCCATTTCTTGTATTCTTGCTTTTACTATAAAACTTGTCTATTGTGTTTTGAGTTAACTAATAGATGGATAGGAAAATTACCCTTGCTTTGCTCCTCATGTCCATGCCAGATCCACCGATCCTATCATATTAAACATATAAGTGAATCAAACAAAATAAAAGGTGAGAAAAGTAAAGAAAAAAAAAAGAATTTGATGCACATAGAAGTTAACAAAAGAGTTTACAGTTAACAAACATCTTGTTTGATGATCATTCTTCTTTTCCAATCATACCGGATTAAAAATTCATCATCACAAAGTATCATCAAAACTAAGCATAATTTCCAGAAGAGTGTCACACCAGTGAGAACTTAATTAGATATATACACTTAAAAACAGGACAGAACAGAACAACACAATAAGAAGCAGCGGAAATCTTGAATGAAAATATTTCGTTTTCTTTAATTTCCTCTCTTCTGAAAAATAAAAGAAAACAAAAAAAAATAATCCCTTTATGAAATACATAATCCTTTGTGTGCAACCATAAAACTGATGACAAGCACTACAGAGAATGAACGATCATGCAAGTGCGGGGCCAGAAATTAAAGAAACTAGAACCGATTGAGATAATAATGAAGAGAGCATATCTAGACATATTAATTCATTTGCAAACAATCAAAAAAAGAAATAAGCTGAGTTTGTTTGAACGTGGAGAAAAAAGATTATGAGAGCATGAGAAGAAAGAGACACAAACCATATGTATTCAGCTATGATTTTCTCAGTGGATTCGGAGAGATTAAGGTTGATCAAGTCTGAGAGCAGAGCCATTTCCAAAACAAAGAAAGAAAACTTAAGCTTGAAGCAGAGAGAGATGTTATGTGCTCTTTGGTATACGTGAGAAGTGTGGTGGCTACTGGTTCTGCATTGGTTTTATAGTGCGAGAAAATGAAATCAAACTTTTTTTTAATCAAATGGGAAAAGAATATCAAATTCTTGTATTGTTTTTGGTCAAAAGATCAAATTCTTATTTGGCCGAGAGTTGAACTAATAGTTCAAGGATTCAATAATACTTCAGAGAAGAGTCAGAACTTACCATTAATAATAAGTTGTAATTACCATTGCTATATATTTTTCAACCTTCCATAAAAAATTAAGGACTTTTCAAATCATGTTGTTCTCGTGGTACTTATTTTAAGGCAGTAAATAACAGGTCTTATCGGACTTTTCATAAGGTACTTCCTCCCACCTTTATAAGTACCATTAGACTAAAATCACACACACACACACACATATATATCAAGAAAATCATAGTTTAGAAAGATAAATATGTTTTGATATAAGTGTTTTTTTTAAATTTACACTTATATATAATGGTGTATAATACTAGTATAAAGAGGGAAATGTAGAATAATAATGATAATAGCTAGAATGATATGTTTAGAAATAATGAGGGACAAAATGGGTAAAGTCACATGTAGGCTCTTATATTTAGAGACAAATCCTTTCAAAAATAATAGTTTTTATAATAAGGGACGATGAAGAGATTTCTTGATAGTTTTCAATTAGCATTAATCACATTTTTTGCATGTATGTCCATATTTAATAGGGTGAAGTGCAAATATATACATGGTCCTCTCTGAAAATGTCAGTTCTAATTTTTTTATCCTTAGTTCTGAATTTTAGGCCAAAAAAGTCTAATTCTAATACTAAATAGCTTGTTTGGTTGGTAGGGAAAATGTTAAAGAATTAGAAAGTTTAGAAAGTTTAGGTTTTTGTGTAATTTACATATATCCCGGGCCCACAAGTTTTCTCTCTCCATCTCACACTTTATCTGGGCCACATCATGATAATTTTAAAAGTGTACAAATATATGGTGAAGCAAAATGGAGCACTTAACACCATAGTAAATTGTAAAAGGAGCCCTCATAACCATGAGATTGAAAACAAGATGATGGGGTGTTGTTATAAAATTTCTGTCATTTTTGCCCCTTAAAACTTGTCATTTATTAGGATGCTCAGGTTTGAAATTGTCATTGACAAATTTTTCCCATGAAAAATTGTCAATAGACAAAATTACTCCTCAAAAATGTTTTTTTTTTGTGTTAGGTACACGTTGGAGAAATTGACATTAACATATTTCGATCTTAACCCTTAACAAAAATAGTGTTTAGATGATATTAAGCATAGTGAGCAGGAAGAATATGTGAAAGTAACGTACAATTGATTTTAAATTTTAATTTAACACATATTGCTACTCATTTATAAATTCGACCAATTGACCTTGTTTGCTAAATTAATAGATAATTTAACAAATATATTAAGTCGCTTCTAAGATGCTGGGCCCCAACCAATTGGACGATGTCCGCAAAGATTCTCATGTCATTGTTTGTTAATTGACTTTAACCAGTGGGGGGGGGGATTTTTCTAGCTTCCAGTCAAAAGGAAAAAACAAAGTCTGCCGCTTAATTCTAACTCTGTACAAAGCCTAATCCGTTTGGTGTTGGGAAGGAAAGTGAAGAATTGGAAAGTGAAAGGGGTAAAGATGGAAAGTAGGGGTAAATTAAGTAATGATAAAAAATAAAGTGTGTGGGGCCCAGATAAAGTGTGAGATGGAGAGAGAAAACTTGTGGGCCCGGGATATATGTAAATTACACAAAAACCTAAACTTTCTAAACTTTCTAATTCTTTAACATTTTCCCTACCAACCAAACAAGCTTTAGTATTAGAATTAGACTTTTTTGGCCTAAAAATCAGAACTAAGGATAAAAAAATTAGAACTGACATTTTCAGAGAGGATTGGGTCGTAATGGGTGGGAAATGGAGGAAAGAGTTAGGGCCCTGACCCTTTTCTTTCTCGGTCATAATTTGCTGCTTGAAATGATAAGTTGACGACGAATTTCGTGCTGCGTGCGTGTATACGTATATTTCCAGACCTCGACAATTGACTTTGAAAAAACAATCCAACGTAATGAATATTTATGATATAAGTCCTTAAGCAAGTGGTTGATCCCTAGCTCTTGCGAATGGAGCAAACTCACAGGCCAGCTGTCTACCCCCTATATGGGACTTCAGAACAGCGAGGGATTAGTCTCACTTGACACGCGGGTGTGGATACCCTTGGGTAACCAAAAATATTTATGATATAAGTACAGTGTGTTTCTATATTGCATTATTTATATACTCCCTCCGGTCCTAAATATAGGACCTAATTGATTTTTTTGAAAAATTTTAAAAAAAAGCAAAATAAGTTAATTATAAATTGAGTTACCTAATTTTTTCTCTTACACTAGTTTATTTTACCTATAAGCTAATGGATAATCTAAAAAGATACTCCCTCCGGTCCCTAATGTAAGAGCCCAAAATTTGAATGGTTTTGGTCCCTAATGTAAGAGCTCACCTCATATTCTCTCCTCATTTAATGTATTTTTTCCTACTTTACCCCTAACTCTCTTTCATATTTATTAATGCTTATGTATTTCTCTCTCTTAAAAGTACCATAATAAATATGGGCAATTTTGGAAAAGAAGCATTAACTCCAGACACCCAACTAACATTCACATGTTTTCTTAAGAAGCGTTTTTTTGACGACTAGCTCTTACATTAGGGACCGGAGGGAGTATCTAATATGTCATGATTTAATAACCTATTTTGCAACCTTAATCTCTCCAAAAAAAGTTAATTAAGTCTTATATTTAGGACCAGAGGTAGTATTATTCATGGCTGTGGGAGGTGGGCGGCATACTTTTTAATCTTTCATTTTTCATAGGGATGGTGTTTCCTATATATATGTTAGTACATACTTTTATTATCGTGCATTAGTAGAATATTACTATTATTATCAAATGATCCAAAGACTAGTAAACGTGTTTATTTTAGAGTCATCATATTTATTGTCTTTTCATTCTTTTCACAGCACACATATATTCAATCAAATTTTTTTTTGATAAGATATTCAATCAAAACTTTAATATTTAATATTGTAACAGTACTCAACAATACATGGAGAATATCATTTCTAATAAGATAATACATATATTCAGAAAAAAATTAAAAAAAAACAGGATGATGGTAAAAAAAGTATGAGAAATAGATAATACATATACATAAAAAACTATTCTCCGTTTTTTGATGATGATTTTTTTTTCTTATCATTAAATTAAAGAAGGTTTGGATTGATTAGGCTTGGATGATTTATCATGACACAAGCATCAGTGTTAGTCTTCAGTCCCAAAAAAAAGTTCAATCCAAAAATGTATCAAAATTAGCCTAATAAGATTTTAAACCCCTGTTACATTATGAGTTATCAGCTAAATTATATTTTTATTTTTTATATATTATTAATTACCAATTGAACTAATCTTGTTTATTAAACTGCAAGTATTATGATTATGAATGTTACAGAAAATATGAAGGAGTCTGGTGGAATATTTTGTGGGGATGGTGGAATATATGCAGGGAGAAGACCGCACCAGCCATTCAAGCAACAAACAGGACAGGTGAAAAATGAAAAGAATAAAGAACAAGGTCATAGTTAAGCAGCGGCAATTGGCAAATGCACATGGAAACAATTAATCTGAATGTGTATTGGCGTAAGTCGTAATAACCCTTCAAAACGTTCATATAAAAAACCCATAAAACATTAGCGTGGCATTTTAGTTATTGCTATTATATTATCTTCCCATCATCACTGTGTGTCTAAGCTGCTGGCTCATCGCATAAATTAAAAAAGGGGAAAACTCTACAAATAATCCTTCTAAAATTGAAAAATGATAAATCAAACCATTGAATTAGGGAAATCTCAAATAAATCCTAAGAGATGAATCTAAAATTTTCATATCTTATAAAAACACATAAACATCCTAATCATTTGTGTCACTACTCACAAGTCGAAAACAATATTAATTACATGTATGTATGTTCCACTTACCTAGCACACCTTTTTCTATAAAAATATAATTATCTAATTCAACTACGATTAGATTGTTGGTCCCTTAATTATTTTAGGCAATTAGACTTTATTCTGACTCCTTAGATGCTACTATTCAACTGATAATGCACGGGTGTGGGGAGGATCATTCTCTGAGAAGAAGTGTAGTGACAGAGATAAGGGATTATGTATTTGAAATAGTGGGACTGCAAATTAAATCTCACACTCTTTGAGAGAAGCAACACTATGCGTGGATATTCTTGCAAGGAAAGCCCATGATTTGGATGCTGCACAACTTTTATGGACACGCCCCTTTGATTTCTGCAGGTGGCAAGTGGCAATTGATTTAAATGATGACCAACGCCTCAATGGCCATGGGTACTATAGATGATTCTCTAGAGTAACACACTCAGGTTTTTGCCTGCCTTTCCAGTCAAAAAAATAGAGGAAGAATTGAAAGGTTATGGGTTCTTATTCCTAAACCATATAAAGTACTGAGTATCTATTATATTAACAGAGTTGCTTACTTTATTTACATACGCACATATGATCGATAATTGTAGCATTATTTTGACTTAATATTATATTGATTTTAAAAAATGGTGTCACCCCATGTCTTTAGCACACGAGTCTGATAATTAATTTGGATAATTTTTGGAAATTATTCATATCAATTTATATGCAAAAAGCAGATATATATGGGCATTAGTTAAAAAATAATATGTTTCACCATTATTACCCACTTATGAAAATCCCTTAATTATGTAAACAAGGTGAGTACTTTGCAGAAGTCAGAGAGAATTACAAAGTATTTTTTTACTTTAAAAAATCTTAAAAAAATATAACCCCAAATCTGAAGTAGTACTATTTATTGCTTAGCTTGAAAAGTAAAACCATCAACAGCGTTGTTATTAATTTTTTAAGTGTAAACAATTAGTGGTTGAGATTCATAAAGAGTCGCCCGATCAAACCAAAGGAAAAAAAACACGAAAGGTCACAATTACACAAAAAGTCTATTGATTCAGTTGATTTTATGGAAGATAAACGAATTAGGAATAAGAAAATGACTTGGCAACGATCGATTACATCACCTTGCACGTCTATATTTTATTTACTTACGTAGAAAGCTCATGATACATATATATGAAGTATTTATATTAAGTAACATTTCGAGAATTGAAATTTATAATCATAACCACTTGAAATTTATAATTATAACTACTTGCTGAGAGAATTCATGAACAGTGAAGTGTCATGCTGGTTTTGATGAAAATAGTAATGATTATAAAATTTACTGCTTATTCTTCTAATTAATTAAACTCTATACAATAAGCAAACGCATGCTTTATGGTTAATTTTAAATATAAAAAGAGCTTAGTGCTACGTCTAATACAACGTCACATAATATATGTTTATTCATAGGTTACATGATATCTCTATCACACAACTTGCAATCGGAAATTTATTATACCAACGATCACAATTAACAATTCCTGATTGACTCTCAAAAATGATTCAATGGACAATGGCACTGTCTACTTTAAATATCCTTCAAATTGCCATTATTGCGATGTGATGAGAGCTAGCTCCCTCAATTAATCTTAAGAACAAAAGACAAACAATACATTTTGAATAAATTAAGGTAAGTGTGACATAATATTCAATGCATTTTAACAGAAAAAAACTGTAGCCCGCTAAAGATAAGGGCAATGACCATATTTTGCTCTTCAAGTAACCACTCTAAACCATTGAGCACCCTAAACTAACACCAGGTACAATTTTACCCTTGAAGTAACCAAAGTGACCCAATTTTACCCTCTAACGAATGTAATGTTGACACGTGTCGTCCACGTGTCAACATTATATTCGCCAGAGGGTAAAATTGGACCACTTTGGTTACTTCAAGGGTAAAATTGTACCCGTTGTTAGTTTAGGGTGCTCAGTAGTCCAGAGTGGTTACTTGAGGGGTAAAATTGAGTCATTGCCCTAAAGATAACGAAATTTATGTGGTGTTTTTTTCCCAACAAGATATGGAAAATAACACCCATAAATAACTCACGGAAATACAATTAATAGTTAAATTTAATTAGAAATTTTCAGTCCAAAAATTAAGTAGGAATTATTTCTTTTATAAATAAGCACGAAATAGTACTTGCATATTATATGACTATCTTAGAAGGATAATAATTATTAATCAATTCATCGTTTTGTTATTATAATTCATAAAACTACAAAGTCATACGTTCGCCGCGGCGTGTTTAACGTCACACCTTACTTGTTTTATCAGATTCAGATGCTTCATAAAGAGGACTTTTGTAAATACTCTATATTATGATACTATATCATGTATGAACTCCACCGTATAGTGTCTGTAAGTTAGAATCCCTAGTAAACCTTATATTAAATTATGCTTCAATTGCATCTAATTATATTACACACTCTGCAATAATGAATCAATAATTTAAAGATTCACTGGCCAAAAAAAAATAATTTAAAGATTCAACTTTGTCAATCTAAGGCGTGAGCTACTAGTAGTTGGATATATAATCCTCAAGATTATTGGTGGGACTGTCTTTGTGGAGTACAAGAAGAAAAATGAAGAAAAAAGTACACAGTGTATTCAAAATATGGGAGACACATTCATTTAGGCTTAATTGACCCTCACCTATCCTTATCTTATAGGGTGCAAATTGGATTAATGAGCGAATTTCTAATAAGATACAATGAAGACCCTTGAGTGTGATTTGCACTTCTGACACTCAAGTAGAGACAATGATAACTTTTACAAAGTTACTATGGCTTTATCAATGTGTGCACTCAAAGAGAAAGAGATTGAATTGTATTACGTAGAAATTGTCTTTTGTTCTTCTTTCCTAATGGATTGATGTACGTTATTTATAGACACTGAAATGGTGTCTTGAAAAGATATTTCTTACAATGTGCATGTCTCTTCAATAAAAAGTCGCAATTATATGATGATTCATAAGATATATGAAGAGGTACCTTTTCACATGTGTTTTTAGAAGTTAAAGATACATATCTCTTTGAGTTATAACTCCCTATACACCTTTTCATCTAGGTAGATGTACTTTCACATGTGTCTTTAGAAGCTCAAAGGACATGACATTTAGAGTCATGACTCCTTACACATTTTTTCATATAATTCCTTAATTTCTAAGGACACGACTTTTCAATAAAACATATATACCTCTTCATTTTAAAATATTCCAGCACTAGTTGGCTCAATATATAGATTCAAATGCTCAAAAGTAGTTGATTGAGAACAAAACAGAGTATAATTATATGTCTTAAATTAATGATAATCATTACAAGAAATAATAATATATAGACCAATCAATCAAATATCCATACATATAAGAATCGACAGCAGAGAGAAAGGTAAAAAAAAAGACAGAGAAATAGTAAGAGTATATTGCATGTAATTTTATTTTTGAACTTTTTTTATCTATACTTACAATTTTAGGATTATAGGACAATCGGGCAGTTCCCTAATATTAATTACTCCAATCATAAAAATAAGACATATTTATCTGATTTGATTAGATTGAATATGATAGTTACATTAATTAAAATCACATGAAACTATCACACTAACCATTGATCAATATCTACATTTCTTCTCATTGTATCTCTTATTTGTTTATTATTGAGGAACATTGTTTAGGAGATAATTTAGATTAATTAAAAAAATGTCTTATATTTATAGATTCAACTCATCTCCCATAGTAGGTTTAATATTTAGGATTGGAGTGAGTAATTAGAATAATTAAGTTGGGAGAAGCCTATTTCTAAATAGACCAAAGCATTTATGGTAAAATAAAAATAGACCAGAGCATTACATTACTGTAGCTTCTTGATGCGCAGAATAATTTTACGGATAATGCTTACTACATGTATAACTTGTTATTAATATTCCGGATGGTGCTTATTGGCCAAATAAAAAAATATCATGGATGGTGCTTACTACATGCCTACATGGATAACTTGTCAATGTCCTATCTTGCAAGACTTTCATAAAATCACCAAAATGGCTTTTTGTCATGTTCAGCCTTACCTATCTAGATGCAAAGCCTATCGTTATCAGAAGATGTTTTTGCCTTCAGAACTCCATCTGCTACCACTAGATTACTGCAGTGGCTTGATGCGCAGAATAATTTTCTTTGTATGGGACTTTAATGGTCCAAAAAACACACTGTTTTCTGCAAAAATGGCAATTTCTTTTTCCTTTTTTCCCTATCCAACAGTTAAGATAATCAAGAACATATTCTATTCACCAATTTGTACTACATAAAATTCCAGGACCATTCATTTTTATTCTCTCTCTCTCTCTGTGTGTTTGTGTGTGTACCGGCGAGGAGGCCAGTCTACAAAAGTTGCGTGTTTATGAACCACATATCACAGTTATTAAAGTTCATCATAAATTACTGAAAGAGGTTATTAGAGCGGCACATAGTACCCCTCTAAGAATTTGAGTAGGTATAGGGCCTAGCCCCTTTATGTAACCGAAAAAAGTTCATAATAATAACCACTTACTGACATTTTTTGGTTACTGACATTTAAATCTGCATAACACAAGCATGCGATAAAGCTTCAAGCATCTTCTTTTCCTTTTCCTATGCAATCTCCCGAAACAAAGAACGTATTCCATTTCTATATAGTAGCCAATAAGCATGCATGCATGCATGCTCTTTACAAGCTTTATAGGTAAGTTCGTTTGCTTCTAATTATAATAAGTTAGCATTTCAATGTCCAATTCCAATGTCAACAATTGATAGAGAAAGAAGAAACTTATATATAAAAAAGCAACGCATTTGATAAGTTGTTGCTAAGCTATTGAAAAATGATGGTCCCTTTTTATATGCATATATAAATATTCTCTATGAATGCAATTTTATTTGAGACATTGTCACATATATACTAAATACTTCCTTCACTCCTAAACATAAGACATAATTAATTAATTCAACTACATTAATAAAGTTGATTATGTTGGTTAAATAACATTATATCATTAAAGCACTACTCTAACAGTCTATCGTCATTCTCACCCTCCTTCTCTAGCTGGTTCATCATTGAAGAATATCAATAGAAATGAATTTCAAGAAATTGAGAAAAATTAAAAAAAAAATCTTATATATTTAAGAATGAAATGAGTACACGCACATATCATCATAACATAGAGAATCAAAGATCATATCATGTTTCACCATATAAGAGACCACATTTATTCTTATAAGGATACATTGTGTTTCTTATTTGGTCTCCAGTAGGCCCAATTCTTAATTGGCCTTTTGTCGGTCTAAATCAGGCCCAATTGGTAATGGGCTACTTTTGTTAGTCTAAATTGTGTTTCAGTTTCACCATATGTGAGATCACATTAACCGTCCGTTTGGTTTTGAGAAATGGAAAGTGGATAAAGGAAAGTAAAAGGTTAAATGACAATTTACACATATTCATAGGACCAGAAACTTTCTATCTCAATCTCATTCTCTTCATGTGCCCACAAACTTTACTTTCCCATAATTTCCTCCACTTCCCATCTTCACCCTTTTCCTTTCCATTTCTCCACTTTCCTTTCTCAACGCCAAATGGGCCCTTCTTCTTATAAGTGCTTTTCTTGTTGGATACAGTGGGCCCATTTTAATGGGCCTCTGTAGGTCTAAATCAGGCCCAATTATTAATGGGCTTGAATTCATATATTGGGCCTGCAAATGGGCCCAAATCGTTTGATATATGCAATTTCCCGCTCACATTCAAAAAAATTTCAAATTACGCTCTGAAATCTGCAGGTCCCACCGTTCCAATTCTTCGAACTGTTCAGACTTCACAGAGAGAGAAATAGAGAGAGAAATGGGAAACACAGAGGAAGAGAAGAAGCAAGTGATTAAAAAAATCGCGAAAATATTAGACGATGTTCGAACTTCATACGCAACGCACAATCGAAAGCTGAAGGAGCTTTCAATTCTGCGTTCGAAAAGCCATTCTGTTCCGCAATTCTTCTCTGCTTTCTGCGCAGCCCTAATTCCTGTTTTCCATTTCCAGAAGCGCCTTCCTTCCGCCGAACGAGTCGTCCGATTTGTCTCTGTCTTCGCTACTCTTCGTGATAACGGTAACGGTAACGGTAATGGTAACGATTCCGCTTGCGATGAATTTTTGGACCTTTTTCTTAAGTTTCTTCTTGTTGCTGCCGCCGCCGCCAATAAAACCGCCAGGTCTCGAGCATGTCAGATCGTTTCTGAGGTATGGATGAATTGTGTTGTTTATCTTTTATTAAGAGTTGGATTTATATTTATTTTTTTATATTGTTGCATGTTTTATTCCCATGGAAGTGGACGCTAGATGGTGAATGATTACTTCTAAGTTTAATTTAGCTTTCCTGAATTTTATTTTTGACTATCTGGAGCTTTACTTTCATATCGCACTTATGAATATGAGGGCCAATCTGCTAGGCGACCTGGAAATGTTCAATTAGAAAATCTTAAAACTAGTGCTTATTTGTTAGAAAATCTTTAAAAAGTTAAGTAAGTTACTTAAATTTGTTTTATTCCTTTATAACTAGTCTAGTTGATTTATTTGTTAACATATAATTTGATGATATAAAAATGTACAAAATGCGTTATAATTAGGTGGCTTGTTTCATTTCTTTACTTTTAAAAAAGTCAAATAGTTTTTATATTTATATCTAGGAATGAAATAGTATTCAGGAATAGAGGAAGTAATGATGTCAATTTTTTTTTTCGATACTTAGGGAAGCATGGTGATTATGAAAAATGATCAGTGTTAACAACATATCAGGAGTAATTAATGAGCATATCTAAGAGATGCCTTCTGCTTGCTCTGTTATCTTGATTTTGGTTTTGTAATTAAGAAAGAATATACCTTTGCAGATCATATTGCGGTTGCCGGATGATGCAGAAGTGAGTGATGAGCTATGGGATGAGGTGATAGAATGCATGAAGTTGAGGGTAAGAGATAAGATCCCACTCATCCGTACATTTGCAGTAAGGGCGCTCTCTCGCTTTGTGAATGACTCTGATAATAGAGACATCCTTGATTTGTTTCTCGAGGTGCTTCCACTTGAGCAGAATGCGGTGAGTATCTTGGGGGGTTTCTTTTCAATAATATGGTCCTATCGATAATTATGTGTAGGATGCCTTGTTTTACCATACTTAATGTTGGAAATTGTGCAGGAAGTACGGAAAATGATCGTGTTATCTTTACCTCCTTCTAGTGTAACCTCTCAAGTGATCATTGATTGTACCATGGATGTGAGTGAAGCTGTACGCAAGGCAGCATACTGTGTTCTTGCTAATAAATTTCCTATTCAAAGCCTACGGTAAGCTTAGCGCAGTGAAGGAAATTAATCCCTTATCCTTTCTCCAGTTTAAATGTTTTATGTTTATGACAGTCAATTGCGCTACATGTCCTCCCTGCTTACCCCTTGCACAAGTTTTCATCTGTTATCACATATTTGACATTATTATCATCATCATTACATTATTATATCATGTAGTTTATGTAACTTGAGTGGATATTTTATTGTCCCAGTTTCAATCTTTCCTTTTTTCTCTTATTTTTGTCCTTAACATTTTGTTAATTTTGGTTTCTGTAGCATCAAACTGAGGACGTTAATTCTTCGGAGAGGACTAGCTGATCGTTCTAGTGCTGTCTCAAAGGAATGTTTCAAATTGATGAAAGATGAATGGCTTTCAAAGTGCTGCAATTGTGATCCTTATGAACTTCTCAAATATCTTGACGTGGAAACCTATGAATCAGTTAGTGAGTCAGTTATTGAGGCGCTTCTGAAAGCTGATTCCTTAAAACTGGAAAATAGCTCTAGTATTCAGCAGTATATAACCCCGAACAGTGATAATACAGAAGGTTAGTTATGTTTCTTTAATTTATTTGTTTTGAACAGCATGCTTCTTGAAATTCATATACTTGTTTAGTTGTTTCGCCATAAATTTTTCTTAATTGGTTCAATTATTAAAAAATGTTGTTTGGGAAGACATGCTGATTATGATAGTGAATACATTTGCATAAGATATTATGATGTGAATTGAAATCATCTCTAATATGTGAGATTAAAAGCTTTCTCACGAAAACAACAGAAAGTGGTGGGGAGGCCTCTATTTATGTAGTTCCTTAATATTATTCTAGAGTCTGCGTGTGATATATTTAACTGTTAATCTTAGAGGGATCAGTAGTGAAGCTTGTTTAGATGTTGTACTGCTTCATCATTGTTTATATATCTTTTTGTAGGGAGTGGAGTTTGTTGCCCGCCAAATATTAAGCTGATGGAAGCAGAGGTGGCACTTTACTGGAGAATTGTATGCAGGCATTTGCAGTCAGAAGCACATGTGAGTTGGAAGGGGTATATCTGTATCCCTTATTTCTTTACCTTTATTTCTTGTATATTCTGAAAGAAAACAGTGGAGGCATAGTTTGACACCATTTATTAATAAGCAATAAGTTTTTACAATCCAAAATGATTTGGCTTGGTAAAGGAATTAATACACTTCATAATTTTTTTTAGTTTTTACTGGCACAGATATTAATCTCTTTGCCAAAGTCTAGTCTCCTCTACAAATCATTGTTTCACTTGATTATTTAGTCACCCTCTGCATTATACACATCTCAGTCTGACACGTTTATTGGACACCTAGCATTTCAAATATTGTTGGCATTTTTATCCAGCTAGTTTTGGTAGAATTAGGAGTCGGTCAGATTGTTTCTGTTTAAAAAAATTCTGGCCCAACTCATTCGTTCTCGTTTTGACTTGTTCTAGTTAATGAACTTAAGTAATTTTAACTGCGCCACTTGAGCTGCGATTTACTATTCCTAACCATTAGCGATTTAAACTTGATCTATAATAGGCCAAAGGCTCTGAAGCTGCCTCTACCATGGGAACTGAAGCAGAAGTGTATGCAGCAGAAGCATCAGATAAAAATGACCTTCTGGAAAAAATTCTTCCTGCAACAGTAAATGATTACATAGAGTTAGTCAGAGCTCACAATGATGCTGGTTGGTATAGTTTACGAGCTTGAAGCACTTGCAAGATACATTCTACCCTTCTTTACATTGTGCATTTGTCTGAATTTCGATATTCACAGGACCAAACCATCGCTTCGCATGCAGACAGCTACTTTTGCTTGGTACCATGTTCGATTTTTCTGATGCCACAAATAGAAAGGTTGCTAGTGCATTTCTGCAGGAACTGATGCGCAAGCCTCTTGAGCATGAGAATGATGATGAAGGGAATGTGATAGTTATAGGAGATGGATTAAATTTTGGGGGCGACAATGATTGGGCTGAAGCCATAGCTGGTTTAGCAAAGAAAGTTCATGCTTCTCCTGGTGAGTTTGAAGAAGTTACTCTTGGAATTATAGAAGAGCTTGCTCAACCTTGCAGGGAAAGAACGGCAGATTGTGTGCAGTGGATACACAGCCTCTCTCTTACTGGCCTTTTGCTGAAGAATGTGACGTCATTCCGCTATTTTCCGGGCAAGGCTACTGAACTATTGCAATCACTATTGCTTCCGGGGGTAACCATGTTTTTCTCATTTAGTTTTCTTCCTTTTTTTCTTTTCCATTTGTAGTACATATGATCTTTGAAATATTAGGACATTAGAGGGTTCCTTGTTTTAGTGTTCTTACGGTTGAATGAAATTGATGAACTAAAACAATATTAAATGATGAGAAGCTAGTTAGCCGGTACTGAACTACGAGTATTTTCTAATTTGAACATTGAACTGTAGGCTAAACATGCTCACTTAGATGTGCAAAGGGTTGCCATCAGATGTCTAGGCCTTTTTGGGCTGTTGGAGTATTTGCCAAGTGAAGAACTTATTAAACAACTGAGGGTTTCGTATATTAAAGGACCTGACCCAATTAGCATAGAGGCGTGCAAAGCATTATTTGATATTGGGATGTGGCATGGTCCCCAAGAAGTTGACAGGTTGTTGATGCACGATCATGCGAGCCAAATCCAGTGTGACAAGAATTTTTTCTGTGCTGTGAACTTTTCTGATCCAGAAGGCAATCCAAATGTGGGAGTTCTTGATCTCCTATATGGTGGGTTTGAAATAGATGACTGGGGCGATCTTTCAACCTGCAATGAAGATGAGTGCGTTCTTGCTGTTCTTGGAGAGGGATTTGCTAAAATACTTCTCCTAAGTCAGTTTTACTCAAGTGTCCCGGCTTCTTTGCATCCAGTGCTTTTATCGAAGCTCATTACCTTGTTTTTCGGTGAAGAAACAGAATCACAGAGGTAGTTTGTGCGCCACAAACTAGTTTTCCTCCCCCATTCTAATTTTGTTGTTTTCTACTGGCAGCTAATTAACATCGACTCTTTCACTGTTTGGCCAGGCTGAAGCAGTGTCTGTCTGTCTTTTTTGAGCATTATCCATGTCTCTCAGCCAATCACAAGGTCAGCATTCCTGTTATCACGTCAAAATGTGTTTTTTGTTTGCAGTCATTGTTATAATATTGATTTTCATTTGCAAGGCCCTGATTGTTTTCATTTGCATAAGTGCAGAAGTGCACATCCAAAGCTTTCATTCCGGTGATGCGTTCAATGTGGCCAGGAATTTATGGCAACTCTGGAGGTTCTAGTTTTGTGGTATCTCAAATGCGTAAACGTGCAGTTCAAGCTTCACGATTTATGCTGCAGATGATGCAGCTTCCTTTATACTCTGAAGAAACTCAACCAGATAGCGAAAATAATAGTACAGAAATTCCTTTCGAGTGTGATGAGGAGGGGCTCGCTATACGCATAGCCATTGAGGTAACCCCCAGACAATTCTAAATTTGTTTGAAATTTGCTAAAGCTTCCTCTTCATTTATTTTCTCGATAAACCCCGGTGTTACTGTGATTTCCCTCACCTTTCTAGGACTAAATTGGTAGATTCAAATTAGTAAGCTAATGTGTAATTCTGTAAAACGGTCTTTAGTCTTTAGTCCTTAGATTAATATACGTTGAAATGGATTTCTGCATCGTGTAATTGCTGAGAGCTTTATCTCTTTCTATTGAGCTTCTCGGTTTCTAGTTCTAACCCTTTACTTTCTTTGTTGAGGTGGCAAGCTTTCACTCGAAGAAGACTGCTGCTGAGAAGTCATATGTGTCGGCATTGGCTAGAACACTTGTTATGCTTCGCTTCAGGATATCAGAACAAGGGCCAATAAAGTTCATGAGGATGCTTTTAAGTCGAGTGGTTGAAAATGCATTGTCAGAGAAGGACCTTGTAAAAGAGTTGAACCGTATGGCGGAACGTCTCATGAGTCTAGATAAACAACCAGAAGAAGAATTACCGCAAGACGTCGTTAATCTCATTTTGGGTAATACTCATGTTTTCTCTTGTCCCAACGCTTTACTTCACCTTTGTTAATCCAAACTAAAACAGTGACGTAGTAAGAAGTAACCATTTCCTATTAGCATGCTGGTTCTGATCTTAATCCTCCACGTATAACATCTATATTCCTTCAAAATTTTTTAGTCTTTCTAAATGAAGCTAAGCTTTATACTAACCACTTAAATTTTGGTATGACTCACTCATGTCCATGTAACAGGAAACCTTTGATTAATACTCCCTCCGGTCCTAAATATAAGACTTAATTGACTTTTTTAGAAAATCCTATAAAAAAACAAAATAAATTAATTATAAATTGATTTACCTAAATTTTTGCCTTAAATTAGTTTATTTTACCTATAAACTAATGTATAATCTAAAAATATATCAAACATGTCATGATTTAATAGTCTACTTCGCAACTTTAACCTCTCCAAAAAAAGTCAATTAGGCCTTATATTTAGGACCGGAGGTAGTATATTTTTGTCCTTTGTATAAGATGTTTTGCTGGTTTATATGAGTAATGAGTTTATAATATTTATATGTACGCATATATAGGAAGAGTAGTGAGAGAGTAGAAATTAATATGTTGATGGAGTTTAATGTAGTTAATTAAAGTAGTATTGCAAATAACTCCCATATTTATGATAAATTTAATAGCTTTTTTTTCATCATTGCATGAAATCATTTAGAAACGTGTATTTAATGAGTGGAAGGAATACCCTTCTAGTATATACTCTTTTTTCTTCTGAACTGGTGACGTGCTTGATATACTGAAGGGAAATTGGAAGTTGAGTTCAACCTAGATCTTGTGGGGCCTATTGCAATGCCAGAAACACCAGCCCCGTGCCCAACAACTAAACCAACACGTTCTAGAAGAAAAGTGAGGATTGAAGAAGACTCTTCGGACGACGACGAAGAAGTTTCACCTGCTTCTGAAGTTCCCACTACCGCCCATCACGCGGCCGCATACAGTCGGTCGCAGAGAGCAAGCAAAACTGCGGCGTTGACCAAGATGACTGCCTCAGTAATAGAAGAACATGAAATTGAAGACCAATCGGATGAAGTGTCTGATGTGACATCTGAAGAAGATTCTGATGAATCCATTCATTAAGATATAGGTGTTATTTTAATTTCCTTGTCTATTCCTTAATTCTAGAAACCTTTTTGTAAGTTGTAACATATTATAGCATGATCATTTAGATTGCAGATATTGTACTGTAGAGTGCATTAGTGTTCAAGTTTGTATAAGTTCGCTCTGACAAGTTGTCTGCTTCACAACTTGTGTCTGTAAAAATTGTTGCACTGGGTGGGTTGAAAATCTAAGGGGTGGTTCGCTATTATTACTGTTTGCCCACCCCATTCCTCATTGGAACCCTTTTAATGTGTTATTTCATGTGACATGTCAATCATAATTGGATGAAGTAACGGTGAGAAGAAGCCAACAATTTGGTGATTGTTTGAGTAAGACTACCTCCGGTCCTAAATATAATGTCTAATTGACTTTTTTTTTTAGAGGTTAAGGTTGCAAAATAGGCTACTAAATTATGACATATTTGATATATTTTTAGATTATATATTAGTTTATAGGTAAAATAAACTAATCTAAAGGAAAAAATTAGGTAAATCAATTTATAATTAACTTATTTTGCTTTTTTATAGGATTTTCTAAAAAAATCAATTAGGTCTTATATTTAGAACCGGATGGAGTATTTTTTTTTGGTTAAACACGACTTTGTAATCCAGTGCAATCCCGTGCTTATTAGCAACACACTTGTTAATCTTCACAGGGTGAGTTCACTTACTAGCAAAACCAACTACACGGTTGTTTGAGTAATAATTTATATATATTGATGATGTTCCTAGATATCAATGGGATTCATTAAAAAAAATCAATGGAATAATTCTAAACATACGTTGCTTGGTCTTGGGCATTTTTATAAATTAAGATGTCAATCTATATACCATCTAACGCTTTTTATATACATATAAAAGTATGTTGTGTCTAAATTTTAGTATTAGCTGCTTGATCTTTGGATTTGTGGAGAAAACAAAACCAGGGATTGGAGTAATCGACCATCGACAAGGGAGAAAGTGGCAGCAATATGATGCTATCTTCTTTCTTACAGACAGATAACAGCTATTGGTATGTAGGAATTTGCATATGCTTCTGGTAAGTGGTAGGTCAGGTAAATTAAGTATTTGTTGAAAATGAATTGCAAAAAGAAGATTCTGTTTAAATAAAAAGCAAAGTGATCACGGTTAATGGCATGACTGAAACCCGAAGTATATTAAGTGCAAATTGGCAAATACGTTATTTCTAGGAAAGCGGTTGGAGAAAACAAAAAAGTTAAAAAGATGTTTCTATAAGGAAAAAAGTTGTCCGTTTGGCTTGCGCAACATCTACTCACACTAGAATGTTGAAAACTAGTTATCAAAATCAATGTTAAATGTTTCAGATAAAAAAAATCAATATTAAATGAAAAGGTAGCTATTAATGAATGAATACTTAAGAAAAATACGCCACTTACTTTATGTTGTTCTACAACGTGGACGATTTGAGCTTCACTTACCTATAATCATTTGAATCATTCTTATGTGGTTGACAATTTGTTATCTGCAAGAAAACTCTATTAATTTAACCAAATTAATCAAGTTGGTAAAATACTGAAAGTCTGAGACATTAACTTAACAATTTGATTAATAATACGAGGAATCACAATTATATGGAGTTTTGGCTTAAATCCAAAAGTTATGACATGATTATGCGGCATTGAACTTCTAAAGTGAACCGCCAAACCAAATCCTTCTTGTGAGGCGAATCTCCGAAGATAACTTCGCACTTAGTGCTCACCAAGTATCGTTTATCATTGTTAATCTGTATTGTTCTTGAACCTAGATAATTGAATTAGCTGGTTGCAGACTTGTAGTTGTTCTAGTTTAACTATGAGTCTTGAGTACGAGATATGAGAATGTAGTATTTTATGGTCAATGGCGCTAAGTTCTTATCTTGCCTCAATTCGATTAATTTGGGGACGTTAATGTGTCTAAAAAATGGTCGGCCTAGGATATCGAATGAAATTACTAAAACACTTGTATTGTTCTTGGTTTCTAACAATATGGACTATTAATCCTTATCTAAGATGGGCGGTTAAAGCCAATAATTTGCCATTTTTTTAATTTGAACAATGTGTCTTTTCTGATTAAGTCTTTTTCGCCTTTTCTCATGTTTTCTAATTGTGTAATTGGTATAAAAAGTCAAAAAATAAAAGCAAGTAAAACAAAACAAAAACCACGAGATGAATAAAGAAGAACGCAATCTAAAAAAGGACACCGACCAGACACTAAACCCATCAAGCCTACATGTTTGCTTGCGTCCAAATTGAAAACTTACGCTGCCCTTATCTACTGCTAATTTTTGTCCATTCCTGTCGTATATGTGAGACTTGGCCAAGTTCCAAAAAGGAAGCCTTTATTGATTTTTATTCTCTTAGTTTAATTTGACCCAGCTTATTCGCAAAAATTACTTTATTAGTAAAAGTAGTACAAAAATTCTAATAAAAAACTTAGTACAAAAAATCAATACCAATTCATCTGTAAAAATTATAAAAAAACGGGCTTATAAGGCGTGAATTTGTTTTCAAGTTATATGAAATAAAATCAGTTAATAGTGGGTATGTTTACCTGTACATGTCTTGTGTGATAGTGATAGCAGAATTTTTTTTTTTGTATAAAACTTAAAATGCAATATTTATTCTTTCTAGAAAGGCTAATTTTCAGTAAAAAAAAATCATCGCTTTCAATTGTATTTCAATAACAAACTGTCAATAGATTTGCTTTGAAGTATATTTATTCTTTCATTATCATATCATCATACTGACATTAAACCTTGGATAATTTAAAAATGATAGAAGTGCGAAGCACTATCAACAATGTGACATTGTGACGAGTTAAAATATAATGAAATTGGTGAAAAAGTAGTAAATTTCGGCGAGGTTCTCAAATTAAAGTCAATGATGAACAGTTTAGAACAGAACTTCTACGAATTTCAGTAATATTTATTTTCTGTCCTATATGTCACAAATAGATGATATAAAAATAGTAAGGAACGCATAAAATTCAAAGACAGACCACGGTAGGGCCCAAAATGGTAGATTACCAATATTATTTTAGTCATTTTCAAAGCTTTTCTCCACTCATGTTTCAAGACGTGTCACACATTGAGCAGAGGAAAAATATTATGTGAACAAGTTTATTTTATAAAACAAGAGAAATATCAATTTCAAAATAGTATGACATTTTCAAAAATATTATTGTAAATGAATAAGGCTTGATTAAAAAAAATAGTATGACACTTTCGGAAGGCAAAATGCACGCACGCTTCACCATCAATATAAGAGTTGAAAATCAAGTATTTTTTTAAAAATTTTGTGCCAGAGAAGATGAGTTGCAATCAATCTCTACTTGTTTTTGATAAAATTTTTTATAAAGGTGACCTCTTTCGTGGGTGACTATGTACATATTTGTTTTACTGACTTCTGAAAATCAAATATAGTCTTGATGATTGAGAGAGCATGAATCTGATGTATTGTGAATTATTAAATTCAGAATCAAACTTGGTTAGCTTGCGTTGCAAAGTTGAAGATTTAGGATTTGTGCTTGATTTTGGTAATAATTTAATTTAATGTGGGTTCACTGAAAAATTAAATGTTATAATGGACCAGATATAATTTTTTTGGACAGAAGATATAAGTTTTCCCAATATTTTTGCCAAAAATTATCACCTAACTAATAGTATTTTGATATGATAATATTAAGTTAAAGTTTACTAATTTTTGTTATATTCAATTTGGAATCATTTTCATTATATATATAAAATTGGCAATCACAACTTTTGTTAAATCTTATTAATATTATCATGAATCCGAACAATTGAGTACTGTACTTTTAGGTTCGTTATGTCTCTTCTATAATTTGACTTCAATAAATCTATTTGGATTCAAGATAACTGTACCCTTTTTTTGATAAGAAAGATAGCTATACTTGGTATACATTAAATTTCACTTTTTATCCCTCAAATTTATAAAATCAATAGACAAAACAATTTTCAAATTTAAAATATTAGAATGAAGCTTAATACAAAGATAAAGAACCAAAATGTATATAGCATTTTACTCATAACTATTCTTTAAGGAAAGATAGATATGATTTTTCTCGCCATTATTCTGATAGATAAGGTTTCACATCAAATAGATACTCCGGATTATTTGTTATCGAAAACATAAGCTTTTTTAATTGTATGAAAGCTCCATAAAATAAAATGAAAAACAAGGACTTAAAAGGACGAGGAATATGAATTGAACCTAGGCCTCCCTGAATGATCTTTTGAAAGTCACTGGTCATCGAATTGAGAACCAAATACAGTGTGCCATTACCACGTGTTGTCCAAAAGTTTGACTTCCAAGAATTAAATCCTACAATAATTTTATCTCATTCGTAATAAATTAATAACTGATAATTAAAATGTAAAAGTGAAAATCACTATCACTACTCACCAATACTACCAATACATGTCATGATAACACATGAGCGGAATGAACATATTATCGGATTTTTAATAAAAATCCTGGATGTCACACCTTTAACTAAATAAGGGTTAATTACATCAACATACGTTCTATAAGTAGTTCGATCTCTATGACAAATAGATGGAGGGTGATTATAGACCCGCTCATTTCTATCTAACCTGTGGACTAATCCAGTCATCCTCTCAGCTGTCTCAATGTTCTCTCTACATGCAATTATATCGCTTCCTAGAACTGAATTTGTTTTTTTATCAGACAATTGAGCATGCTGTGATCCTTACTACTTTTTGTGAGAATTTTCTTATGGATCAATAGTCATTTTAGCCAATAAATATTTACACAACTATTAATTTATCTATCTCTATGGCAAAAAAAATTTAGCTATCAAATAATAAATGATATCAAATTGACCAATAAACGATAAAAAAATATCATATTGCCAATATCATCAATTTCCCTCTAACAATATTTGTAACTTGCCTTCGCAAAAGTTTGACACTGTTAGAGATAAATTGACAATCTCGATCAATATGAAATTTTTTTTGCCAATTTAATATTATTTATTGTTTGTTGAGTAAATTGTTATTTGCATAATCGTTTGTTGACCAAAATTATTATTACCTTTTTCTTATTAATACATTGTTTTCTTGGATACTATATATATAACACTTTTTTCCTTATCAAAAGTGGTAAAATGCTCTGAAAGAGTGAAGAGTGGGAGCGACCTTTAAGATAAGTGTTATTGTCCTTTTATCTTTTGGATAAGCATAAGTCTTGCTTCTCAATTAATCTAAAGGTGTTTAATTTTGGCAAGAAACATTTTTAGCAGTTTTCCCCACTTCTTGTCCAACCCCTTCCAAGTTTTTAATCTTTCACCTTGTTATTGGCATTTTTCTTGGACCAGACAATTTAAAGAAACAAATTGATCCACTTTACGGCACCACACTATATAGTACTACATAAGCCTACGATCGATAGGGACTGCCTCACATCCCACATAAGAACACACACGACACGTCATTCACACGTGTCCACTTCGAACCACACGTCACCCCCTCTCTCTTACCATTATATAATGCTTCCTCTATTTCTTCCTTCAATGATTCAATCTCACTTTTCTTTTTGTATAATTACCATCATAAACTTTGGCAAAAAAATTGCCATCATAATATCATCATAATAATCATCACATTCTTCTTCTCCAATCATCTCCACACAACACACGTATACACTTTGGATTTCTCTACTTCTTTAGTTTCATTACCTCTTTGTTTTTTATCGAGCTCGTTTGTTTTCAACTATGGTAGCTTTGGTTTCTCAAGAAAATGCTGTTGCTTTAGTTTCTCGCACTGGCAGGCAATTGCAGCGTTACAGAAAAGGCCGTCGTCAAGTTGTTGGGTTAGTCTCTTTCTCCCATTCCTAATATCTCTCACTGAATCTTCAATTCCAATTTCAGTTTCATGCTTTAACCAGAGAAAGACATATATAGTTTCTTTTTGTAAAACACAACATCTTTGGTTTCTTTACCATTTTGTTAATATACATATAAAAAATAAAACACGTAAGAAAATGAAGGAATGAGTCGAATGATTATATATATAGCTAATGTGTATTATTTACTATGTAATCTTGCAGGTGTATACCGTACAGATATAAATTTGGGGGAGAAGATTGTTTGAAGGAGTCAGAAGAGTTAGAGTTAGAAGTTCTAGTGATCAGTTCACAAAAGGGAAACGGAATGCTATTTCCAAAGGTAAGGGAAATATGAGTCAATAAAAGAGGCGCAACAAAATATAGTAGTTTTATTGTGTGATTTAAAAATATTGACTTTGGTTGACCAAAATCAGGGAGGCTGGGAACTAGACGAATCCAAAAAGGAGGCAGCTTTGAGAGAGACCATAGAAGAAGCTGGTGTGCGAGGCATTGTTGAGGTAACTCCACTTGCTCTAAACTAATCATTTGTGTGATATTATCCATTAAGGGCCCCTTTGGTACAAGAGGAGGGGAGGGTGGAAAATCCACTTGCTCCAATCTAAACATGGGTGGAAAAATGTTTGTAACTCAAATTAATTAATAAAAATCTAAGAAGTGGGGTGAAAAGTCCTGTATTTGTTACTCTTTAATTTACATTTAATCTTTCTTATTGTAACCCCACTCTGTCATTTTTTAAAATTCAATTTGTAAAACTTTTCTTCCTTCCCTCCTCTTCAAATCATCACTTGTACCAAACAAATTAAAGTATTAACAAACTGAAATGCTTTTTGGCTTTGTCATGATGTTTGGAGCAGGGTAAATTGGGAAAATGGAGTTTCAAGAGCAAAACTCATGATTCATTCTATGAAGGTTACATGTTCCCTCTTCTTGTTCAAGAACAACTCGAGTTCTGGCCAGAGCAAAACTTCCGTGAAAGAATATGGGTATGAACTAGGAACACTAGTGTGAATGAATGAATAAAGTACTTTATTTCAGTGGAAAATGAATGAATGCAATTACTAATAGTTCTCTCTAATTTCAATTATAATTTTTTATGAACTAATGTGAATGGGACAAAATTTGAATTGATTTGTTGTGCTTTGTGTAGATGAGTGTGGCAGAGGCAAGGCAAGTTTGTAGGCATTGGTGGATGAAAGATGCATTAGACAGACTCGTGAATCGTCTAATGGCTCCAAGACAATTCAAATCTGAATTGTAAATAAGTTGGTGGAAGAACAGATTGAGCTGCCTTTTTTGGCTTTTGTTTCCAAGGGAAATAACTGCGGCATCTAGTAGGGGATAGAATTGTCAATTCAATTTGTATAACAAACATGGAATTTTAAATTCAATGTACCTGTTGCCAAGTTACTGTGTATTAAGACACTTGCCTTATTCTTTCTTGAATTTATAGTTCCAAAATGTGTGCATGAAAGGAAAACCCAAAAATTGTTGACGGCATTGTAATTGACATGTATGAAGTGGTTGGACTTTTTTTTAATCATGGACGATATACCGGCTCGCTCACATAATATGATGTCGCAAAAGCATTATATTGAAAAATTAGTTGGAATTTAGACACCTTTTAAACTCATTGGTTTCGTTATACTTGTACATCACAAAACTTCTTTTACAACTTGAGTGGCCTCTCAGGGTTCTACATGCAATTAAAAGTTCACTCAAAGGAAAATATTAAGACAAGGAAAACCGTGAAACTTGATTTAGGGCATCAAGGGATCAAATTTTCGTGGGTAAACATTTAAATATGCTTTCTTCCAACTCATACAAAATTTTGAGGATGTTGGAGGTGGTATTCAACCACCTCTTCAGTTCTCTTAGTTATTGTTTTGTTTAATCACATTGTGTATATAATAGGTTTAGTTCAAAAGTCAATTTTTTACAAGCCAGACACAACTACTCTTCAGGAGGTCAAGTAGTGGAAAAAGGTGAGTGATGGCGATAGGGGTTTTCTGGATGGTTTATCGCACGCACAAATTCTTTTGTTCAAAATACATAACTCAAAATTAGACCCTTATCTTATTTGCTTATTGTTCATCAAAATACCACATGACACTCACGGGCGGTATATTAGGTTTTAGGAGAAATTGCTCTCGGCTTCTCAAATAAAGATATTGAAATTGAAGTACTAAATACGGCCATTTAGTTTTCAGTCTTAATTAATTTTAGGCTAAAGTATTTTTGATCATTTATATTTACATTAAGTTTTAATTTAGTCCTTTATATTTGAAAAGTACACTTTTAGTCTGTTAATATCGTTAATTTCATTTAAATTTAAAGGATTATTTCATAATTAAATTGGGGGAAATGATTAATTTTGAAAATAATTAATCACACTAAAATATTTTAATCTAAACATTTTTTCAATATTTAATAACCATTTAAAATTATGAAGTTAACAATTTCTGTTATGTGAAACAAACCGTGTTGACAAGAAATGACTAAAAGTGTATTTTCCACACATAAAGGACTAAATTGAAATTTGATGCAAACATAAGAGATCAAAAATATATTTTATCCTTAATTTTATAAAATACTACCTCCGGTCCGAAATATAAGACCTAATTGAATTTTTCTAGAAAATCCTTAAAAAAGCAAAATAAGTTAATTATAAATTGATTCATCTAATTTTTCCCTTAAACTAGTTTATTTTTAACTAATGGATAATCTAAAAATATATCAAATATGTCATTATTTAATAACCTATTTCGCAACCTTAATCTCTCCAAAAAGAATTCAATTAGGTCCTATATTAGTAGTTTATTTGTTAATTAATCTTAATTAATACTTCTGTAATGATGGGTTTCAAGAAGTTCTGATTAAATAAAAGTGAAGGCCCAACCATCATTGTCAAGTACTATGGGCTTTATGTACTTTTGTTTTCATAAGGCCTCTTTTTCAGACTCACAAGCAATTTGTTTGCTTTCTAGCCTCTACGTCTAGCCTACCCCGCATCTTTTTGTCTTTAATCAATATTCAATAATGCCCCTCTTATCTGTCAAAAAAATAATGCTCCTCATACTGTAAAAGACTATTTTAACATGCTATTTTTTTTACTGAATTGACATGTATGTATTATTGAGACCAATTTTTTTAAAAAATTATTAAACATATCTTGAAATTCAATTACTTTTCAATTGTTTTTATATTGATATTTATAATTTTTACAAATGTAGCTAGCTACATAGAAAACGATAAATTGATACAATAAACATATATAATGAGGAGAAAAAAGAATCGGCCTTACATGACCGGAGTAGTATCATTGTGCTGTGCATATTGGAGGAATTGTGCCTTTTCATTTTTAAATACGGAATGAGTCAGCTGGATTTTTTTTCATGCAAGCAAAAGAAAATTAGCTGACTAGTTAGTCAGCGACCACTAAATGTTTACAATCATTATAATACAATCATTCTGCAAATCAGAAAGCATATTATCAAATGAACAAGAAATTAAATATGAGCATTGGATTTACACCTTTGAATTTCGTATATGTAGATAAAATTATTTTGACCTATTAGGCTCACATTTTTTTAAAATTAGAAAGCAAATTAATGCCTGGCAAAAACAAATAAAGCATATTAATGAGTAACTTTGATATTGCCCAAACATAGTGTGGGCTGGCCTATGAGATGTGGGGGACAATAAGGCCGACATAAAGCGCAACATACATATTACAAAGACAAGGCATCATAAATTCTTCAAGCCAAAACCGAAAGTAACACTTTCTTCTGTCTATTATCTCTCACTGTTCTTTTGACCCACAAGCTCACTCTTCTGTCTATCCCTCACTGTGCTGTTGAATGTGGCTAATCATCCACATGTAATAGACCAACAGAAAAAAAATGCGATAAGAGAAAATGAAGCATCAAATTTGACCACATACAAGTCTGATCTTTATATGATATCTTGTGAGGCCATAATCTCTGCGCATTAAAATCCACTCTCTTCTCCTTCAACATGTCTACCTTTATCATATTCCCATCACGTAACCATGAGCCTATATATAGCCTTTTAAATTTCCAATAGTTTTCAGAAACAGTATAAAGTAAAGTTTTTTCTTTTGTACATTTTCTGATGTTTTGGATGCATAATGTTGACAAAGATGAAGAAAACAATGAGGCTTTCATTAATCATCAAATGAGAATAAATAAACCCTATTAAGGGTGACCAAAAAAACTTTCAACAACTTCTTCACCTGCCTGGTTATACTGCATATATCTGACCTTTCCCTAGAGTCCACTTTGATAGAAGTCTTGTGTATTAGGCTTCCCTTTGAATAGTAAACAACAAAACCGTAAACCATATATAGGACTCAAGAGGTGAAGTTAAAATATCTTCATGACTTATAAGGTTTATTCATCACGTTTAAGTAAGGCCAGGGTTGATTAGAGTTAAACCAAAATGGGCTAAAACTTTTTATAAACTTGTTGCTTCATTAATGAAGCTGTTTTTCTTCATTTTTCTTCTTAGTTTCTAGTCAGAAGCTCACTAGATCTCACACACGCACGCACATGATGATCCTTTGAGGTACAAGTGTGTGGGGGTGGGGGGTGGGGGGGGGACCATATAACTTTCAAGAATGGAAGAAAATAGTATTATATTCAGCAGTGAAAAAGATGGTTTGTGGCTCAAACTTCAGCTATAAGCATTCCCGTGACCAAATGCTTTTGTTTCTAGTACTCCCTTCGTTCCTAAATATAAGATCACTTTGACTAATTTGGGGAGATTAAGGAAGACAATAAAATTACATTATCTTCCCAAAATACCCCTCAATTACTTAACTTTAAAAGGATGAGGGGTTTTCAATGAAAAGAGGGAGTATAAGGGTAGTTTGGACAAAACTTGAGATAAAATAGGAAGTGATCTTATATTTAGGAACTTATCCACTTCTCCAAAGTGATCTTATATTTAGGAACGAAGGGAGTAATAGATTTGGTGCCCTCACATTTCTTGATGTTCAAGCTAAGTTCACATGAGAGAGAGAGACCCAATGAAACCAAGTTGAAGGGTGAATCAGATGAATTGTGATTTTCTCTCTGATATTGAAACAATATGTCTACACATAAATGCAATAAGGCCATATAAGTGATGATGTAAGGTTGGTTGAGTAGGACTGGAAAATCAACAATTTGTTAGAGTTCTTAAAGGTGACTAAGGTGGCATGGAGAGTAGGCGTAGTGCGCTATCACAGTTGTATTTTTCTGTCCTCTTCCCAAAAGTGTATCAAAGTCTGTCACCATTTTGCTTGCTTTATTAGTCCATTTATAGATTCCTTGTTCTAATTATTGAGCTGATGATAAGTGTTTCGTATTTATGAATACTTTTTTTCAAATTAAGGCTGTGCTGAGTTACGTTGTGTAGGTTCGTGAACTTTGCATGGCATAGCCAAATATATTCTGATCTATCACTTGATGGAGTTTGTGCATTTTGAGGCCTTTGGACTCTACATTTACAGTCTGAGCAAAATTTGCTTGGGCAATTTATAAACTTTTCTAGGCAAATTATAGGAAAAAAGTTTGTGTGTATAAAAATTTGGTGTATATTAGGATTGATTTTCCATCAGTATAGTTTAAAGCAAGCCTTCAATTCATACATGTGAGACATAGCTTTATATATATTCTACTTCATAGGCCTTATTACCATAATCTTCTATTTTCATTTTCTTTCTCCTCCGATCCCTATTACTTTTTTTCCTTTCTTTTTTTTAGCAATCTTCGTATGTATGTTTCCACTTTCTTTTTTGGATCGAATGACTCATTAATAGTATGTTTGGTGTAGAATAAACTCAGTAGATATAGTGGATCAATCTTTCTAGTATATATTAAGGGCATCTTCAAATCACTTTGGATTTAAGGATAATTAATCATCTTTTACACATAGAACTTAACGGGTTTTTTATTTTCTTAACAAGTTTGTTTCTCAATACTTGAACTTGTGTTCTTAATTCATCTTATTGGGTGAAATTGTTTACCACCTCAACCAACAACTTGTTGATTATTAAACTTATATTTCTATCAAAGTTTTCACTAATTTGATTAGGAGTTCGTTCAAACGTATGTGTGATATTAAATCATCTTTTAACTACTCACTTACTTAATGTATTCTAATAATATGGAAAAAATTTATCATAGGATTCGAGTTCCATGCATGTCCTATCCACCGCCCAAAAAAAGGAGATGATAAGTCTGGGCCTATGTGGCATGCCTCTGCTCTTAAACTAGAACTTTTGATGTTTTCATTTAACTTGCATAGAAGTTTTTTGCCTCTCTTTTCATACCTTATAAAAGTTGTTTTGATATGGTCTCAGAAAAATTAAAATTAAGAAAAAGCTCTTTTACCACTCTCAAGAACTTTAATCATCCAAAGGTAGGTCGTAAAGTCTCTTTCTCAGAATAATATATATTCAATGGCCAATATGATCAGATGTCATAAGGTTAGAAAGAGATGGATATCTCTAGATTTGCATTACATTGTGGAGCATGCTGCAAAGAGAACAGATACAGCAGAGATTTACTATTGGTTGCCTTCTTACTTTTCTAACAAGTTTATCTTAATCGCCAAGGTTTTAAGTTTTCCATTCAGTTATAAAATTCTATTTTATAATTCATATATACCGCATGGAAATATATCAACAACATTAAGCTTTATTCCTTGTCCTTGCACTGCCATCATCACTTCTGGTTCAAAATAATACACACGCACACTAGAGTATGTACTTTTGCCTTTTTTTTTTCAAAAGAAGTACAGTAACTAGTTCTTGAAAGTAACATTTACCTAAAACTACTCCATATCTAATTGGAGTCATACTGTACTAATACTCCTATTATAAAGTCAATAAATCTCTTACCGTGATTTTTTACATCACAAAGATTATAATTTTAAAATGTTACCTAAAAGCAAATCCTAAACCACTGAATCAAGTATATGCGATTTAGTCGGTTACCAATAAGCAACAGACTAGTGGACAATGTTTAACAAAAAAAAAGTATAATCGATTTAATTTACATGTTATTTTAAATACGATTCTTGTATTAATGCTTTATAAAATACCAGGAAATTGGATTGAAGGAGGCAATTAATTTCAAATTAAATAAGTCCTATATATCAAATGAAAAGCCATAAGTGACATGTCATTAATTAGCACCTGTTTAAATATTAGTTGTCTTCATTAATACCTTAATGCAATTTTTGCTGGAATAAAAAGTAACGATAAAATCGGACTACCAACAAACAGTGGCTGAAAAAACAAGCAGGGGCTGTTAATAAGTCGTATTGAAAAAGGATTTTTCCAGTTAAATACGATAGTTCGGGTTCGATTACACGTGGATACGAAAACATCTTCAAGAAAATACTACCCATAGTTGGATTTAGATAATATATATTTGAATGAACATGCACATAAATAACCATTGAACTCCAAACTGAATTCAAAAACTATCATTACACAAAAAGAAAGGAAGAGAGACCCCACAATAATGTACATGTAAGTTACTTTTTTTTAATGATCTATAGCCATGGGATTTGTTATATAAGGCCCCCCCTTAAACAAGTTCAGAGGTCCTTCCCCCCAATATCCCTCCATGAAATTTGCTTCCAACCTCACCATACCATTCTCCTCTCTCCCCTACCCCCCTCCTTTTTCATAGTCAATCAGTTCCCATCCACCATTAATCTCCACCCTACACATAATCACACACCAATAACGTTAACAAAACTAATTAAATGGCCCAAACAATCCCTTCATTCCTCATGATTATTATTCTTACTATACCCTTATTTATATCAAACTTTTTAGTCTCAGCTTCCACAGACTCATTCCTCTATGGTGGTTGCACCCAACAACAATTTACTCCCAACTCAGCCTATGAGTCAAACCTTGACTCACTACTCACATCACTAGTCAACTCAGCCACTTTCTCCTCCTACAACAACTTCACCATCATTGCCTCCAACGCCCCCGACATCGTCTACGGCCTCTACCAATGCCGTGGTGACCTCTCCATGCCCGACTGCGCCGCGTGTGTTGCACGCGCCGTCACACGTGCAAGCACCTTATGTGAGCAACGTTGTGGCAGCGCCGTACAACTTGAAGGTTGTTATGTTAAATATGACAATGCAACTTTTCTAGGTGTGGAGGATAAAACGGTAGTTTTAAAGAAATGTGGGCCCTCTGTTGGGTATAACTCAGATGCTATGGCTAGTAGGGATGCGGTTTTGAGTGGGCTTGCGGGCTCGGGCGGCCCATTTAGGATTGGTGGGTCGGGTAAGGTTAGGGGGATGGCCCAGTGTGTGGGGGATTTGAGCTTTGGGGAGTGTCAAGATTGTTTGGGGGATGCGATCGGACGGCTGAGAAATGATTGTGGGACTGCGGATTATGGGGATATGTTCTTGGCTAAGTGTTATGCGAGGTATTCTACTGGTGGGTCCCACGGGTTCTCCAAGGCCCATGGTAAGGCCCATTTCATCATGCTTCAACTCCAAGTCTTCTTCTTGTTCTTCCCATTCCTCTTGGTTTGATCCACCAAAACTTATTGTGGGTGTAGTGAGAAATGTGATGTGAGGATGGAATTATTATGCTTTTGTATTGGTGTAAAAATAAAAGATACAAAAGTAAAATCTGTATAGAATTTTGAGTGTAACAACGCCAAAAGCAAATGAACTGCTTGTGTCAGTTTTTTTTTTTAAAAAAAATAGAGCAGCAACATTAATAACTTGATGTTATATTTAACATTCGTAATCTTTTACTTATCGAAAAACTATTAGAGCAGACTTTGAGCAATCATCCGAATATTATCGATTTTTTCTTTCATTTCGTTGTATTTTATGAAGAAAATGGACTCTTGCCATAGTAATCGTTTGAGCGATTTATAAAGATAGATGATTATGTTAACTTGGTGCAGAGAAATCAAATGGGGAAGGAGAGAAGACATTTGCCATAATCATAGGATTGTTAGCAGGAGTTGCCATACTTATCATCTTTCTTGCTTTCTTGAGGAAACTTTGTGAAGATCGTGGTAATTTCTAATCCCTCATTTTTCAATTTCTCTTCCTTTTTGATGCTATGAGATTTCTAATAGGATTGAGCCCCTTGATTTCTTAAAATTGATAAACTTTTTATGCCACTAAATTATGATACTACAGGCTCTTCCGTATGTTTTTTAGACTAAGAGAGTGTGAAAATAGTATTCCCTCCGGTCCTAAATATAAGACCTAATTGACTCTTTTTTTGAAAAATCATAAAAAAAGCAAAAATAAGTTAATTATAAATTGATTTACCTAATTTTTTCCCTTAAACTAGTTTATTTTACTTATAAACTAATAGATAATCTAAAAATATATCAAATATATCATGATTTAATAGACTAATTTGCAACCTTAACCTCTCCAAAAAAAAGTCATCTAGGTCCTATATTTAGGACCGGAGGTAGTACAATATTAATATTATATTAAAATGGCATTTTTTGTTTTGTTGGTTTGATAATTTCCGATGCAGGTAAGTGATATAAAGCAGTAATCAAATATTGTCAACCTGCCAGATTATCAGCCTATCTCCTCCATTAGCTTGCTTTTGGTTGCTCCCTTCCTTTTTTCTATTACTTGAGACAATTTGTTTTTTTACACTTTTTTAAAAAAAAGATTTCATAGGGAGATTAAAGAGATCATGGAGACACTTATTGCAATGGTTGCAAGAGGGGGAGGGGGATAATATCAAAAGATTCTATAATTTGCCATCCCACTTTGTCAAAGTGGAGTGTTATCTTTGTGTATTATATATATTTTTATTATTTAATTGTAAAGCTGAATGAAGCTTTGAAAGGCATAATATTCTCTCTTTATCGTGTATCATTGGTATATGCACCCCCCTTTTCATCTTTTTGGGACACTGAATTTTCATTTGATTCTCCTTTTGCTTTCCAAATACTACTGCTTTATCTAATGCTTCTTTTTGTTTTTTTAATTAATTTTCTTGTGTTTTTTTTTGTTTAACAGTGTTCATTATTGATCTTTTTTTTTTTAATTACAAGTGTTCATTATTGATCTTCGGTACACCTAATTGCTATGTTTTGAATTAATAGTTATTTTCAAAAAGAGAAAAGCATGCAATTTCATTATCCAACATTGATGAATTTAAAGAAAGCAATTTCTGATTATATCAGAAATTTATATATATTTTATTTGAGTAAAATAGAATTTGTAAAATTTATATTAGACTAAAATTTTTTGAAGTAATAATAATACATAGTCGGCCAAAAAAAAGAAGTATTCAACTATTCATGTGCACTAGCATCTATTTAACCAAGAAGTAATCAATCCAAGCCAGAAGTAATCAAATCCAAGCCTCAAGGAAAGATCGAAATCACATTTGAAAATCATCCTATAAAAATCCAAACCAATCTAAATTCAAGTTAGTTAATAATATAAAATATTAGGCACTTTTCAAAAGTTATTGTATACATGTACGAAATGTATATACTAAGGTAGTAGTTTTTAAACACACACACACAACACAACACAACACACGCGCCTATCAAATTTTCTCGTACATTATCAGGATTGCCTTTGGATTATAAGCCTTCGTCTTCACTGTGAATACTTTCCCCTTGCACAATCATCATGATTACTTAAAAGTCTTGAACTACATAGTTATTTAGATTTTCTTTTTAGCCAAGAGGAGGTGTGCTGGTTGGTCAAGAAAAAAGAGGTGTGCTGTGAAAATGATAATTTTGTTTTGAGATGGTCAAATATAAGTACCTAAAGAATCCTCATTAACCTAGTGGTTAGCGTGTGGGTAACAAATATTCTGATCCCTTAAATAAGTGGTTGAAAGTTCGATCCTCAACTCTTATAAATGGAATAAACTCACAGGCCAACTGTATTCCCTATATGAGACTTCAGATTAGTAAGAGATCAGTCCCATTAACAACACGCAAGGATACTTTTGGTTTAACAAAAAAAAAGAAACCTCATTACCCATCCTAATAGGTTGGTGTAAGTGACAAGTACTCTCGTCTTTTAAACAAATGATTGAGGTTCAATCTCCAACTCTTACTAATGGTGCAAACTCATATGTCAGTTGTATATAAAAGAAAAATTGGTAAAAATGTGTCTTCCCTCTATTTTAATACCATACTTAAATTTGTCTCTTTATTTTACATTACTAACATCTTTTTTCAATCTTTTAACACTAATATAGTGAAGCCATGTAATAGTTGCTCTTCCTTTTTTGTTATTTCGAAAAGCAAAACATAATATGTTAGTATTTGTGAATATTTTGTTGATATTTTTTGTTCTAGCGTCAGCAATTTTTTTTTGTTAACGATAATTAACTAATAATCTCAACGTCAAGACACTAAAAAATATTATAATCAATTAACCAAAATAAACTCGTGTAGCATTAATTAGAACACTTTTGCTATGATTCTAATTGTCATTCTACCGTCATTTATTTTCAACTAATCTTAAATCCTACCTAACTAACTTATCTTTCATAGAACAAGCTCCGGAATGTCTTTAGTGCAGGGTATGCGCAACAGAATAACACGATGTATGGAAAGCATCAACATACTCCCTCCGGTCCCTAACGTAAGAGCCCAAAATTTGAATGGTTTTGGTCCCTAATGTAAGAGCTCACCCCATATTCTCCCCTCATTTAATGCATTTTTTTCTACTTTACCCCTAACTCTCTTTCATATTTATTAATGTTTATGTATTTCTCTCTCTTAAAAGTACCATAATAAATATGGGCAATTTTGGAAAAGAAGCATTAACTCTAGACACCCAACTAACATTCACATGTTTTCTTAAGAAGCTTTTTTTTTTTACGGCTAGCTCTTACATTAGGGACTAAAGGGAGTAATTTTTTTTTGGTAATATAAGCATCAACATAATTTTTGCCGCCGACACTAATGTAACTTCGTTGTGTGTCGTCCAATCAAACTATGAATTTAAATCGGCATTGATTGTTAGTGCTTAGTGGATAACAAAGCGGAACAGGACATTCTAATTGACTCCACTTATGATTCCATATGTTCATCACAATCATGGGACTGTTTCTTGTTTTACTTTTGTTTACCTTTTCTCCTTTCCTCTTTTTCTGTCTTTTATGGAACCTTGCTTGGCGTCCAGATGGATGCCATTCCGTGCTTCACAATTAAGCAATCACTCATTTTTTATGTTTCAATATAATTATATTATATTATTATCACTACGTTAATTATTATTCTCCCCCCAAAACTGCAAACTGACAACCCAGGCAATTAAGTATTCTCTTTTCCAAGAGAGAAAATGATCCCTTTTGTGTTTTGGATGACGTGAAAAAAGTTTCTTCTTTGCTAAAATGATGCGAAAAATGTTAACATAATGGAAGCTTTGACATTTTTTTATAGTAATTCAGACAAAGTTTCTTCCTTTCGTCCTTCATCTTCCCATAGTAACTAGTATCAGCAAGGTTTTAATTGGAAGGGGCAAAAATGTATTTTTAACTCTGAAAATAATATAAAAAAGGTTCCATAAAACTATAAGTTAACATCGAGCACCGATTGCATCATTTTTACACCGGGTAACAAAGTTAGATATTATTTATGCAGCGCAAAATAGTCATTTATTAGTTTTGCCCAAACTGAAATTATTAATTATCAGATAAGCACTTTTGCCCAATTTATTTTGTTGAAGCTATAAACCTACAATAGAAGGTGCTAATATACAAACATCGGTCTGGAATTTGTAAATTAAGTCTCTTGGTAATACATGAACATTTATTTTATGTTTAATTGATTCCTTATTGTTTTATGTTTAAATTAAGAGGTTTGTTCCGTTTCCTTCTATCACCCTCTTGTGGGTGACAACGTCGTGAAGTATAGATTTATACTTCGTAGTGGCGTATCTTTTATGGAGCTCCTTGCAGATTATGAGTCTGCTTTAACCCTGTCTATTGGCTGTCACCTCTTCAATCGATTCTACCATCTACTACAGATTGCTCTATCTCAAATGGAGTTGGTTCTGATTCCAATTTTATTATGCTTGCTTATTCTCTAACTTTCTCTGCTTTTGTGTTTCAGCATGTACTTTAATAAATGACTCTCTTATATAGCTATATAAGAGAGTCTTAGTTTGTAATCATTTTAATTTTAATGAAATTGTCTTTTTATCCAAAAAAAAATTAAGATCGAGGTTTGTTCATGATTGAATAATGATTATTAATGGCACCGCCACTGCAATTTAACCACGTCAGTGGCATCATGACAGGAATATAACAGAAACAATATGCGGATTTAACGTCAAACTCTACGAAAATCACCCTGCTTTAGTTGATATTTTGGCTGAAATTCCAGTGATATGCAAGGAAATTATGAGATCATTTTAAAATGCATGATAACAATATTTATGAAAGTGTACATATTTACTTAACTTTGAAACTATGTGCCATGATACCAACACATTGGTCCAGCGATGAACCACAAAGCCAAAAATTAAATAAACATGATATAGACTATAGAGACACTTAACGTCAGAGACACTAATTGGCAAAAAAAAAACGTCTGAGACACTTAGTGTCACTTAAGTGTCAGTTACTATGGAAAAAACTGAGACATGGAAATTTTGAGAATTTCAAAACAAAGAGTGAAAGTTCGTGCATTATCTTTGTATCACATTTTTTGTTGGCGTATAGTACTGAAAAGGAGTTAGAAAATACTGAGCCATTTTTTTAATAAAAGGCAAAATGATATCAAATAATGTCTAGCTACTACAAAGATTTACCAATATCCACTTGATCTATATGTTGATTATTGCAAAAGAGATTCTGACAAAAAAAAAAGATTATTGCAAAAGAGAAACAAAAGTGCTGCACATAGTTGATCTTGGGCAAATGAGTTTCAACAAAGAGATCAGGGATTGAAGTGAGAAGGTGGTGAAGAGGAATAAACCCTCCTTGTTTGGCGCAGAGAAGATTTTAAAGAGAAGTTTCCTGATGCAGAATGGGTGTGAGAATAGAGAAGATGTATGAGAATTTAGAAGTAGAGGTAAAATAAGAAGAGAGAAAAGTGAGAGAATAGAGAGGCAGAATAAGAAGAGAGAATTTAGAAGGAAGAGATCAAGAGAGGAAGACAACAACTCAATATTATATTATTCAATTCATAAAAGTCTACATAGCAAATAGTTGAGGGACTATATATAGGCCTCAACCTAAACCCTAAACCCTAATGATAGAATACTCAAGAATATAAACCATACTTAAAGCTAATTGATAACAACTAATTCAAAATTAAAATAGAACAATCTAGAAATACTAATTGATAATAATCAAATCCTAATTTGATAATCTTCAAATCTCTTTGGAAACTTTCTGATTCTTTTGTAATTCCCATCATTTCCTCTCTCTTGTTTGACAATCTCATATAGAGGTATACTTCTCCATTTGAATTTTAGAGTGAAGTTTTCTCTATCAAATTTGTAAAGCTCAAGCCGAAATATACATCTCATTTTCAACCTCTTTTTAAGTGGTAATAGTAGTTGAGCATCTTCATCCTTTCTTTCTTCTTGACGAGTAGGATCAGAATCTTGAAAATTGTTACTTCTCAGTTTCAATCTCTTTTTATATGGTAATAGTCGTTGAGCATCTTCATACTCTCTTTGAGGAGGATCATACTCTCTTTTTTCTTGAGGAGGAGGAGGAGGAGGTACATCAACATAACCAAGCTGAAGCTCAGACCCAATTAGCTCGAGATTTTTAGAAGCGTCAACAACATGAGTACTACGCCTTCCTCTTCTATTTTGTTTGTCCATGCTTGGTATTGGCCTTCCTCTTCTATTTTGTTTGCGCTGCCTTCCTCTTCTATTTTGTTTGCCCATGCTTGGTACTGAGACAATTTTATTAATAATAAGTGTCAAGTGGTCTATTTATATGCTTATTATACATATGAATTTAAATTACATTTAAAATAAATAATAAAAAATTCCTTAAAAATCTAATATAGCAAATATCTTACTAATTTACTTACAGAAAAATAAATATTTGCTCAAATACCAAAAGTAAACCGTGCTTCTGTTATAAAAAAAAAGTAATCCGTGCTCCAACAAAAACAAACAAAGAAATATTTGTTCAAACACAAAAAGACCCAAGAAAATATTTGCTTATAACTCAAAAAGTGTTTTAGCAATGCGAAATCAAAAAATCACTCACAACCCCAAAATCAAACCAGCTACGATACCAATTGTTGGTTAAAACGAAAGAAAAAACGGAAACGAGTGAGAGATGCGGAGAGAACAACAAAAAGAGTCAGAATTTAATACAGAATTTCAGGTCTCGTCATGACTATTATTCCTCTATCCCCATTATATTATAGTTGTAGATTTAATGAAATTTGTCTTTGGATACTTAGTCCACTGCTATTGGAGTGACTAATGAAAATAGGGGTAGACCTGTTTTTTTATGGAGGAATTAAGGGGACAAACAAGTCATTTTAGCTAAATTCACATTCAAATGTATACCCTACTTATTATTATGGAGGTTATGATAATCAAGGCAAACATAACAGAGGAATGGTTGCTCAGGGTGTATATGGTAATACTAACTCTTATATTTTAGAGGAACTAGCATATGAAGTGTATTTCTGCTCCAGGTGTGTAAAATGTGGACAAATACAATGCAAGTACTCATATATAACATAGAGGATATCTTCAGTCCATTCATCAGTGTTCATGAATAATGGAAATATAAAATAACATGTTAGAGTTATTCGATTAATGTGTCTAAGAAAAATAGAGGTTATGCTAATGAAAATAGGGGTAGACCTGTTTTTTTATGGAGGAATTAAGGGGACAAGAAGTCATTTTACCTAAATTCACATTCAAATGTATACCATGCTTATTATTATGGAGGTTATGCTAATCAAGGCAAACATAACAGAGGAATGGTTGCTCAGGGTGTATATGGAAATACTAACTCTTATATGTTAGAGGAACTAGCATATGAAGTGTATTTCTGCTCCAGGTGTGCAAAATGTGGACAAATACAACAATGCAAGTGCTCATATATAATATAGAAGTATCTTCAGTCCATTCATCAGTGTTCATAAATAATGGAAATACAAATTAACATGTTAGAGTTATTCGATTAATGGGTCCAAGAAAAAAAGAGGAAAAATGAAAAAAAAAGAAGAAAAAAGAACAATAGGAGAAAAAAGAAGAGAAGAAATATTTGTATACCTGAAGCTTTTGAGACTCGAGAAAAAATACAAGCCTAGGCAGATATGAAGACTCCTCAGACTCTAAAAAAAGAATACAAGCTCAGGCAAAGAAAGAAGAAGAAGAAGAAAAGGAATATTTATAGATCTCAAATGGACTCAAGAAAAAGAACAAGCCCAAACAAAGAAAAAAAAACAAAAAAAAGAGAGAAAAAATAGTAGGGTGATATAAGAGAATTAAGAATTTTTAGGTCCTACCATATGAGAGAAAAAATTCCGGATTTTTTTTCCACCTTTAAAAAAAATCCGGATTAGATACATCAAAAGAATTAAGTGTTTCAACAAAATGGTACAACCATAGTAACAACAAAATGAATTAAAAACAGTTTAGCAAGCAAAATGGTTTTTCTTTACAGGCGCCACATTTTTCTTGTGGTTTTCCGATTATTTCTATGCATTAATTGAATGGGCCCGATTATAGCACCTTGTAGTTATATAACTATATCTTCGCCAAGTAAAATTATATTGTCTTTTAAAAATATACCAATAAATTAGGTCAACACATACAATCAGATAGACATATATAATTAATTAGGGATATAATAATACACACACGTACACACACCGGTTCGGATTCTGTCTCATCTTTCTCTCCTCATCCCTCATAATCACTCATTTTGTCTATTGAAATTTATCTAAGAGTTCATAATTTGCCACTTGTACCATTAAAAATAAAAAAAATGTATTATAATATAAAATAAATCAAGAAATTTTAATTTTTTTTTAATTTTGAAAATTTTCAACATAAAAAATTTCAATTAACAAAACGAAAATAGGAGAGAAATGGAGAGATAACGAAAAAGAGCCAAAAATTAATGAAGAATTTCACTTCGTTCTCCATTTATTTGATTGCCGTTCCGACATCCCCAAATACTATCATTGTAAATTTAATTTAAAGTTTATCTTTAACACTGTTATCAGAGTGATTAAATATGAAAATAGGGGTGGACCCGCTTTTTCTGCTATTGCCATTAAAGGGAGAAGCAAGTCACTTTAACCAAATTCACATTCATGTGCATACACAACTTATTATTATGGAGGTTATGTTAACTGAGTCAACCATAAAAGAGGGATAACTATTCAAGGTGTTTACGAATATACTGCTCTTATATGTATGGAGTGTATCTCCTATTTCTTTTCTAACCGTGCAAAATGATGGACAACTACAAAAGTACCCATATCTAACACAAATGGTATATTCAGCTCATTCATCAGTGGTAATGAATAAAGGAAATATGAATTAATATGGTATTAGAGTCATTTGATGGATGAGACCAAGGAAAAAGAAGAAAAACTGAAAAAAAAATGAAAAGAAAGAAGAAGAAGAAAAAGGAAAAAAAATGTTTATACCTGAGGCCCTTCAGACGTAAGAGAGAGTACAAATTCAGGTAGATCTGAAGGTCTGTGAGACTCTTAAAAAGAAGAGTACAAGCCTAGGCAAATAATGAAGAAGGAAAAAAAAAGAAGAAAATAAATATTTGTAGAGACATTCTTGCATAAACAACCCGGGCCACCACGTCAATTGTGGTCTAACCAATCACAGGTAACCTTTAAAATTTTTCAAAATATTTTAATTTGACTTAACATCCTAAAAAAACTCAACTAACCTTTAAAATATTTTTATTTACACTATAAAAAAACATTGAAAACATGATATTTAAATTTTTTAGTGATTAGTTCTTATTTTTAGGGTGCCACGTCAAATTAAAAATTACACGTAAGTCATGAATTAATTAGTAATACTGCATAAAATAGATAAATTAATTAGTAATACATATTATCAAACAAAATGTTATCTATAAGTAGGACATTCGCACTTCAGCTTGTCAACCGCGTTAGTTGGTTTTGCTGTTGTGTTTGGTCCGAAAAATGTGTTAAAAAAATGTTATCTATACATATTAATATGGGCTAAAGTATGTTTTTAGTCCCTTAAGTTTGCACAAAGTCATGTTTTGGTCCCTTAACTTTGAAAAGTGTGTTTTTGGTCCCTTAATATTGGAGAAAGTGTGTTTTTGGTCCTTAGCTTTGAAAAATATGTTTTTTTCCTTTAACTTTGGATAGAGTAATGTTTTTAGTCATTTGAAAAAAGGATAAAAATGTTTTTAGTCCCTTCCTTTTCAAAATTAAGGGACTAAAACATGACTTTCTTCAAACTTAAGAGACCGAAAATATACTTAAACTGAATTTAAAATGACTAAAAACACACTTTTCAAAGTTAAAGGACTAAAAAGATGACTTTGTCCAAAATTAAGGGACCAAAAACACATTTTTCAAAGTTAAGGGACCAAAACATGATTTTCTCCAAAGTTAAGGGACTAAAAACATACTTTAGCCTATTAATATGCTACTGATCATTACTATTATTATTATTTTTATTATATACGGACATTCAATATATTTAACAAAATTCATAGAGATACCATCTACACACAAGTCATGAATTTCGTAAGTCATGAGTAATTAGGGATAATATAAAATTCAGATTCTATGAGTATATCCAAGACCCAGGTTAGATAGAAATTAGCCCATTAAACTGAACTACTTCTAATGATTAATTTTTCTCTGGATACTCATATTGATTCTTGAATTATCTTGGACCAGCGTCTTCTTATCACCGTCCATTCATTAAATAAGATCCCAGAACATTCTCGATAAATTTGATAACTCCTATAAATGCCTGAATCAAATATACATCTTATTTAGTGTTTGAGCTTATTATTCATCCTACCTGGCAAGTCAACCATTTTGAGCTTTTTAGCAGGATTTAGCTATGGCTGATAGCTTATTGGGCTCTCCTTTCAGAAGATTTTTCTGGAGCCCTCCCATTTCCAGAGAATGGTCTAGATCAAGGGCTCTCATGGATTGGCTCGAATCTCCTTCCGCTCACATCTTCAAAATTAACGTTCTAGGTAACTAACTACCAAACCATATCAATCTACATATATACCTTTCAATTTTACCCAATTTGTTACTTAAGCTTCAATTGGAAAAATTAAGGATCACTTAGTATATTATTTTCCTTAAAAATACTTTATTTTACTTGTAAACTATAGTTTATAGTATTCTATAATCTAATTACATGTGAAATATTCATGACTTAATGCTTTTGGTGTTAATTTCAAAAAGATCATATTGATCTTATATTGGGGGATATATAAGACACAATTGACTTCTTTTCGGGAAGAAATTAAAGAAGTTAAATGAATACTAAGTGATCTTAATGGTATTATCAGATTATATTAGCTTAGAAGTCAAATAAACTAATTTAGCTTATAATTTCAAGAAAGTCAATTTACGAGTTATTTAGTTTTCTTACTATTTTTTGAATAGAAGTCTTATTTGTATTTAGAATAAGAAGGATTACAATCTAGGTGGGTTTTGTGTGGATTGAACAGAATTAATTGTGATTGTTTTTTTAATTTGAGATAGAGTTTACCAAAGATGAGATAAATGTGGAGATTGAAGATGGGAATATTTTTGCACAACAAAGGTGAAGGTGACTCCACTGTACTCCAAACTTCGAGTTGTTCAACCACAACATCCATTCAGGGCCGACTCTCTTAAGTTAGCTCTATCCTCTATCTCGAGTTATTCAACCACATATTATATTTTTAAAATTTGTCATTTTTATACCATTTAATTGTGAAATAATTATTTAGAATGAAGTGAAAAACCAAAGAAAATATTTGCTCATACACCATTTTGCTCAATCCACAAAAAAGAGCAAATAAAATAACTTCTTTAATTCAAAAAGTGTTTCAACAATGTGAAAGCAAAAAGATTGAACGTGCTCTAATACCAATTGTTGGATAAAAAGAAAGGAAAAACGGAAATTGGAGAGACATGAGGAGATAACGAAAAATAGCCAAAAATTTAATGCAGAATTTCACTTCATTCTCTATTTATTCCATCATGATTGCCGTTCCGGCATCCCAAAAATACTATCACTACAAATTTAATGCAGAATTTGTCTTTGGATACTCAGTCCACTGTTATTGGAGTGATTGAATGTGAACATAGGGGTGTACCCGCTTTTTCTGCTATTGCCATTAAAGGGAGAACCAAGTCATTTTACCCAAATTCACATTCAAGCACATACACAACTCATTATTATGGAGGTTATATTAACTGAGTCAACCATAAAAAGAGGGATAACTATTCAAGATGCTTACGAATATACTGGCTCTTATATGTATGGAGTGTATCCCTTATTTCTTCTCTATCTGTGCAAAATGATGGACAACAACAACAATACCCATATGTAACACAAAGGATATGTTCAGCTCATTCATTAGTAATCATGAATAAAGGAAATATGAATTAACATACTCCCTCCGGTCCTAAATATAGGACCTTTTTAGAGACTCAATCTTGGTCCTAAATATAAGACATTTTTATCAATTTTGTGACTTTTCCCAAAATTGCCCCTTATTCAATCTTCTAATTACAAAGCATCAATAGCTTTTTTCAACCTCACATTTCTCAATTTACTTTGACAACGCGCAATGCATCGATCTCGTCTTCTCTTCCATCGGCGCACCGCCTCCACCTGCGACGTACGACTGTCGGCATGTTATTTCAATGTTTAGGAAGTGCTTCTTTAGGAAGATGAAATATAGAAGTGCTTCTTTAGGAAGATGAAATATGGAAGTGCTTCGTTCTTTGATTCCTCAATTTCATTGTCAGATCTGAAATGAAATGCTTTTTTTCTTGAGCGATAGAGAGAAAGAAATGAGAAGATATTATTGTTTTTTTTCTTGAGTAGTAGAGAAGAAATCAAAGTGTTGAAGAAAGATGATAGCTGAAATCGAACAAATGAGAGATCTGAAAGTGAAGTAGAGGCACGTTGAGATATGAGCTACAAACGTGATGAGCACAGTGAAGTCGAGAGGCACAGCGCATACCCAAAACTAATTGAATTTGAAAGGAGGGTATTATTGGAAACACATATAAAATTAACTAAAAAACTGTTATCCTTATCTCCCCAAATTAGTTAAATAGGTCTTATATTTATGATCAGTATTAAAGTCATTTGATCGATGAGACCAAGAAAAAAGAAGAAAAACTGAAAGAAAAAATGAAAAGAAAGAAAAAGAAAAAAAAGAAAAAAATGTTTGTATACCTGAGGCCCTTTAGACTTGAGAAAAAGTACAAGTCTAGACAAATAAAAAAGAAGGAAAAAGAAGAAGAAAATAAATATTTGTAGTCATGAGACTTATGAGACTCAAGAAAGAGTATAAGTCGAGTCAAAGAAACAAATAAAAACAACATAAAAATAATAGGAGGGTGAATATATGAGAAAAACTTAAGTCTCACCTCGAAAAAATGAAGTTAGATTGAAGATACGTCACAATGAATTATCTTTTGTGATGTATTGACTCCAAATTCTAACATAGTTGTGAAACATTAAAAGCACCGGGTAACACTACCACTAAGCTCAAACAATTGGCCAAACGTCACTATGGAAACCTCTCAGTGAAAAATGAGAGCCAGGTTGTTGCTCTTCAAGGGTGAACACAAAACTAACACAATTGATCTAATGGTCATTCATAGAGATGGAGAAGTAAGCATTCTGGGAAAAAAGGTAGGAACACCTCCTGGAGTTGCAGTTTTGTCCATTGCAAATTGCATTACATGTAGTATAGAATTGAAAAATTTGTCTTCCAAAATAATGAAAATCCATGTGTAGCACCTGCATTTTTAATAATCGATGTTGAATTCATTCATTCATTATGTTTGTGTTTTTCCCCCTCTTTCTAACAATAATAGGGTAAAATGGATAAACTCAATATCTATTAAGCAAGATCATAAACCCAAACATTGCAAATTGAAATAATTCATCCAAAAAATTATGTCCGAGTTCAAAAAATTAGATATATCATATGTTATAAAAAGAATTGTTTCAAAAAAAAATGCTACAACCATACTAACAACAAAATGAATTAAAAAGCAGTTTAGCGGGAAAAGCCCAAACTGATTCTCGTACATGGTATGGTCATCAAAGCCCAACATAACACAATTGAGCAAATCCAAGACCCAATTTAGATAGAAATTAGCCCATTAAATTAAACTACTTCTAATGAGTCTCATTGATTCTTGAAACATCTTGGACCAGCGTGTTCTTATCACTGTGCCATTCATTCCCCAGAACATTCTGGATAATTTCGATGACTTAACTGAACATTCCTATAAATACCTGAATTAACTGAACATCTCATTCAGTGTTTGAGCTTATAACTTAACTTCCCTGGCAAGTCAACCATCTTGAGCTTTTGTTGCAGGAATTAGCTATGGCTGATAGCTTATTGGGCTCTCCTTTCAGGAGATTCTTCTGGAGCCCTCCCATTTTCAGAGAATGGTCTGGATCAACGGCTCTCATGGATTGGCTTGAATCTCCTTCCGCTCACATCTTCAAAATTAATGTTCCAGGTAACTAACTACCAAATCATATCAATCTACATAGTACCTTCAACTGTATCCAATTTGTTACTTAGCCTTCAATTGGAAAAATTAACGATCATTTAGTATATTCTTTTTCTTGAAATTAGTTTATTTTACTTGCAAACTATGATCTTTTAATCTAATTATATGCTAAATATGATATGATGTACTGGTTTTAGTGTTTACTTAATTTACAAAAAATAGTTATAGGATATATAAAACACATTTGACTTCTTTTGGAGAGAAATTAAATTAAGGAAGCTAAATGAGTTAGGAGTATTAGATTAGTTGTTAACTTTTAAGTCGAACAAACTCACTTAGCTTTTAATTCCAAGAAAATCTCTTTAGAAGTGATTTATTTAGCTTTCTTTATATTTTTTTAAAAACAGTCTTATTTATATTTAGAATTAGAGGGATTATAATCTAGGTGGGATTTTGTGTGGATTGAACAAAATTAATAGTGATTTTTTTTAATTTGAGATAGGGTTTACCAAAGATGAGATAAAGGTGGAGATAGAAGATGGGAATATTTTGCACATAAAAGGTGAAGGTGCAAAAGAGGAGCATCAAGCAAAAGACTCAGTTTGGCATGTAGCTGAGAGGGGAACTGTGAAGGGTGATTTTTCTCGTGCAATTGAATTGCCAGAGAATGTCAAGTTTGATCAGATTAAGGCACAGGTTGAAAATGGAGTTCTCACTATAATTGTTCCTAAAGATGCTCCCAAATTGCCTAAAAAGCGCACTGTTAATGTCACTAGCAAGCTTTGAGCATCATGGTTTTGAGTGAATGTTCATGATTTGGATAATCTTAATCTTATCATGTAATAATCGGTTTGCATGTTGTAATTAGATTTAAAAGTGAATGTATGATTACCAATAAAAGACTTTAGTCTTCAAATAGTATTGTGTCTTCAACTACTTCTTAATTCATATATTTACTTATCATCACTTGGCTCATTAATAAATACTTGAATTATTTCGAGGAGAACTAACGAGGTGGACTTGGCATCAATTTAGCGGTACATCTAGAGACAATGTATGAAAAACATTATATAGTTGGTTGAATTTATAGGAATATTTACTAGACAACAAACCATATCAACAGATACACCTACGTTCTTGATGATCAAAACTTGAGGGATCACTTTACAGTTCTGGAGTGCTTGATAAGCCAGCTAATGACTACATCAACGTTTGTGGAATCCTTACATGAGTCATGTAACAGCAGACCTCTCTGTCCTTGATTGACTCAAGTCCTCTATTCAAGATGAAAAACAAATGAACTTTTTAGATAGATATATATCTAAATATATTTGCAATAGATGGAAACAGAACATATTAATAATGTATAGGACAAGTTCTCTAACTCACAATTGATCCACCAAGGCTTGTTGAGATAGTGCTTCTGACTTGTCAATTTTGTTGCCAAGAACAAGCAGAGGAATGTCACTCAAAGAATATTTCATCAGGAGGTCATGTAACTCACTTTTAGATATCGGAATGGTGTCCCTATCAGCAGCATCTACCACATACCTGCATTTCAATTCTAGTTGAAGAAAAAAAAAACCAGAAACTTGTGAAACAAAATCATTATAAAGCTTGACTATTGATATTTTTTTTAGTGTTTAAGTTTATGAAGGATAATTTTTAAAGATTGGAAGTACACTATAGCAGATACACCACGACAGTAACGTTCCCACATTGTTCTGAATCTCCTCTGCCCTCCTAGGTCCCAAATCTTTATAGTCACGTTTCCTCTTTTGACTTTTCTCATGTTGAACCCAATCTGAATTTCATAACAAGGGAAAAAGTTTATATTATGCAATCTTTTACTATGGAAGGAGAATTTTACTCAAAAAAAAGAAATACATACAGTGGGAATCATGTCCTCTTTGTAACCTCCTGTCCGGTGAACATGATCAAAACCATTAATTGATGACAAAATATGTCATTAATCAGCAAGAATCAAAAGAAAATAAGGATTTTCGTTGACTTACAACAATTGCATTGACAAGTGACGTCTTCCCTGCATTCTGAAGGCCTACGAGGGACAGTTCCATTACCTGCTTATAATATAAGCTGACACAAAAATGTTGACAAATTATGGGCTTATTTTGTTTTTTTTTAAAATAAAAAATCAGTTGTTTTTCGTGATAATTTTAGTTGGATATTCTAGAATAATGTTAGCTTTTTATAAAAGACCTTTTCTCTCGCTGAGGTGGCAACATGCTTTTTCACTTTTTACGTGGGAGCTGGAAGAGAATTATTGAGGAATGCTATGCCTAAAAATAATTGAACAGCCCGAAAGCAACTTTGAAAACATTAAAGTCTGGTTAGATGCTTCTATATATATTATGATGCCAAACTTACTCACTCAAGGGATTGGTTGAACCAATAACTACTTGAGCTATCAGAACATAATCCATGAAAACACTAACATACTCTGTTAGTTCTAGATGATAATTAAGGGTGAATATATAGTAGAGAAGATGTTATTCAAAGGAACTTGAATGGATATATGATCATCATGCAGAAATTGATGTATAATGGACTTTACAACCTACGAAAAGGATTTGATATGATCCTGTCGGTCAGAACAGAAACTTTTTTCGTCACATCGCGTAGTGCTGATGTGTGTGTTTCACTTACAAGCTAGCATGGTACATAGAAAAAAGCAGTCAAGGAAGTGGGAATAGTTTTTCATTCGATAACATGGGCTTTTCATGCAAAAGAAAAAAGAAAAATGGGAAATCAAAGAGACGATAAGCAAGAAATGGCTTACCTGCGGAACCAGTTGAGAAAAGAATCCCACAGACCCATTGCACTAAAAAGGAAACGAGTTTTAGCCTTTGAGAACAGATTATATGAATCTAAAAAAAGAAGATAATGGTAATACAAGAAAGTCTTGACAAAAATGAAATATTTGAAAACTAAAGAAGGTAGAGGATGAGGAGAGAAAACAAGAAACTTAGCCGATGATAATGGAAGTGAAGTTTGATTTGTGTATCACTTTGCCGACTGAACATTGATCCCATATTGTCACTATCTTCTGCTCTTTTGTTGCCACAACCGCCACATTATGTGTATTATTTTCCACATACGTCGTTATAAATTTATAATCATTTCTTTGTTTTTAAGAGCAAAGACTCTAATGTATTGACATCAAAGGGTACTATAATTGTCACTCTCATGAGAAAGAAGGAACAACACTACTTTTTTGACCATAAGGAACAACTCTATTCAAGAATACAATAAATAGTTATCATAATTTAAAATGGTGCAAAATTGTCTTTTTTCATGAAATGAGTTAAACTATCATTTGGAGGAAAATTTTTGCACCATTTTAACAACAAAAACAGTTTTGCACCATTTTATATTTGCGACGTGTGTTTATGCCTCGAAGTTTTATTATTGTGTTAGAGACATATTTCACAGTTTACTAGAGTTATTTTTGCACATTTACCTTTTATTTTAATAGAGTTTTTTTTATTTTGCTTCAACATTTTTTTATCTTTGATAGATTGAACATAAAACTTCAAACCTTATCATACTATGAATCTTGGATTCCAATTTCCAAACCATGAATGGTAATAAAATTAACAAAATATATGCTTATACATCTTATACCCTATACATGTCCGATCCTAGCCCCAATAAACTAAAAGACCATGCCGAATCCTTATATTGCTGGACTGTTATTGAATATCTCGCACCATAGACCATACATTCCAAATCAACAGTTTAGGAGAGAAAAAGTTTAGAACATAATCGACTGAAATAAAATAATTAATATTAATATTAATAATATTAAAATCCAAACACCATTTTATTACCCGAGAGCTCAATCATAGAATATACCAAAATTATCCAAAAGTATTCAAAATCTAAACGAAAATAACGACTAATGCAAGAAAATGACATGTAATTATTTTTACAATGTCCCTCTTAGAGCCATGGAAAGTAGGAAAAAAAGGAGTCTACCTCTAACGTATGACAACATTGCACCTGTATAAAATATTTCCCCACGTCCATTCTATCATCCATCAAAAAGTAAATAACCTAAAATTAATGACAACAAAAAAATTCCTTTTTTCAACATTTAGTATAAAAACTCATAAGTCAGACAAAAAGCAGAGAGAAATTCTCGTGTGAACCCGGTTTACCACATCATTTGTGGTCTGACCAATCACAAGTAGACACATATGGTCTTACATGATATTTTTAATCTTAAGTGACACCTAAAATAGGAACTAACCTTCTGACAAAAAATAAAAATAGGAACTAACCTTCTGGCAAAAAATAAAAATAGGAACTAACCGATAAAAAATTTAAATCTTATGTTTTCAATGGTTTTCTTATTTTACAATATAAATAAAAATGTTTTTCAGAGTTACTTCAGAGTCAAACCATAATTGATGTAGTGCATTGGGTTCAAACAAGAATTTTTCCAAAAAAATATAAAAAATCATAAGACTTTATTTTTGTCTTCCTGGCTTAACCAACAGGGAATTAAACTGAACAAAAACTAGACTAGATAGATTCTGATACGCGTACTTGACCAATCAATTATCAATCCAAACAAAAACTGGACTACATTACATTACACCAACGTTGTACTGTTATTTCCAAAAGGAAACAAGTCCGCAACTTCAAAGTAGAAATAAAACTTCCTTCCTGTCTTCGACGATTTATTCGGAGCCACAAGATACCAAAAATTACACCCTGTCCCTCTCTCTATATCATACCATCATGACTCACAAGCCTTCAAAAAACTCGTTGCCTTCTTCTTCTTAGAGTCCTTCGTCCGAGGAACAAGGGAAGACCACCCACACCACGCTGTACACAAAATTTCACCACAACCCACAATGTCTTTTTTTTACCCTTGAGATTTTTCCCTCAAAATTTCTTGACCCCACGTTGAATTTTGGGTAAAGTTTCAATTTTTTCACATCGGAGTTGAAAAAAATTCGTTTTTTTGGCAGTCAACGCAAGCGGGGTTCAGATTGTGATTCTGGGTGTGGTGGGTATGATTTAGAATTTAATTTGTGTTGATTTTTTTTGTGTGTTTTTTTTTCTTGCATGTTTTTGTGAAGATCTGATCTTTCATGTTTTTTTTTTGTACTAGGGGGATATTAATCACCCACATCAAGATGGTGAAGGATACAGAATACTATGATGTATTGGGGGTTAGTCCCACGGCAACTGAGGCTGAGATTAAAAAGGCTTATTATATAAAGGTGAGAGATTCTGTCTTGTTGATCCTTTATTTTGCTATGAATGGGCTGATTCTATTGTTTTTTTAATTTATATGTTGGATTATTTAGAGTTGCGTGATTTGTACTTTTGCAGTATATATATAAAAGTATGACTAGGTTGTGTGTTGTGTTTGATGTTTTACTTTTCTATGTTATTGATTTCTCTTTGCCCTTGGCTTTGCAGGCAAGACAAGTGCATCCAGATAAAAACCCAAATGACCCTCTTGCAGCACAGAAATTTCAGGCAAGACTGCTATGTTTTATTTCAAACCTGTAGCTTTCAAGAATTTGTGCAGTGAATGCTTTCCATGGTTGGAAATATGTTGTCATGAGTTTGAGTGATAAGAAACATGTTGCTTCTGGCTTGGTGGGTTGGTTAATTGGATTGTGAAAAAAAAGATTCTTATGGAGGGATCAAAATATTTGTAGTTGAAATTTTGAAACTCTATTGAAAAGTGCTTGATGAAAGCATTTTGTTTCGCCACCATTAGATTGCCTTTTTCTATTATTTTTTATATTGCATTATTCATAATGATACTGGATTTGCCTTTGGTTGTACGACACATCAACTTCTATCACTGGTAAAGTAGTCCGAGTGTTAGAATTATAAAATTAATATTAGAATTTTCCTATTTTTATATTAGTAGAATCTAAGTCATAATTATAGATTATAAGAATAAGGAAATAATATGATTTGATAGAATTAGGGTAGAATCTTTTTTATTTTATGTATCACTCAAATCCCCACAATCAAGGGATAGATTGGGGTCTCTTGTACTATAAAATGGAAGCTAATAATCAGATCAATATATCAGACTTTTACCCATTCTCCTTTGTTCCCACATGGTACCAGAGCTTAGGTTTAGGTCTGATCCCTAGGTAAACCATTAAAGTTACCTTTGTAGTTAGAAACCCTAAAAGGGTTCCTCTTCTCCTATCCAAATATGAACCACCATCGCTATCCAAAGAAAGCCCAGAATTTGAGGGCTGAATCCGCTGCTTTAGTCCAGATTCGAACGCAGTTTGAGCTCCAGATGAGTTTCAAGTTGAAAGGGGAGTCTGGTGCTTCTGTCCGAGTTCGAATCCTTAGGTCCAGCCACTGTCATCATCGGATCCAGGTCACCACCATCAGAAATCGAAGGTTGAGTCACCTGAGTTGCTGCCCAGAGGATCTGTTTGAAGTTTCAGCCGTCATCATCATCATCATCGTTTTTTGTTTGTTGTTGCTTGTGTTTGTTTTTTGTTTATTTGAGTCCTTGTATTTTCTTTTTCGTTGTTGTTTAATTATTTTTCTTTCGTTGTTGTTTCTGAAATTTAGGAAAAGTGTTGTATTAAAAAGAGAGAAAAAACAATCCAAAAAAAATAATAAAAATAAAATAAAAGTAGTAAAAAAAAAGGGAGAGAAAAAAAAAATTATTATGGACTTGGTGCTCCAATTATTGTTGATGAGCAATTAGCTCAATATGTTGAAGAGCATATTACGATGGGAAGGTCATTCCCACGTACATGCGTATGTGAATTGCGATGGGACGGTCATTCCCCACGCATGTGTTTTAAGTGAGATGGTCATTCCTCACATTGTTTGCGATGGGACGGTCATTCTCCATGCATGTGTTTTAAGTGAGATGGTCATTCCTCACATTGTTTGCGATGGGACGGTCATTCTCCACACATGTGTTTTAAGTGAGATGGTCATTCCTCACATTGTTTGCGATGAGACGGTCATTTCCCATGCAGAGATTCTGTTGTTTATGTTCATCCAGTGACTATGTTCGTTGTTCCTTCAAGTTTCACCATTGGAGGGCTAGTTGATCCGTTGAAAAAAATGAAGTTTTGAAGAATGAAGATGATTGGCAGTGTTGAGCATTCCCCACATGAAGAATGGAGATTTGTTGGCAAGTTGGTCCATAGTCCAACTTGAGGGGGAGTGTTAGAATTATAAAATTAATATTAGAATTTTCCTATTTTTATATTAGTAGAATCTAAGTCATAATTATAGATTATAAGAATAAGGAAATTATATGATTTGATAGAATTAGGGTAGAATCTTTTTTATTTTATGTATCACTCAAATCCCCACAATCAAGGGATAGATTGGGGTCTCTTGTACTATAAAATGGAAGCTAATAATCAGATCAATATATCAGACTTTTACCCATTCTCCTTTGTTCCCACACCGAGTTAATAATTGAGCGTTAGATGTAATATGACATTAAATCATGGACTTGTTGTCAAGAGTTTGGAGTGCCATCTGATTTGTATTTTCTTGTAACCTTGTGATAATAGAAAGAGACCGTGTAAAAATACTTGCTATTTGTTAGGAAAGGTTATGGTGCAATTATTGTTCTATCAACAAGTTTTTCTGCCACGATTGACCACCTGGATTTAGTGAAGTCAATCAAATGTGTAAATGTTTCATAGTTTCATGTTAGAAATGTATCAAGTGCATCTTTCACATAATTTTTAGTTTCTCTAGAAAGGCTTCACTCTCTTGGCAAATTCTTCAATTAAGATCTAGAGGTAAGGCTGAAATATGTTTGCTAAAGAAATTGTTGGATCTTTAAACCTAAAGTCAGTCTGTTTGTGGAAAGGAGGACTCCGTCATATCATTTGATAACATGACTCCTTTAAGTTCCATAAAAGCTTTCTGGTTGCAAGCAGAACTTAAACAGATGGCTTCAACTTCTATATTCTCCAATGCTGAATTCATCTTATTTTCTCTTTATTTAATGTTTGGCTGTTTATACTATTCTTCCATCAATTTGTAGCCTGGATTGTCATATTGTTAACCAACCTCTATTGCCTCTAACGATTTTCTTATGTTACAAATCTGGTTTTAGGTTTTGGGCGAGGCATACCAAGTTTTGAGTGACCCAAATCAAAGACAAGCTTATGATACTCATGGAAAATCTGGAATCTCAACGTTAGTTAGTATTTATTATTGTTAATCTAATTCGCAACATATGAATGAACTATTGAATATCAATAGTTATGAGGTGTGCCAAAATTGTGGTCTTCTGCTGATTCTAACTATTTGTTCCTTTCCTTGTAGTGATGCCATTATTGATCCAGCAGCAATCTTTGCCATGCTTTTTGGAAGTGAGCTTTTTGAGGAGTACATTGGCCAATTAGCCATGGCATCAATGGCATCGATGGATATCTTTGGTGAAGGGGAACAATTTGATGCAAAAAAGTTGCAAGAGAAAATGAGGGTACATATTTATATGACTGTCATTTGACAGCATGAATTTTTTTGGTCATCACCTGCATTTTTCATTTTTAGATGAGGAATCTATATGACTGTTAAAATATTACCTGTTTCTTTGTCCTATTGTGTTATTAGAGGTTAATTTATCGCCCTCTAGCTTGACTATTTGTAAACAAACAGAAATAATGGTTGAGACAATTTTTGCTCTTGTGTCGATCACACAGCTGACCCCATCTAGTAGGATAAGGCTTTATTGTTGTTGTTGACCAGCACACTTTCAACCTGATCAGATATCTCACAATTGCTTCCCACTAGTCTTGCACATTTGAACCTCATGCTGTATGCCTGTACATGCATAGTGGTCGTATCATTGGTCGATCAGTTGGGCAACTTGTGATCCATTTTTATTCAATCAATTTTACTAAACACCGTCTGAGCTGGAAGCCTCTTGTGGTGGATGTTGTGGTGGCAAACTTGGGAGATTTTATTATTCTGTTTGATAGGTTGAAGATGAAAATATTTCATGCTTTGTTATAGTTGTAGGGATACATATATTGCTATTCTTATTGGAATTTTGGCATTATGTAAGCAGGAACAAATTTGTTTAATTTCGAAAGCATTTTTTGTTTCATTGTTTTTTGATTCTTGTTTATTTTATTTATTTTATCTTTCAATTGGTGTACTTTTTTTAATATTCACCTGGTGTTCTGATAGTTTCCTTCTTCCTTCAGGTTGTTCAGAAAGAGAGAGAAGAGAAGCTTGCAGAGACACTTAAAAATAGACTGAACCAGTATGTTCAAGGAAACAAATCAGAATTCATCAATCACGCAAAAGATGAAGTGTCACGACTATCCAATGCAGGTACTATGGCCTAATGGGTGTTTTTGAAATGACAGGAAATTCAATAAGTTAACTACTGACATGGCTTTGAGTGACACGTCCATAATTCAAGGTTTCTGCATATTATAATGGTCTTTTGTTGGCAAATATAAAAAATCGGGCTGTAACAAATGATTGAAATTAATCAAATTTTGTTCCCAAAGCAGCCTTTATTTTGAAACATTGATCTCACATGATATGGGAAAGTCTCAACACATAAATATCAAGTGTTTGAATATATTTGTTGGAGAGTATCTTCCATCATCCTTCGTGATGTACTGAGGTCTTTGCTGAATAATTCTTCTGTTCATCCTACAGCTTATGGGGTTGATATGTTGAGTACCATTGGATACATATACGCAAGGATGGCAGCAAAAGAGTTAGGGAAGAAAGCAATTTATTTAGGTGTGCCTTTCATTGCTGAATGGTTTAGAAACAAAGGACACTTCATCAAATCCCAAGTTACAGCAGCTACAGGTCAGCAAGTTGTACTGGCTTTAACACTTCAAGAATTTACTAGTTGTGTTATGATAATTTATTGACTTTCAGTCTCTTGATTTGCTTTCATATTATGCCATTATTTTTTAAATCTATAATTTTCTTCCCTTGAATTTGCAGCTTCCAATATATATATGTGTGTGTTTTGGTGTGATTATTGTTACTACTATTCACGCAAATTGCTTTCTTCATGGTTTATTTTCCAATCTCAATTTGAATTTCACCTCTTGCTTTTAAATTGATGGGGATTGGGCTGTCATTGACATCATTTTTTCCGATTATTCATTTGCGTCTAGACAATTGGTTTTAGATGCCAATGTAGACTCAAAGTCATGACACATAAATAGCTGGACAAAATCCATAATTCCAAAAGATCAAATGCTAATGTTTAAGAAGCATGCACTAGAAGCTGATAAATTTATTCTTTTATGGTGGTTTAGGGGCGATTGCTCTGATCCAGCTGCAGGAGGATATGAAGAAGCAGCTAAGTGCGGAAGGGAATTACACTGAAGAAGAACTTGAAGAATACATGCAATCCCACAAGAAATTAATGATCGACTCATTATGGAAGCTTAATGTAGCTGACATTGAGGCAACTCTATCTCGTGTTTGTCAAATGGTTGTTTTCAATATTCCATCATCACAATTTTACCTGGCATAATACAGGGTTGAATCCTGAGTTTAATTTAGATGATCTGTGTTGTACTTTAGGTTCTCCAGGACAATAGTGTCAAAAGAGAAGAACTCCGTGCACGAGCTAAGGGTTTGAAAACTCTTGGTAAAATCTTTCAGGTATTTGTTTTCCTAATTCATTGTCTCTGATTTAGTTGCCTGCTGGTGAGTTATTTCTATTTCATTTTGGATGTAGGATTAAGCTGCTTATGATTGTAAAATAATCCTGTAAATACTTTTAAAATGTAGGGGGTTAAGTCAGTTGATGCAAATGAGAGTGAAAATGCATCTGATAAGCCAGGAATACATAAATTGAATGGTAGGGAACCAAACGATGACATTTGTTCTCCTGGTACATCTCAAAAGAGTTCAAATCCCGAGTTTTCATCTCACACTGTCCTTGTGCCTCAGGTACATTCATTCTCATTACTTGTTTTGCCATTCTTCCTAAAAATTTGGGGAAATTTAGGAGACCCTTGCTTTTGTCAAAACATCTTTTGTATATGTAATTTGCCTTTTATTTTAGTATAGTCGATAGTTGATATTGATGGCAAAGATTGGTTTGCATCGAGATGCCTAAAGCATAGGACAGTTCCAGTTTGTTATATTTCTTGTTCAAATGACTGAAATTCAAATATGTGAATGGTTATTTTTGATAAGAGGACTTGAATTTGTGTACATATTAAAGAAAGTTCACTGTTTTTTACTGAATATAAAATTACTATGTGATATTATATCTTTTATAAGTATTTTGTACGCTTGAAATCCAAGACACTAACCTGATTTATATGATTTTTTCCAAATACATCTGGACAATGAATCATATCAATAGTAGGCTCGCTTGCCATGGTGTATGAGGTCATGAATTTGAATTAGCCTCTCTGCATAAAAAGCAGGGATGGGGCTCTTAGTATAGTTCCTTCTCCAACACTCTATCCAAATGAGAAGTCGAATTGGGTTGACCCTTGTTACATCTAAACAGTGATGGTGCAAAAAATCTTATCTTTGTATCATTCTGATTTTTACCGTTTTGCTTGATGTGAATGGATATGCAGAGTCCCTATGTGGAGGCCCCTCAATTTTCAGGCTCTTACATGGACTATAATTTCCCTATGCCAACAGCACCCCCAGGTGCCCAGAGACCAAACAACAGGGATTGATATATGGGATTTTGATGCCCCCTTGTGTTTGTGTGTGTATTTATATCTTGGCCAGTATGGCACCTTTATGTATATTTTGGTTCTCAATCTAATTCATCATATTTGGTTTTATAGATTTGTATTGTGGATTTTTAGGATGATTGGGAACGGATGGCCTTGTTTTCGTCCACCTTCAGGCCGAGGTGGCCTTGGTTATTAGGACGTCCCTTTTATGAAGATGCTATGATATTTGTATTCTCCAATGTATTTCTTATGGCACTAAGGTTATGTACAAGAGCTATAAACTAGTGAATTTGAAGTGAATGTTGATCCTTTGCAAAATAGAAGTACATTTTATTTTTTGTACGGTTATGAAATACTACATTTCTGTTGGATCACGACTTTTTTTTATCTGTTTTTGACCACTAATAAGAGAATGAAATGAAGTTCAGGTATGTTAGTCATCAATATTAAGTTGTTCTAATAAGTACATATTCCTTGTTGTAGTAAATAAGTAAGTTATACAATTGAATGAACTCTAAATTACAAGTCTCTTGTAGGCCAGAGTTAGACCCAGTCTCGAATTGACCCGCACAATTTTCAGTCCAAAAAAAAAGTAATGACTCAGAATTGTGATGAAGATTTAGACCTATTTCAAAATGACTGTTATAGAATCGTAATGAAGATCTCAGACTCAGAGTAAGGCCAAGGCCTATTGGTGTTCATGGTGGTTAAGAATCAGTAGTACAATACATTTTTTAAATTGGATGTAACACTTTGCTTTTCTTATGGTGACCTTTTTTATGAAGTCATATTTTGGTGATGGGTAAAAATCACGAGTAATTTTCTAGTAAGCAAGAAGAGACCTTGTTCAACTAAACAATTCACAACCATTCAATATTGAGGCTAACATTTTTAGTGCTTTGAGTTTTTTCTGTAGCAAAATACTAAGATGTAGAAAAACTAAATACAATGTAGAAAACTTGCTTCTATATTACAATATTATTCCTTTCTTAATATTTTGCAACATATATTAGTTCTTTTATTATTAATAAAAATTAGAGAGAAGAGAATATGAACAACAGAATATGAATTCTTCCCATCAGCTTTTTTTATTTGCGGTAAGGTTAGCTATCAGCTTTAATCAAGAATAAGTCTGCACCAACTAGAAATTATATCCAACCAAATAAAAAGACGAAGTAGTTTCAATAAGGTAGCCAAGACAATCCAAACAACAAAGTCTGCAACAATAAAGCAACCAATATTCATCCTGTTCTTCTAAACCTGCCTAACTCCTGCACATGAAATCCACAAGAGCCTCGTACAATTCTGGTCTTTAATCTTAATATTTTTTTAAAAAAGATTAATTTGATTCCCTTTTTTGACAAAAAATTTTAGGAAAGATTTTGGTTTAGGTTCATAAATGATTCAAGGTCAAACTTCTAGGTCCATCTAGATTATGAATTATGATATGGAAACCCCTTCTTTCTGTCCACATAAATGAGTTTCATCCAACTTCATTTAGCCGTGGAGATGTCTCCTCAAACATTGCAACTAAAATCACAACTAAACAATACTCCCCATTAATTCATCACTCGTCAAGATGGTGAAATGCCCAACCCTTTTTCAATATATGGTAATTTACAAAAAAAATCTCTTAAAATCAAATTCTTCTCTCTCACAAACAAAGCAATGATTTGTATCCTATATTTAGAGATTAGGTAAGAAAGAACTTAAGATTGATTAAGATACATTAATATTTCCATCAGATATGTGGATTGTAATTGGACGGTAATTTTTTTTAACTAAATTAGAGGGTAATTGTTGAAAAAAATTATTTTTCTTAATCCTTGTAATTAAAGTAGTTAGAAGCATGTATTCATCAAAAAAAAATAGTGGAAGCATGTGATACTCGATGCCGAAGCGGTATATAGACAAAAATATAACAAACATTATTAGGAAGATTCAAGAAGTATTGTTTATATGACACAATGATGACAGGTGGATTGGAGAGGAATAGTTTGGTTCAAGTTGTAGAGGAATAGTAAATAAAAGGTCAAAAATCAAGGGGCTTCTCATATGGAATAAAAAAATATTTAAATTTTTCAAACTTCTCTAGTTCACATTAGTCATTTTTTCGCCCATCAGCAACACATATCTAAGCTTTTTCGTGAATAGAGGCTTAAGAGTGAATGATTCTGTACCACTCAACAACACATGTCTAAGCTAACGTGTAGCTAACTCTTCTCATGTCACTTTTTCGCCCATCAGCAAGGATTAAAATAACAAGAATAAGAGAATAACCAAAAGTAGCCGAGAAACAGGAATATTCCATAGCAAGACTTTAATAATTTTTTATTTTCAAATTATATAAAAATATCATGTCATCATGTGCTCCTTGCTTTCCACAAATTTTGCGTCAGGGAGAGAGCTCAAGCCTCTGGCTGGAGCTAACAAGACAACAAGATCTGTGTGCTATGATTGGCTCCACATTCATAAATTGTTAATCAAGATTCTTGTATCAATTATTTCACGACGGTGACGGCTTAACTCCAGCTTGAGTCCGTTATTTTATATTGTTGCAAATTATGGTTGCCTTTTTAGATATATCTACAAGTATTATCTAGGTTGCTAGAAACAAAATAATTTAGATCATTAGAACATGTGTTCGCAATGAAGGGAATGCAGCCATGCAGGTAATAGTAATAGTAATACCTTTACAAAAATGGTATGTTTGTATCTCTAGAACTCAAATATAGCTGCGTTGATTGAGTTGGATTAACCCAGCAATTGCTTGGTGATTTTGTTTAAGTTTTAGAAACTCAAACCATTATTATGTGTTTAGTTTTGTTACTTGTAAAAAGTGTACATTATAAATCATGACTAAACTAAGCTATGAATGATAACGTGAACTGTTTACAATGTACAGAAATACCACTTAATTACTTTTGCTCAAAAAGCTTGAGGGAAAAAGGTTTAGTTTGGTGTTCATAACCCACGTTTAAAGGAACTATTATTTTCTAACATAAAGTTGGATCATAATCTCTTTCTTTCAAACCCTTTTAGGTAGATGTTCGTTCCTCCTTTATGAGTGAATATAGTGGCATAACCTTCATCAACTTGATGTTGATGACCTCTTCTATAAGCGACATTAATATTGCATTACAAGAATTTTACATTAGATATACTAGTTGTTCATGATGTTGCATTGGAATAGTCAGTTTGTGTTTGTGTTTCAATGTTTCTGTTCACATATGTATTATTAGTGTCTTTATGTAATTGTGCCTTGAATTAATATAACTGTCATTTTATCATAAAAAAACGGAACTATTATTTTATTAATAAAAAATTGATAATATGTATTGTATGTAGTTTTTATTGTTTTTTATAGAATATCTAAATTTAAAAACGATTTTGTACTTCTATACTCAACTCATACAGTAAATGTTGGGTAGACATGTGTTATATATATACTCCTATGACCTTATTATCTGATGATGATGATGATATACAAGTTTTTTCTTTAAATTGGAGATCTAAAATTTAGTCTTACTAATTTTAGGCCGACGACATTACTTATCTTTCTTAGTAAAAAACAAACAACATATAAAATCATTGGGGAAAAAACTAAACTACATTACTTTTTTTCTGATAAAAAAAAATTCCATGGGGCCATATAATATATATACAAAGAGAATCTCTGGTTGAGAAGTTCATGAAGAACCATCTCTATATTAAAACGAAACAATAAGCACGACAACACAGGTATATAAAACCATTTCAAACGAATATGCTATAATTTTTGAATTTCTTGGGGCATTTGAGAGAAATACCATATATTGAAGCAGAAGAGTTGAAGTCTTGAAGAAGCACACCATATCAGACGAGTTGGATAGTAAAGATATTTGAAGCGCTTCTCCTTCACCCTCTGCTTCAATCAAACTTAAAACAGGTAAACAACAAACATAAATTGAAAATGAGACTGCACTAGAATAAAAAAGAATATAATTCAGGTAAGCCATATATGAAGCCCATATTTGATTTCCTACTCTTGCAATAATATCGTTACATTATAATTTATAATGACTTTTAGGTCTAAAAAGGTACTAATTTAGTAACATGTAGGTTCAAAAACTTTTGCCATGAAATAATTTTTTGACCTAAAATGATTATACAGATGTAGTGGGGTTCGACTTATATTACGAGTACATTTCCATAGACGGAATTAATTGGCTGATAGTTATGTGATATACAAGTGATCGAATATATTAAAAAGGCTATTCTCCTTATTGTCATTGTTCAATTTGAATTTTTTATAATTTAAAACTTAACTTTTAACTAAATGGCCTGAAGTTACCAACTACGTTTTGTTGGTATATTTCTCTATTAAATGTTTTGAGTTGTTAGTTAGTTAAAGAGTTAGTAAAACCTTTTATCTTTGAACTTTAATTTTAATCAATTTTTGTTTCAGTTCATGAATTTTAGAATTGGTGAAGGTCAAAATCAAAATTAACTGAAAATTTAGAGATCAAAAGTTATAGTAGCTCTTTCTTAGTTACATATATGTAGATCGACTGTCCCAATACATTCCCATTCTAGCATGAACTACTCCCTCCTTTCCTAAATATAAAATCACTTTTGACATTCAACTTGTTCTTAATTATAAGATCACTTTCTAACTTTTCCCAACTTTTTCCTAAATTAAACCTATAATGTTTATCTATAATAACAAGCTAAAGAGGGAGAGTGAGGATAAAGGTATATAGTTGGGATAAATTGGTAATATCATGTATAAATAACTAACTTAACTAACTTTCTTAATCTACTCAAATTAGGAAAAATGATTTTATATTTAGGAACGGAGGGAGCATGTCTTAATTTTGAAAACGTACAAACATCCACCTATACACGCAAAAAATGCCTTCGGTTTTAGAATGAATAGAAAAGGGACACAAAGTTCAAATAGGTGTGATGTGTTTTGTAAAGTTTTTTGAAAGTGATGTTAAAATGAAGAGATAGATACGTAGCGATGACATGTTTTAGCTGTGGTTGATGAGTCATGATTGTGTATTTATATTTCTTGTTCCATGAGCAGTGTGTCGGTGACCCTATTGCCCAAAATCGTGAGTCTATTCTATGGAAGCAGCGTCCAATCGGAATTCCTCATTCTATTTCTGAAAAAGGCATATCCCTCTAACCTAACCACATTCTAGTTTACCTCTCCACGAGCTGATTTCTATTTCTGTTTCTTTTTGTTATAATCTTAAATCATGATTTTTTATTAAATTAATATAGTAAAAAAATAAAAATTTTGGATGAACTGAATTTAGAGTTTCCCCAAAACCACAACATAATCGCGAGCTCATATGCTTACTAACAATTTTTTATGCCAGTTAAGCTTTAGCGTGGAATAGAAGCCAACTCCATATGGTAATTTGATTAGAAAAATTTATTAAATCCCAAAACAATTAATTAGGACATAAGAAAAATTTTAATTTTAAGTTTTTTATTTTTTATTTTACAAGCAAGGAAAAGGTGTGTGTTTTTATTTAATTTTTAAATGGTGCCAAATCATATTGAAAATTCCACGTGAGACCTTATGAAATTTAGTTTTGATTAGTTAGACTAGACCACAAATGAAGTGGTGTACCAGTTTCACGGAGGAATTTTTCATTGAATCAACCTAGAGTAATTTTAAATTAGGCATGTTCATTATTTACTCAAATTAGGGCAAATAATATTTTTTTCTTGCTCGTTTTAAATTTTGTTTGTAAACTTTGGCTCTATATATCTCATTATAAATAGTTTTTACGTGAGTAAAACTCAGTTTTTGAATTATCTTAATGCCACCCAGCTTCTATTAATTCTATATTTTAAAGAATAAAAGTGTAGATTCTTGAAATTTGGAGACTAGTTAAAATTTTGAAATATTAAAGTTAAATGGATTGAGTTGCAATGAATTTAATTTAAAACTGAGAATTCCAATTAAAGTTAAGACTATAAATACTTAGTTTGCACAAATTAACATATAGGGATTAAGATACAATGATGAACTCAAAACTCTGGACATTAAAAGGTTAGTTTCAAAAAGAAAAACAACTTGCTATACATGCACGCATTGAACTGGCAGACGAGAGTTAATCTCTAAATGACTTCTTAAAAAGTTTAAGAACTGCTTTAATGATACTCAGTCAACGATGAACTTATTTGACTCGCTTAATCAGATTCGGATTGGAATGAAGACCAAGCCAATATTTTATACTTAATCACGTGTGATAATTAGAAAACTAAATCGTATTTCAAACTTAAAGCTAGCTAAGCGTGTTTTTGTCACAAATTGGACAAAAGAAAAATATGCAGCTTCCTTCCAAAATTAAAAAGAAAAAAAAAGGAAGAGACGAGAGCAAGTTAGTGTCGATTTAGCCGATTTATAATACTCCCTCCGGTCCTAAATATAAGACCTAGTTGACTTTTTTGGAAAATCTTAAAAAAGCAAAATAAGTTAATTATAAATTGATTTACCTAATTTTCCTCTTAAACTAGTTTATTTTACCTATAAACTAGTGGATAATCTAAAAATATATTAAATGTGTCATGATTTAATAGCATATTTTGCAACCTTAACCTCTCCAAAAAAAATTCAACTGGGTCTTATATTTAGGACCGGAGGTAGTACTCCCTCCGGTCCTAAATATAAGACCTAATTGACTTTTTTGAAAAATCCTAAAAAAAGCAAAATAAGTTAATTATAAATTGATTTACCTAATTTTTTCCCTTAAACTAGTTTATTTTACTTATAAACTAATGGATAAACTAAAAATATATCAAATATGTCATGATTTAATAGACTATTTTGCAACCTTAACCTCTCCAAAAAAAAGTCATCTAGGTCCTATATTTAAGACCAGAGGTAGTATTACTCTAATTTTATGAATCAATGTAGAGTTTAAGAATCAATCACTGTCTGATAAATTGGATTCAATAATGAGGTGATCTAACAACTGTAGACAATGCATGACAATACCTGGAACACGTGACCCACCCTCTAAAACTCAATTATCAGGCCTTTTGTGACCCGTTCATATTCATCTGTATAGTATATGATAAATAAAAAATTACATAAGTTGAAAATGATCTTGATTTTTTTTAAACAATTTATTATAAGTTTCATATTCTCTGTCAATGTAATTACTAAGGTTTTTTTTTGGCCAAAAATGTAATTAATTAGGTTGATTCTCCGTATTCCAAAGTATCCTAAAAAATGTTGACCCTCCACCGATCTTACAAGTTTTATCAGTACTTTGACCCAATAAATTGATTTAGATCACATTATTTATGTGGGCGAGTCCTGAATTATTAGGTATTAATAGACATAAATCACTACAAAACAATAGCCTGCTAGTCACGTTTGAAAATGGGCAAATTTGTGAAGTATGTGGCGTAGGAAAGTATTTTGTGGCTTTGAAATCCATACGCCACAAATCGAGGCGTAACAAACTTGTGTCACGTATCATACGCCACATAATTTTAATGCAATAAAATCATGTCGCGCATAACCCATGCGCGACATAAGGTGCAGTGAAAATAAAAAAAATTACAGCTTGCCGAGGAAGCTTCTTCCTCGGCAAGCTGCAGGTTTTAAAAAAAATAAAAAAATAGGAGATAATAATTAGGAAGAAGGAAAGAGAGTGTTTGAAGTAGAGGGAGTAGAGGGAAAAATAATTAAAAGCTAGTATTATAATGAAATAAAAGAATTTGAATTATAATGAATGAGAAAAAAAACAAAGTATTAACGAATGATAAAGTGTATACCTTAGATTGTGGAAGATTTTAAACAATGAGCCTGCAAAAAAAATTAAGTATAATTAGTTAAATGAGAAATTAAATATGAATAATGGAAGTGAAGAGGAGGAAAATAATGGAGTAGAGAAAGAGGAGAAAAGAAAGTGGGGAGAGAATAGGAAAAAAATAGAGAGTGGAGAGGAGAAAATGTGAGAGAAGTGAAATTTATATATGGAGAAAGTGGGGGAGAGTGGAGGGAAAAAATTTAAATTTTTTACAGAAAGTGTGGAGGGTATGTGTGGCGCATGAATCCATACGCCACAAACATGTTTGGGGAAGTCATACATGTCCATGCGCCACAAAGAAAGTCCATGCGCCACAAAAAATTTAAATTTAAGTTTGTGTCACGTTTGTGTCACGTTTGTGACGCACAAACATGTCCATGCGCCACAAAGAAAGTCCAATCCAGTTTGTGTCACGTTTGGGGAAGTCATACGTGACAAACAAAGTTGATTTTGTCACTCTTACCCCATGCGCCACATACCCACGTGACTAGCTTACTCTTTTCTTGTAGTGAATGTAGTTTAATCACCATTTATTTTACGGTTCTAGTATTCAATTGTATTTAGTTAAACATGACTTTTTTTTATCAGACATTGAAGATGATTGGTGCTAGTATAACACAGAAGCATGTATTGTGGATTTACCCTTCAGAATTTATTTAAATTTACCTTTTATCTCAATTCCCAAAAGCTTCTATTTTATTTACCAAACTAACATTTTCCATTCGATCCTTTGATGAGTATGTATTTTTTTTCCTTCGCCTAAAATATGGTGGCAAAAAAGGGTGGTACTTATTTTCATTGTAACATTATTCCATAATTTTTATCTCCTCCTCTTCTTCTTTCACTTATTCTAATCTTTAGCTCGAAGTGCCTTTTCTTTTTGCCTTTCTTTCACTTTAACTTTCACTTTCTTTTACACCCGCAAACGCAAATGAAACAAAAGGGAATTAGAAAAAGAAGCGAAAGCAATTATTCTGCCTTAAACAATTCTCACATTCACCCAAGTATTACTTAATAATAGGTCACAATAATTTACGTTGAATTAAGCCACTCAAATTATAAAACAGGTAGAAATATTAATCCAACTAGGAGAGAGAGCGGATAGGTGGGATAAAAAATAAATAATTTATAAATAATGGATGACAATGTGAAATATACAAATCAGCGGGATTAGTCTCTCACTTGTCGAGTGAGGGATAACTTGATCATGGATAAAAAAAATAGCCTTTACATGATTTGCATAAAAAAAAGAGTTAGGGATTAATGCAATATTTTATCTTTTGATTTTGTCCCCATTTTGATTTTGCTCTTTTAGGTTTCAATTAACAGGTTTTGGTCTCCCAATTTTCATTTTTTAAAATATTAGCCCATATAGGCTGATAAAGTTATTGATCATATTGCCCCTAAAATAGAGATGTAATAAGTTAGTTTGAATTAGGCCTTTCACCGAATAGGTATGAGCAAAAACAAAAAAATATATAATTCGTAATTAACCTGCTTGTAGATTTTTTTTCTCAGCTTGAACTCGAGGCTTGAAAAATCATGGCTCTGAATATATTTAAAATTTAAAAGCATATTTCTCACCAATTCCATATATCACAATTTAGACCTAAATGCTTCGAGGCATTTGTCTATTTAGGTCATAGAAAAAGTATTATGACCTAAAAGCTATACTTTTTTATACAAATAAAATGAAAGAAAAATCACAACAAAGAAATACAAACAAGAAGCAAGGAAGACTATGTAATAAAAAAAAAGAAGACTATGTAATAAAAAAAAAACAAGACTGTATATCCTATATCAGATGACAACAAACATAATGCATGAGGCCTCATGATTCAATAAATCCTGCACATTTTTATCTCGTCTTTATCATAGAAATTGTGATGACATTTCCTTTTGAGTATAATATTTCATTTTAGTATAATTGAAATAAAATTTCAAGTTGCCAGCTGTCTACCCCTATATGGGACTTCAGAACAGCGAAGAATTAGTCTCACTTGACACGCGGGTGGGATACCCTTGGGAAATAAAAAAGAAATAAAATTTCAAGTTATAGTAATTATTACATTTCATCAAATAAAGAAAAGTAATTCAACTAGTACTACATCTCAAGGGTAGAAGAAAAGAGATAAAAAAGTCAACGATTCAAGAACGGAAAGATTTAAATGAAAAATGAAACTTAGAGTGCAAAGTTTAAAATATCATTATATTTTAATTAAATAATGTTGACTAGGTTATATTTTTAACTAAATAACGTCATAATTTGTTGCATAAAGACGACTGTATTTAATGAAATTAAATAACAATTAAAAACCAAATAATTGATGTCGATATTTGTTATAATAATTGACTTTGATCTTGATTGTTAGAAATTAAGGCTACTATAATTAAAATACGCCTCATAGTTGTTTGACCTTTAATTGCCCTGCCTAATTTTAATAATACAACTTTTAGTCAATTGGGATTTGGGAATCAGATACATTTTCTCACACGCTGCACAAAATATGAGAAAAATTTCATGAGTTATTAATGATATTATTCATCACTTATAATCAGAGCGTTATAAAATAATTATAAACTTAAATGTTTAGAAGGTAAAAAGAAAAACTTAAATGTGTAGTACTCCCGGAACAAAAAAATAAAAATATAATCATATCGTAATTCTAAAAACCTGAAATTTAAGTTACTTTGATTTAGTTAGGATACAGGCGGGGAAAAAATTATTTCTAAAAAAATTTAATTTACTTTTAATTATTTGAGTAAAATTTGCAATAAAGTTAAATTTAGTGCCTTTTGTTTTTTTTTATAAAAAACACTTTTTATCAGAAAATGCTGACTTACAAATTGAAACGGTGAATACATGATTGACTGAATGCCGATGAGTTGTGATCAAATTTAAACATTAAGTAATTACCAAATATTTAAAAAGAATAGTCATTTTTTTTGGTCGAGAAAAAGAAATAGTCATTTCAATTGGTATTTAATTATAAATAACTCTTTAAAGTATGTAATTAAAAAAACTCTTTAAATTTAATGGCTACTTCAACCTAATTTTCTTAAATAGTTGAATTAATTTTTTTTTTTAAAATCGCACTCAGTAATTCGGTGATGAGTATCAACCCATCGATAAAAATATTTATTGATATTGATAATGATGCATGTACTGTGTATAACAGTATAACCTTAATTTTTGGGAAAAATTTATTATAAGCTAGAAAGTAGTACTCCCTCCGGTCCCTAATGTAAGAGCCCAAAATTTGAATGGTTTTGGTCTCTAATGTAAGAGTTCACCTCATATTCTCTCCTCATTTAATGCATTTTTTCCTACTTTACCCCTAACTCTCTTTCATATTTATTAATGCTTATGTATTTTTCTCTCTTAAAAGTACCATAATAAATATGGGCAATATTGGAAAAGTAGCATTAACTCCAGACACCCAACTAACATTCACATGTTTTCTTAATAAGCGTTTTTTTGGCGGCTAGCTTTTACATTAGGGACCAGAGGTAGTAGTAATTTGGGTGATGAATGTGGGAAGGGAAGGGATTTGAAAATTGAGAAATAAATAAATAAATAAATAAATAAATAAATATAGGGGTGGGGAATGGTATGGTAGATCTATTTTGAAAAATACCCAAAGGAAAGGAAAGGAGGAGAGGTATAGAATACAAATCAGAGAACACCGAGAGAGATTGAAATTGAAAGTGGAATGTGACGGTGAGCCAGAAAGTACGAGGAAGAAAGAGATAGAAGGAGAGATAGAGATAGAGAGAGAGAGAGAGACGCAGCATCATCCTCCGTCGGAGCCTCAATCCTCTTTCATCTCAATCTCAATTTTTCCTTTTCCTTTCTCTCCCTCTTTTCCTTTTCCCTTCCCCTTGTCACTTTCTCTCATTACTCCTTTCTTTTCCCGCACACATTCTCACATTCACATTCACATTTCCCATTTATTCCTCTTATTTCGTCTTCTCTTGCGTTCAAATTATTAATCTCTCAATTTGAAACCCGTTGTTATAATTATTTGATATGGAGAACGAGAAGAAAGCTTCGGCTATTTCCGATGTGGGAGCATGGGGCATGAACGTCGTCAGCTCCGTCGGAATCATCATGGCCAACAAACAGCTCATGTCTAATAATGGCTATGCTTTCAGTTTTGGTCAGTCCTCTTTTGGATCTGAAATGATTTGATCTACTTTATTCTTCATCTCGCCTGATCTAGATTTGTTCCTGTTTAATTTGAAATGTAAGTTGTGTTTGATTGTACGAGGTTTATGATTTTATTTATTAACGTTGTGGTTTTCTTCTCTGGTTTGATGTTTCAGCGACTACATTGACTGGCTTTCACTTTGCTGTAACGGCTATTGTGGGGCTGGTGTCAAATGCTGCAGGTATTTCTGCCTCAAAGCATGTGCCTTTGTGGGAGCTTCTTTGGTTCTCTATAGTTGCTAATATGTCTATCACTGGCATGAACTTCAGTCTCATGCTTAATTCTGTCGGATTTTACCAGGTAATGTTTTTTTTATAATAATGGGAATGAGGTGTTTATTATTAGATGTTTCACTTTATGTGATCTGGATAGTGAACCGTTACAGATCTTTATGTAACATACAATGGGTGATAGATAATATAGAAGTCTTTAACAATTGGTGGTTTGTTTTGATTGATCTACATCTTTCACTGATCTGCTGGTGCAAGTCTTAGATTTCTGTTAACCAAACAAGAGATGCATATTGTTAGTTGTCATAAGCATAATCAATGCAAGCTTTTCCAAAAAAACCGGATCGGGTATAGTGTTTTAAGAGATGTGTAGACATAAGATAATAAATGACTCGTTTTGATTTTTTGAAATAGTTCTTTTTTGTCCGGTAAATCTCTAGGAACAAGTAGAAGCTGTTTTTCATATGAACGTTGTACTTGAACACTAGCCGTCCCCACATAGTGGGATGAGGCTTTGTTGTTGTTGTACTTGAACAACACAGTTTGAGTTATGGAAATTGTTATTTATTATAATTTTAATTTTTGAATTAATGAATTGAAATTCAAATCGTAGTTATTTTTCAAAAGAAAACACTATCATAAAGTTCATATTTTACTATACAATCTATTGAATATATTTTCCTCAATTAGGATCTTACTATAAAAAACGCCATTGTCAAGTGAAAGAGGCTATTGGTATTTAAAATTCTCCTGAATATTGTTGTGAGGCTCTTGTTTCCATCACCATGCTTCCTACCTTTAACCCTTGTGTTCTAGGTTCTATTTTCTAAAACTGATCACCTTATGTTTCTAGTTTCACTGCCTCCAACTGTTTTTTTAAGTTCTTTTTTCATATGTACAGATATCTAAGTTGAGCATGATTCCAGTGGTTTGTATAATGGAATGGATCATTCACAGCAAGCACTACTCGAAGGAAGTGAAGTTATCAGTTCTGGTTGTAGTTATTGGTGTTGGTGTTTGCACTGTAACTGATGTAAAAGTTAATCTCAAAGGTTTCTTGTGTGCCCTTTTAGCAGTTCTATCAACATCTTTACAGCAAATTGTAAGTAATAACTCTACTCAACTATGCTGGCAGTTTGATATTATTGCCATTACCATCTATTTTCCCATGCCATTTGTAATTTATAATTTCTTGAAATTAGTGTGTGATATATGAAACTTCATTAAATTGAGAGTTTTAGAAACTTCATTAAATTGAGAGTTTTAGCTGAACTTCATTGCGGTTCTTCATCAGATTTTATGAAGACATTTTTTCCCATTTTCTCATGACATGAACATAGACTTCATTGTTAACTGAGTGTAGAGAAAGTATTAAGAAAATCCAATTCTCACATTACATGCTGCATATGCAATATTTATTACTGATTCTTTTATCCCCATGGTTGTGACAGACAATAGGCTCTTTGCAAAAGAAATATTCAATTGGATCTTTTGAATTGCTGAGTAAGACAGCTCCTATTCAAGCCATCTCTCTTCTCATTTTTGGTCCATTTATTGATTACTTGCTCAACGGAAAATCGATAACCAACTATCCGATGTCCTCTGGTGCAATTGTAAGTAGTTGATCTCTCTCCTTACTGACACAATTCTCTGCCATATACTGCATGTTTCTCTTGTTCAGATTGTGTCAAAAATGATTTATTTATACGATGTTGTAATATATTCACAGATGTTCATTCTCCTTTCATGCTCACTTGCTGTATTTTGCAATATGAGCCAATACCTCTGCATCGGCCGCTTCTCTGCCACCTCCTTCCAGGTTTTGGGTCACATGAAAACCGTGTGCGTCTTGACATTGGGGTGGCTGCTATTCGATTCAGAGCTAACTTTCAAGAATATCATGGGTATGATTATTGCAGTTGTTGGCATGGTAGTTTACAGTTGGGCTGTAGAGGCTGAAAAGCAGGCAAATGCCAAGGCCATGTCCAATGTTAAAAACAGCCTGACAGAGGAAGAAATCAGACTATTAAAAGAGGAGGTAGAGAAGAGGCCTTTGAAGGACCTTGAACTTGGTGAGAATAAAGCGTAGGAATGATGAATCAGGTTTTGGTGGTATGATTTGTTAGAAAGGGATTGCCGGCAAAGTTAATGTGTTCTATTTAATTTGTTCCTTTTGTCTTAGCTTACTCGGCAGGTTTCATGTATCTGCTTACACATCCATTTAGAAATTGGGTCTCAGTGCATTAGCAATGTTCATCATTATAATCTTTGATATTTATTATCTTGAGGTTATTTATTTGTATTTGGCTTTTGTCAAGAAATTGCGAGGTGAATATCGTGGGTCCATTAAGATGAAAAAACTGTTCGTTGATGATGACAATTATCAATCGCCTCTTCACAATCTTTTGGCTCCATTACATTATTGGCCATACATTTAGGTGCTCTGTAGAGTAATAACTAGACACATTTGTTTATGGTCGATAGATAACCTATAGTTTATACTCCCTCATCCTAAATATAAGTTTCATTTACTTAATTTGATTAAATTAAGGAAGTTAGTTAAAATCACATGAAATTATTAATGCATCTTCACTATTTATCTTTTTCCTCACCCCTCCCTTGCTTATTCAATATTAATGAGCATTAGTAAGGATAATTTGGGGAAAGTTAAGAACAATTAGAAAGAGATCTTATATTTAGAATGAAAATCATCACTTTAAATAGGTCTTATATTTAGGAGTGGAGGGGGTATTAATATAAGTTGCATGCAAACACACTTTATTGTGAGTTGTGACTCGCATTATTGTTCGGTTCTTGCATGTGGGAAAATTATGGAAGATGGAATGAGATTTTGGGAGCTGCTTTTGTAAATGGAGTTGAAAAATTGGCTAAAGATAGATTTTAGAAGGTTACACTCACACACACACAAGATTTTTTTTTTTTTGTTAATCATTACCCATTAATTTGGTGCCTATTTGCAACCAACTAATCCGGACTTGAGGGTAGAAGTGTTGCTTATATAGGCAAGGTTGTCTCCTCTACCGATGAGAGCGCTTCTCGGGATTCGAAAACGCGTTCTCATCCTTATAGGGGTTGTAATTCACTTACCAGTTCAACCAACTACCCATTGGTTCACACAGAAGGTATTTAATTGGAGATTCTTGTAAAAAGAACTACAAAAAGTGAAACAAGTGGGAAAAGGGGAATAGGAGATGAAGAGATCACAAGAATGACCACATAACCTTTAATTTTGTATGGAAAATTCGCTTGTGTCTATCGTAGCATTAAGTAATGTACTCCCTCTGGTCCTAATTATAAGTCGCCTTTGACTTTTTTTAGAGATGTTAAGGTTACAAAATATGTTACTCCCTCCGGTCCTAAATATAAGACCTAATTGACTTTTTTGAAAAATCCTAAAAAAACAAAAATAAGTTCATTATAAATTGATTTACCTAATTTTTCCCTTAAACTAATTTATTTTACTTATAAACTAATGGACAATCTAAAAATATATCAAATATGTCATCATTTAATAGACTATTTTGCAATCTTAAACTCTCCAAAAAAAAATTTATCTAGGTCCTATATTTAGGACCGGAGGTAGTATTAAATTATGACATATTTGATAAATTTTTATATTAGTAATTAGTTTATAGGTTAAACAAACTAGTTTAAGGGTAAAAATTAGTTAAATCAATTTATGATTGACTTATTTTTCTTTTTTAGGATTTTCCAAAAAAGTCAAAGGCGACTTATAATTAGGACCCGAGGGAGTATTTTTTTTACTCGAAAGGGATGGTTTTCCCCCATACGTTTTCCATTTGGCAGACTTGTGGGTAAAGAGCATTTTGCAATCATTTATACTTTTTTTTTGGCCAACAATCATTTATACTTCTTTTTAGTACAAACTGGATACAAGGCTCACATGAACTAGTCTATTAGCCTAAGAATTAACATAGGAATAGGTAAGGTCCTCGAAATTGGCCTCTTGAAAGGATGTAGGAGGCCCATCAAAATAGCAAAAATTATCATGCATGTCATGGGAGGACTTAGCTAGCCTGCCGGCTTGTGTGTTCTCATTACGTGACCTATCCAATCGAAACCAAACAATTACCTTGCTTCATCTATGATATCCTTAAATGGGTGGGTATCCTTAAAAAAGTGGGTGACCAAGTATCCCCTCATTAGGAGATTAACTACCTCAAGTGAATCCATCGTGGATTGATATTGTTGGAAAGAATAAAATTCAACTAGTTGCAAAAAACATTGACGGATGTTTATGTTTCAACTTTCAACAAATTTATTAATATATTAACGGATTTGCCACAGGACATCTATCCCAAAAGTTCAATCAAAACTTTAATAAGATTACATGAAATGTATAAAAATAATTTTAACAAGTACTATTGGTTTTGAAATTTGAATGAGCTCAATAACAAGCATTTTACCAAACAAAATTTCACTAACAACTAGTAACAAGTATGGTCTTTCAATTTTTTTTTTTTAAAAAACTAGAATGAGCCTAAAACCATAATCAGTATCAATTGCCAAATATCAAAAGATTATAATAAATTTTACCCAAAAAAAGGATTTTAATAAATTTACGGATTTGCCACGGCAGATCTATCTGAATTCTGACATGGAAAAAACTCTAAAAATTGCAGTTTTGAACCCACATTTTTGCAAATTTACATAAATGTTAAGAAAATGAAAACAAAGAAAAAGACCAGTGATGATGAATTTACTTCCAGTTCAGCTGATTTCAGCCATCAGAAAACTCAAATTTCTGTAAATTTGGACTCTGAATAATGGCATCAAATGGAGACGATGATATGGATTCACTATTCGAAGGCATGGTTCTTTTCAATCCAATCCAAATTCAAGAAGAACCTAAACCAGAAGACATTCAACAACACGATCTTCCTTCAACTTCACCTTCACCTTCACCTTCTTCGCTTCCTCTTGATGAAAATCTCTTCTCCGACCTCACACTCGTCGCTGAACCTGAGCTTCAGATTCAATCGCGATCTTCTCAACCGTCTAAAACCGCAAATTCATCTGTAGTTGCTGATGATGCTAGTGGTTCTTCTTCTGCTTCGGCGATTTCTACGAGGCAAAGCTCCAGAAAGAAAAAACGAGCAGGTTTGAGAATAGGATATGGTAGAGATTTACATTCTGATGATCAATTTCATGATCTCAAACATACTGTTCCGATTTCTAGTAGTTTTATTGATTCTGAAGAAACTCCTCATGTGTTGCAAAAAGCTGACGTGGACGATCTTAAGTTGAATTCTGTAAAGATTACCGCGGATGATGTTGTTATCTCACCTGAAATTGAGTTTTCTGTTGATAATTCCAAATCTGAGATTAGTTCTAATCAGAAGGAAGAGGAATCTTCTCATGATGATTCCAAATCTGAGATTAGTTCTAATCAGAAGGAAGAGGAATCTTCTCATGAGAATTATGAATCTGAGATTTGTACAAATCAGAAAGAAGAGGAGTTTTCTCATGATAATTGCAAAAGTGAGATTAGTTTGAAGTTGAATGAGGAAGAATCTTCTCATGATTCTTTGTGTGAGTCAGAGTTTCGGCGAATTAAGGCTCGGATAGATGAGAAGCTTAATGATGCTCGTCAAATGGTAGCTTCTGTTTCTGCTGTACGGAAGGATTCAATAAGAAATAGAAGGAAAGCTGTTGAGAATGTGAATTTTGCTTCTGTGAAGTATATGGAACTTGAGAAGCAGTTGGAAGAGGCATGTGAAGCTGAAGATTTTGAAAGAGCTGAGAGGGTTAGTCAAGACCTTTCAGCTGCTGAGAAGGAGAAACATGCTTGCATGAATTCATTGAGGGAGGCGGATGCGTTAATTGATTCTGTGGATTTTCAGATGCAGCAGGCACTTGAATCACAAATTGCTGCTGAGGAAGAATGTGCAATCTTATTGGAGCAGTTTGCAATGGTTAGTATAAAGTATAAAGGACGTCTGGAAGGATGTAGCGTTTTATTCTTTTTACAACGTTGTTGCTTTAGCGCCTTTCTATTTTCAAAAATTAATCTGCAATCATCATCACCGTTGTTGTTGTTACAGACAAAAATGTACTTCACCCTGTTTAGTATAAGTTTAAAATCTACCAGGAAACTGTTTATTAGCTTTGGTGGAATGTAAACTGATTCTAGAGTCTGGAAGCTAGAACGTCTACTGAGAACTCGTAGCATATCTCCTAATTTATGAGACTTCTAAACTTTTCTAGATTTAGGAGATCATTCATGTGTCTTATTGTAGTTGACATTTGAAAAGATTGCAAGAGAGGAGAGTACACTAGGGCTTGGTTAGGTGTTCTTGTAGAATTTGTTTATTATATTTCTTTGTTTTGGATCCTGTACTGGAGCAGAGAAAAATTAGAGTTTAAAGATAGTAAGAAAAGTTCACTTGCACTTGTTTAGTTGCCTATTTGCTATTGGCCCGTAAGTGAAGTGGACACGGGTCTTGGTAATTTGGTGTCCTTGATTATTTGTTTGGGAATGGCTGAACATTACTGTAGCAGGAAAATAGTAGTGGCATTTTTCCCTTAGAGCTTACCTCTTTCTTTAGCTTTGTTTAGCCAGCCTATTAAGAACCCTCGGTAGCCATTGGCATGCCACCTATGTGAATTGCCATATTTCACATGAATATACCTCTCTTTATTGGCACCTTATTTATCTGAAAATATGTACTTTTTGCATCATGAGCAATCTTCCTTGTGGCCTGTAAATTTAGCATCCATGTGATAGCAGGTTGGATGGTTTTCCCCCCTTTCCTGAAGCAATAGTTTGGATTGCATAGTATTTTCTTTTGCCCTAGACCCCTATGCAGACAGTTATTTGAGAATAATACAGCTTTACATCAGAATATACAATCTATCAATTAAGAACTGCACTTTAGTTTAAGAACTTTTAATAATAATTGTTTGATTTTGGCACTCATCTATCAGTCCTGATTTTAGTTACGGATTGAAATAATTATCAGATCTCATTCTAGCATAATTTCAAAAACCTATTGGTAGATAACTATGGAATTTGACTAAATAATCACGAGGAAAATCCTTGGAAATGTTTGTAACTTAAGTATGACTTGTATTGCATTTTACAAATAGCAGTGGTGGTGGCATTAAGAAACTTTCGCTAACGGGTTCCTAGGTTTTTTTCATGTCTCCAAACAGTGAAGCCTAAACAGTTCAATTTAAAAACGCACCATATATGTGTCTAACACTTATATTTTCTGTTGGAAATATATTGAGGATATAACAAGTATAATTTTCTATTTCAAGTTAAACTGCTTTAACTCTGTTATTTAATGTACATATGAATTTTCAAAAGTATTGGGAATCAATTATCAATTAAGATTTTGCATATATGACAACTTGTTTTTGGATATTATCCTCTAACATATTGCTATAGTAATCTACTCAGACAAATTTTGTTTTTTGTAGAATAGAGAGCGTAGTGATATTTATGTTAAATGCATTGTGTGTTTTCTGGTGGCCCTCTAATGCCTATAATTCCTTTTCCCCCTCAGAATGCAGCAAATAATGCAGACCTCACCCTGAAAAAAGCATCATCAATGCATTCAATAGAAATGGACGAATGGCTTTCATCATCTGAATCCTTGGAGGTCAGAAAGATGGAACTAGACATTGAATCACAGTTTATATCTGAAGCTCGGGTGGAGTTGAATAACACTATTGAACATTCAATCCTGGATGATAAAAGAGAGAAAGAGAATCTTTGTAAAAGAAAGGAAATCTTAATGGATGAGCTAGAAAAGCTTCTTGCTCTAGTGAAACAAAAAGAAATGGAAATCGCAGAAAATGACTCTCAAATGGAAGCTGTTGATAAGAAAATATCTAATGTGGTCTCTGGATTTCAGGAGACTCAGTCAGGCATTGATGTTAAGTATGATAACTTGCAATCTCTCCTTGCTCAAGTGAGCTTAGAGACTGAAACTTTGTCACTGAAGAAGCAGCAAATTGACGAGTTTCTCAGTCAGGAAGAAAGGATTGGATCAAAGCTAAGGGAACTTGCTAGGACATCTGAGGAAGAAGCAAAAGGATATCATGAAGTAGTTGGTGCAAGGAAAAGTCTTATGTCATCTATATTGAAATCCAGAGAGGAAAAAGTGACGCTTGCTAACAATGAAGAAAAGCTGTCTGAAGATGTCAACTCACTCCAAGAGGACGTTTCTGCTGCTCGAACATCCTTGCAGGTTATTTCTTATACTAACTTCTCGTGTTTTTTATATGTTTATGTGGCTTATGTGTGGGGAATAGTCAGTAATATCACTGCGTCATACCAGACACCACCTCTCGCTGCTATGTGATAAACTATTCTCTAGTATTACTGCACAAGCTTAGTTGCATGATTATATATCAGCTTGAAATACGACATCTGTCTCTCATGTAAATCAATTCGTTGATATTTTTTATACATGCTGTTTAACATTTTACCCTTGCTGACCACTTTGTGGCTTGTTCATGTGAAGTCTGATGACGTTTAATTTCCTTCTGATATAAATATTGATAGCCATTTTGTTCAAATATTAATGTGTTTATAGGAACTATCTTCAAGAAAATCAAGCATTCAGCAAGACATAGCATCTTTGAAGCAGAGGATTATTTTCATAGATAAAAGAGTCCCAGAACTTGAAGCTGAGAAGAGAGTTGCTAGTGCTACTAGAAATTTTAAGGAGGCTGCACGGATAGCTGCCGAGGCCAAGTCACTAAGTGTTGAAAAAGAGGGCATTCAGACAAACATGGGCACAAACACTTCAAATCTAGAGAAAGTTGAGGAAGAAATCAAAGATACTCTCAAACAATTGCAGGAGACCGAGGAAATGATTCTATTGAAGGAAAAGGAATTGGCAGTGGCCAGATTCCAGAAGCTACTTTTGACGGCTGGTACCGCCAGAGCAGAAAAAGCTGCTGCATTGGAGATGGGTGATATAGAAGAAGCTAATCTCCTACTTGCAGAAGCTGAAGCTGCGGATTGTGAAGCTGAGAAACTTCAATCCACATACAATATCAAGACAGAAGATTTGACAAATTTACAAAACCATTTCATTTCAATTGATCTCGTGTCCCAATCTGGCGCAAAACAGTTGGCAGAACTAGCTGCATCACCTCACTGAATTTTCTGGTTGACTGTTCAGATAACAGGGATTTTGTGATATAGTTCATGTATAACTTCATTGAAGAAGACAAGAATTCAGATGGGTACATTGTGCTAGAAGTCCTGATTCATGTTCAGGCCCAAGTCTTCCATTGGAAGACTGCCAAGTCTGAGGATTGTACCCAGGTGTGCCTGAGTTCCGAGCTGCTATGCCCCACCAGTGAAAGAACAGAGTTCAACCACAAGACATGATAGTTTTATTTATAAGGGCCCAAGTTTTGTTTATGTGGAGAATATTTGCTGTTGAGTTTGATGGGCTGCATTGACAGGTCATGTAATATTAAGGGCCCACATGCACTATCTGATGATAGTGGCAGCAAGCATCGAAGTGTGGTTTTCTCTCTTTTTCAAGGGGCTTTATATCTTGGTTGTGTGAAACATTCATCATAATGCCTTGTGTTTTGAAGTCTGAGAAATTTGATCCTCTCTGACTCTAAAGCAACATTGGGCAGCGAACTTTTTTATTTTTCTCAAGGAAGAGTAAAGAACAGAGCGGCTTTCTTGTTTGCAGTACGTATCCGGACAAGTTCATACGCTTCCAGCGATTCACTGTGAACTGCTACAGCTTTTATTTGAGCATGATTCAATATGCGTGCTCTATTCAAAAGCTTTTAATTTATCACGCTGAATAATAAATAGTGGGAAAAATAATTCAATGACAAAAATATTTGTTATCTATTTTACTTTTTAAAGGCAAGGAAGATAAATATTAGCATTAATGTAACTTTCTGACTCTCAAGTTAGCCCTCTTTTGGTTTTGATATCTCAAGCTTCAATCTATTTATTTAATTTGCAAAAATTTGGAGCAATTTGCCTTTGAGAGTATAAGTCTTGAATTTACGATTTAAAATTTGATAAAGCATACCTAAATAGCGACAAAGTTTTGGGTTTAAGGAGTTTGAGGTTGTATTGATATAAAATATTGCCTCCTTTTTTGGTCCTTAGTCCTTGTATAACCTATATGAGGAGGAATTGGTCTAACCCAAAACTTCTCTTCCAAAGAATACATTGGTGCTCCTTAGCAAATTTTAGTAGGAGGTGAGAATTAAAGAATATGATTTAGACGTGCTAAAAAATACATCTTATATGAGAATAACGATTAGGCCTGGTAAAGAAATATTGTCAAAAAGAAAAAGAAAAGCAATATTGTTATTTGTTTTAAGATTGATGTTAATTTTGTGTTTATGGAACGCGGTTAGTTTGTGGGCCAATTAATTTATGCAAATAAAGCCGAAATAAGGGCGGCGAAGTGCAGAGTTGTACTAGTTATGGCGTAAATTATATTGGAGGCTCCAAAATCCATACGCACTGAAGTTATCTGCTTAACGTGAAAGAAAATTAACATTTCATAATTATTTTCTTAATCATTTTCAGTGAGTGTTTATCAGGTGATTTGATTGACACTGAAGTACCGAGAGAGTTGTCATACACATTTATGGTATCAAATTCATTAAGATCAGTGTGCATAATTAAGTACTCCCTCCGGTCCTATTTATAAGTAGCTAACCGCACAAACCAAGGAATGGCGGTTAGTGGCGGTTAGATCATTAAATTGGTCTTGTCTTATTTTTCTTTTCCATATTTGCCCTTCCCCACAACTTTTTCACCATTGCCCACTATCAATCACCTACATATGCTCATACATGTTGTTTATTTTCTCTCTCCTCTCAATCTCATCTTCCAAAATCATTTCACAGTACCCAACATACATTTACGTTTCCTCCTCTCTCTCTCTCTCTCCAACATTCACTTTCTTCCTTCATAAATTTTTCTCCTGCGTTTCCTCTCCAAAATATAATTTGACCTAATGAATAAGTATTACCAAAAATAATTCCCTCTCCAAAATCATTTCCTGGTAGCAGTACTCCTTTGATTAAATAGTTAAACATAATAAAAACCCTTTCCAGAAAAGCATCCCAGAAAAAGCCATAAAAACACATTATCCCATGCTCTCTCTCTCTCTCGAAACACACACGCACACAAAAAACAAATAGCGACGATTCTGCTTCCTCTTTCTCCTTCGTTCATTTCTTCTTTTGCTTCACTGTTCTTCATTCATTCTCCATACTTTGATGCTATATCATATACCTATATATATATTAGGAAAATAAAACTTAAGCCAATCTTTTAAGGACCATTTTTCCATGGCAGAAGAATATGAAAAGTTTATAATGGTGAGGAGAAGAGAAAATGAGTCTGGAAAGTTGGTGAGGAAGACGCACATGTTGTTTTTAAGTGAGAGAGAGAGTGGGGGTATTGAGTGGTTGAGTCATAATGAGGGCATATTTGGAAAACTTTAATTAATGGGTTAGTTAGTGGCGGTTGGCGACTTATATTTAGGACTAAAATTTAGCGGCGGTTGGCGACTTATAAATAGGATTGGAGGGAGTAATTAGTACAAGATATATTCCTTAAAATTGAAGTGAATTCAATGCTAGTAATGGCTGTAGATTTCTTTAGGCTTATCCAGGCTAAACAAAATTTTTATAAGATTATAAAATTTAGTTGATTGATAGCATGATAGCATGAAATGGATTCAATTTTTCTTAAAAAAAAAATTAGCATGAACTGGTTGAGTTATCAAAATAACCTTCTAAAAATATTTTAACATTATTACCAAGAATTAATAGAATGATATTTTTAAAAATAATAGCTTAATGTTTCTCAAGTCTCAAATCAAAAACTAAGGGCGAGGTCAACAAGCTACACATCACATCAGTATGAGTGTACCAGTGTCCATATCAGTTGTGATCAATTGATCATATGATGCATGCCTACTGAGAAATGTGATGTCATTTTTTTCGTTCAAAACATCTACATATTATAAATGATTTTATACAAATTATTAAAATTGATCAATGTTCGTCAAGATTTTCCAAATAAAAATATGACTATTTTGATAACTTTGAGTCTTAACAAGTAACTGTTACATGCATTACATGTATTTAAATATAACTATTTTCTTTATCAAATATCTCGTTTGTTTTATGTGGATTTTAAAATGTAAAAAATCATGTTCAAAAAAATCCAATCCGGAGAACAAGACAATTCATTAATATTAACAAAAACATATGACGGCCATTTCCATATAGTATATGCAATGGACACCGAATCCATAATGATTATCATCACAACAAGTGGGGTTAAATCATCAAAAATACTAATAACTAATTCCATAACAATGAAATGGGGTCTTGAAATGGATGTAAATTAAGAATATACTTAAAAAAACATATCAAATCTAAAAAAAAAATAAAATACAATTAGTTTTTAGACAAAAAGAAAAAAGGTGGGGAAATAAATAAAGTAAAAGAAAGGGAAAGAAATAAAGAGATAAAAGGAAAGCAAGTGTGTCTTGTCTGTCCTCCTTGGTTCTCACTTTAATTCTTGTTTCTCTTCCTCTCTCCATCTCTATCTCAATCTCAATCTCAATCTTCACTCCATCCATCAACCTCCTCCAAACCAATCTCTTTTGTCTTTCTCTGTCCTCTAAAATGAAATCAACATATGAAGTATCCACGCCTTATTATTATTAATAAATAAACATTATTCTTCTTCATATAATGTAACCTTTTCCTCCTTCTCTACTACTGTCAGCTTCTTGTTCTTCTAGAGAGATGAAGTGAAGAAGTGTGTGGGAGGAAGAGAGAGAATGATGATGATGTTGTTGTTGTTGTTGTTCTAAATTATTACTTGTTGTACTCATTAACACTGACATTGGAAACTGGAAAAACAGTCACAACTACTACCATTATCACCTCATTTTCTGTATCAGTGTGTTAAAAAAAAAGAAGCTTTTTTGGTACTTCTTAATACTACTCATATGGGGTCAGAGCAAAATAGATTTCCTCAACATGAAAGGGTATTACTCTTCTCTCTCTTTTAAGTACATCATGATTTGCTTTGAAAGTTTCACTGTGGATTGTTGTAGGGGTTAGATCTGAGGTACTTGAAGTGAAAGCTAAGCTCAATTTTGTTTTTTTCTGATTGGATTTCATGTTCTGTGTTTTCTTCTGCTTGTTTATACTCTTTGATGCATGTGGGTGTCTCAGATCTCACTTTTAGTGCCTATAATTCTGTTTCTACATGGGAATCACTGTTTTTTTATGTGCTGGTTCATCTTCTTGTTTCACTTTTATCAGGCGAGGTTGTTTTGCTTCCTTCTTTGTTTTAATTCAAGTAAAGGTTAAATTTTGGATGGATCTGATGGTTGAATTTTCAGCTTCTGTAATTTTACTTGAAGTGCTCTCTACTATGATTTGTGTTTGGGGCCAAATTACTCTTCTCTCTGTTTTTTCCTTTATATGGTTAAATCAAATTGTCCAGTTGAGCTGACTAGATCGGTAGTCTTAGTTTTACATTTGTCAAGTTTCTGAAAATGGTATATAAGCCCATTGGAAAAGAGGGAAAATAATCCAAATGAGGCATTAATACACCCTAAATATAGTGATTAGAACAGTTTTGGTTCAATCAACTGCAAAATTTTCCACAATTTTGTCCCTGTGTCTTGTCAAAGCAATGTCAAATCTGATCTGTGCTATGTTATATCTGTTGGATCATTTGATGTCAATACTTATATACTGGTCCATAGTATGGTTTTGTTCTGTTTGCACTCTTTTTGTTATCCCATCTTAAGATGCTTTTGAGCAGTTTAATACTAACAAGCTAGTCAATATTGCAAAAGAAATCCTCACAACATATTGTTGCTTTTCATTTCACATCTATTTGTAAATGGTCACCTTTTGAATGAATGTGTGATACTTGTGTTGACAGAGAAAGAGATGGGGAGGATGTTGGAGTGCATTCTCTTGTTTCAGTTCACAGAAAGGTGGGAAGCGAATTGTGCCGGCTTCTCGAATGCCGGAGAGCAATGGGCAGGCTGCGCAGCCAAATGGTCCTCCAGCAGTGAGGCTGACAAATCAAGGCACAACAATAGCTCCATCTCTTCTTGCTCCACCATCTTCACCTACATCATTCACACATTCAGCTGTTCCTTCAACTGCTCAGTCACCTAGCTGCTTCTTGTCACTATCTGCAAACTCACCTGGAGGTCCTTCATCTAATATGTTTGCCACTGGACCATATGCTCATGAAACACAATTAGTCTCTCCTCCTGTGTTTTCAACTTTCACCACTGAGCCATCCACTGCTCCCCTCACTCCCCCACCTGAGTTAGCTCACTTGACAACTCCCTCTTCCCCAGATGTACCATATGCTCATTTTCTTTCCTCTTCAGTCGATCTTAGGAACGGTGATAAGACTAACTACATCAGTACAAATGATCTTCAAGCTACATATTTGCTGTATCCTGGAAGTCCTGCCAGTGCTGGTAGCCTTTTATCTCCGAAGTCAAGGAATTCTGGTGACGGTTTATCGTCTTCTTTCCCCGAACGGGATTTCCCTCCACAATGGGATCCACTGTCTCCCAAAAATGGGATGTATCAAAGTCCTGGATCACGGAGACTTTCTGGTCACGATACTAATGGTGTCGCAATGGCATCTCAAGACTCAAATTTCTTCTGCCCTGCTACGTATGCGCAATTTTATTTGGACCAAAATCCTCCATTTCCTCATAGTGGTGGGAGGCTTAGTGTTTCTAAAGATTCGGATGTTCAGCCTACCGGTGGAAATGGACATCAGAATGTTCATTCTAGAAGTCCAAAGCAAGACGTGGAAGAAATAGAAGCTTACCGTGCCTCGTTTGGTTTTAGCGCCGATGAAATCATCACCACCCCTCAATATGTGGAGATTTCTGATGTAATGGATGACTCTTTTACTATGACTCCCTTCGCCTCTTCTAAGTCAACTATGGATGAAAGCACAGAGTCTCCATTGATGAAAGGATTCAAATCTCATGAGACACATGTCGCTCCACAAAGTCGTCTTAGATTAGAATCAGGCTATGTTGCCATGGAAAGACACAATCAATATCCAGTATGCCAAGGATATGAAGGTACATTGTGATCTATTTATTTCATAATTTATTAAAACAATGAAGAACTCAATTATCAATTAATTTGCATAAAATTCATACAAAACTAGATTCACTTGAATAACTGCTGTGGTACTTTTGGAGGTTATATTTGTGTTAGGCATGATGATCATCTGTGTATATTTTATTTTAAGTACAATCGATCACAAATAGCTTAAAAGTTGGTTGGTTATTTTGTTCAAGACTAATCATAATGAAGTAGAATTCTTGAGCCTCAACTTCATTGCATTTTTCTTACATCCCAATAAGCAAATATTCCTTTCATGCATGTCTCAGATAGTAAATCCCAAAGGCTTAGCAACAACAGCTGTTCCGGAGCTAGTACGCCGGGAAACACCACTGATGTGTTCTCTAGAATGGGATCGGCCCGAAAACACGAAATGGGGCTGTCTTGCTCTGATGCAGAGATTGACTACAGAAGGGGCAGAAGCTTAAGAGAAAGAAGGGGAAATGGGATATGGCATGACTAGGATTTAGTGTATCAATGAAGAAACAGATCAATGGTTGTTTGTATTAATTTAAGGCTTCTTTTCACTTTTAAAAATGTAGAGTAAATGAAACTCTTCTCTTGGGGTTCTCTAATAGATGGACTGTTCTAACCTGGATCTAACTAATGCACTGATCAGGTGTTTGTCAAGAACATGTTCTGATCAATGAATGTAGTCCCGTATCCAGTTGCAATTGACAAGTCCAGTTTCATGTTTTGCGTGAATGAAGTTTGAATTTATTCAAACCATATTGGTATACCTAGTTTGGTTTTGATCATATGATGTATTTATATGCTCATATGGGATATATATAGTCCCAGTTGCGAGAACACCAACACTTTTGACATATTGAGTACGGGCTGTTTTTGTGGTTGTATGAGTTGTACAAAATATGATAGTATAGATTTGAGCATATGAGCAATTTGCACCAAGTTTGCGAGGTAGATTCTTATAATCATGCGTTCTGTCAAGTACTCTCTGTTGCCAAAAGGAATTTTTTTTAATAGAAACTGTAATTCATTGCATCAATCTACAAAACATTACAAACAATTCAATTTCTATCGAGATTCACCCCTTATTAATCAGGTGGAGATTGATAAAGATATGATACTTGCGATTTATATTTCATAGACTGGGACAATTTTGTAAAATACTCCCTCCAATCAGTAATATAAGAGTCAAATTTTAAATAATTTTGGTTCAAAATATAAAAGTTCACCTTATAGTATATCTTTATTTAATGCATTTTTCACTACTTTGACCTTAACTCTCTTTCATTTTAATTAATGTTTATGTATTTCTCTCTTAATAACGTCATAATACCTTTGGGCAGGTGCTCCAAGGATATTTGGTTTTTTTAAGGGGTTTGTATGGACAAGTTTTGAGATAGAGTTTGACTATTCTTTTGTTTTTATAAACGAGTGAATCTAATTATTGGTCAAGATTAAAATATCACATATAATCTATATTAAAATCAAGATTAACTACCAAAAAAATTTAGATCAAGTAAATTATTAGATAGAGAGGTGCCCAAGGAATTTTTGGTTTATTTTGGACGGGTTGGATGGGGGCGTGCGTGATGGGTTGACTCTTCTTTTATTTTTAAATGCAATCAAATTTGATTCTTGGTCAAGTTGAAAATAACCTATATACTATAGATTATAATTATTTTAAAGTAGTTATAGTTATTTCTTTCATCACTAATTTAGTTTACTTTTATCTTTCCAAGTATTTACAACTTTATCTGCAAATGAGGAGGTGCATGAGATAAATTTGGTATACTTTGAGGCGTTAGATGGAAAAGGTTGGAGATAGAGTTTGACTCTTTTTATGTTTTTATAAATGAGTGAGTCTGATTCTTGACCAAGTTAAAAATATTACATATACTCTATATTGGAACCATATTGAAAGATTAACTAATGAAAAAATTTAGACTTAGTGAACTTTCAAACAGAGAGGTGTTCGGTTTAGTTTTATTTTTTTATTCGGGTTCGTATGAGGGAGGTTGGTGATGGAGTTAGATTCTTTATTTGTTTTTATACACAAGTGAATATGAATCTTTACCAAATTAAAAACAACCCATTTAAAGTAAATTGAAATTATTTTGAAAAATCGTCTGCCCAAAAAAAGTATAGCAAGTGGACTTTCGAATGCGGGAGGTTCTCAAGGGAATTACTTTTTTTTTGCAGCGAGGGGAGGGGGTAGATGGAGGGCATTGTGATGAAAATTGGTTCTTCTATTGTTTTTGTAAATGGTCTAAGTTGATTCTCAGTAAATTAAAAGATATTACATGTAATCTAATTTTTTTTTAGAGAATTCATTGGTAGTAATCATAAATATCACATTCGAGTGGTGATTTACAAGTCTCTAACTCACTTAAAACATCCACATTTGAGTGGTAGTAGGCATTGGTAGTAATTCATTGGTAAATTAATAATGGAGATGACAATTTAAATATCACATACAAATCTCTAACTCACTTAAAACATCCAAATACCTTTATATTAAGACAATATATGATACTCCCTCCAATCCATAATATATGAGTCCAACCACCAAAACATGGTTCTTAAGAAAACATATGAAAGTTAGTTTTTCATAAAAAATAAAAATGTCCCCATGCATCGCACTTAGTAGGCCACTTGACAAAAATCAAATAGAAATATCAATCAGTATAATCATTCACCTGATAAATAAATATTTGTATTCACATGATAAATAAATATTAACCTCTCGTGCAAAGCACGGGGTAAAATACTTGTTAATTAATGTTTATGTATTTCTCTCTTAATAACGTCATAATAAATATGAGCAATATTGGAAAAAAATTAACTATAGACACCCAATTAATTTTCACATGTTTTCTTAATAAATGTGTTTTGGCAACTGCACTTACAGGGGTGTAAACAGTTGTAGGCTTGTAGCTAAAGCATTTATGTCACTGTGTAAATTAGAATCGGTCAATTTCTATGCATGGTAGTGCTAATTCCATCTTTAGTTCAAAAGAAGAGTCCTAATACCATCCACAATGTTCTTAAAAGTATGATTACTATAACTGCCCTCATTCAAAGGTCAATAGCCTCCATATAATCAACAAATAGAACGACATTTCTAGAACTTTTAGCACTAACAGCTACTCCCTCCGGCCTCTGGTCCTAATTATATGTCACAAACTACCAATTTCTCACATACCAAGGAATGGTGGTTAGGTGTTAAAATTCATGTTTACTTTTCCACTTTTTCCAACTTCACCCTTCATTAAATGATATGTTTCACGTGTTCAACTTTGAATCTTCATTAATGACAGGGGTAAAGTGAGAAAAAAATTTAATGTGGCGGTTAATGACTTATATTAAGGAACAAAAGTTAGAGGTAGTTGGTGACTTATAATAGGATAAGAGGGAGTACTTAGCGGAATCCATATTCATATTAGCTCCCAAAAGGCCAAAAGTATTTTCCAATAATTTGTTTTCTTTCCTATCCGAATTATGTGCCTGCTTAAACGTAAAACTAATGTTTGACTTGAGTTTCATGCTGCCTGGGGACGCACAAATACTTAAGGATTGCCGAAAATATTGACATTTACAATATTGACATTTACGAACTGCTCTGATTGCCTCACCACTGTTTGATTAGATTGCTTCTTTTTTCTCTCAAATTCAAAGGAAACAAATATAGAAAACCTTGGGAGTTCCACCACCTACAACCCCCATTAGAACAAATCTAAGTTTTCGTGTGGTTTGGTTTGGTTGATTGGAGGGGTGGAGACCCAATGTTTAGTGACAAATATGCCTTTTATTCTTTTCTACTTCCCCTGGTCCTAAATATAAGACCTAATTGACTTTTTTTTGGAGAGGTTAAGGTTGCGAAATAGACTATTAAATCATGACACATTTGATATATTTTTAGATTATCCATTAGGTTATAGGTAAAATAAACTAGTCTAAGGGAAAAATTAGGTAAATATTCAAGCTATAATTAACTTATTTTACCTTTTTAGGATTTTCCAAAAAAGTCAACTAGGTCCTATATTTAGGACCGGAGGGAGTATTATTTATATTAGAACTAGAGTTAAGGAATGTAACTACTCAAACGTATTATTTTCTCCTTCGTTAACTAAACACCTAAGGCTACAAGCCTTTAGGGTAATATTGCTACGTTTTGATACTTTCATAGCGATATTGAGCCACAAATTACTTGCAAGGAGAATGAGAGTTAAAACTCTTCTAAGTTAGATTTGCATCTTAACCCTTAAAACTATTATAGGCTAATTGCTACCTCTACCAAAAAATGCTCCCTCACCTATATACGGAAAAAATTATTTTGGGCATGTATAACAAAAAATATTTATTGCTTATTGGAAACTAACCACTCCCTCCGGTCCATAATAGAGTTCAAAATTTAAATGATTTTGATCCAAAAATATAAGACATTACCCTTACATTTTCTCATCATTTAATGTGTTTTTTCCTATTTTGCCCCTAACACTCTATTATATTTATTAGTGTTTATGTATTTCTTTCTCTTAATAGTATTATACTCCCTCCGTTCCTAAATATAGGACCTAGATAACTTTTTTTTGGAAAGATTAAGGTTGCGAAATAGGTTATTAAATGATGACATATTTGATATCTTTTTAGATTATCCATTAGCTTGTAGGTAAAATAAACTAGTTTAAGAGAAAAAATTAGGTAAATCAATTTATAATTAACTTATTTTTGCTTTTTTTAGGATTTTTCAAAAAAGTCATCTAGGTCCTATATTTAGGAACGGAGGGAGTAATAAATATGAGCAATATTGGAAAAAAAAATAATTAACTTCAAACACTCAACTAACTTTTACATGTTTACTTAAGAAGCGTGTTTTGCCGGTTGAACTCTTATATTATGCACCAAAACGCGGTCTTTGGTAAGAATGGTAAAAAAAGTTTTAAGTTGGTGATAATAAAGACAAGAGCGACTGCTTCAATTCTTGAATTCTTCGGCCTCAACAACAATGAAACCATTTAATTCATATTAGCATGCAAGTTGACGAGCTTACAATAGGTCCAAACTCCAAACACAGATGGAGAGTACATTTTGCCTCCACCTAATCACTATGTTTTTCTCATTTCCATTTATTTTATCCAAACATACAAATCGGATCTCTGACACTAAACCCGAAGGTGGAGCACAGTAGTGTTAAACAAACCTTCACGGAATGAAAGAGCACAGAGCTCTGACATATATATACTCACACGATCAATATGATATACGGAATCACAGAATCCCAAGTTGTGGCCAAACCAAAGGCCTAATAACTAAGTAAAGTAAAACAGTAAAAGTCTCTCGTTAGTTCAAAAGAAAAAAGAGTAAAAAGTAATAATCTACACTATCTGGTACATATCTTCTGCTTTGTCCTTGCAACAGGTTTAATCACATGCCATTCAGAGTGACGACAACCCTGCGTGAGGTGGGATAATCCCGATGCTCACAAAGCCATATGCCCTTGTACAAGATAATAAAAATAGCAATCATTACTCTTTTTTAGTTAGTATAATTAAAATAGAACTACAATATCATCCAACAACTGTTGTTTAATGGTAAATATATATCATAAGCAACAATGTAAGATGTGATCAAAGGACATTTAATGGCATGATATGAAACTTAATAGTCTCGTTAGGTCTGTAAATGCATTAATTTAGAATATTTATATTTATAGTTTTTCTCTAAACTAATTTGACTAACTCAAACATAAACATATGATCTAATGACACATGGTATATCAAAAGGATTGTATAATATGTGCAACAACTAAGTAATTTATTTACTTCACTAATCTTCCCAAATTAATCAACTTGCATTAAAGATTTGAGGGAGTACTTTGTATGTAATACTTTCACTTTAAAAACCTAAGTAAAGAGTGACAGATATTTCATACTACTTACTTCTAGACCCACAGCAACTCAATTAAATAGCTGCTACAGCCCACAAGATTCATCACACACCATTTATTGCTCTTACATCAATCAATATGATTAGGTCCCAATTTTCAATCTCTATCATATGAGAGGGAGAGGGTGAGGGAGAGGGGAACTCAGATAAAGTTCATTGAAAGCTTTTTGGAGGACCAAATCATGTGACTTTTAATTTATTAAAGATAATCAGATAATATATAACGTTTAAGATAACCACCATATCAAAACGATATCCAAGTTTTGTCCTTATTCGAATTATTGGCACATGGCAAAGCACCGCAGCATACAGCACAAAGTGGCAATCACCATGTGCCACAGCTGTGGTGACGCAGAGACTATATAAAGTAAAGGCCAGTGCCAATGGCAGCGGCACATGGCTTGTACAATGTTAAGAAGTCTGTTTTCATTTATGATAGTACATTATATGGCTTCCTCAATGATATTGGGCTCTCAGCCCAGCTCAGTGGTGAATTTCACAGCCCATTTTCATCTCCCTTAGTATTTTGTATCTCCCCAATCTTTTTCTTTATACTCTCCCTTAGTAGTGCAATATTGGCTTTTACATCCCACCAATAGATGTCGCCAGTCCTGTTATTTTCACTTTCTAAAGGCTCCTACAGTTTAGTTGTGTGTAGATAAAGGGTAGAAGAGACTTTGGGAGAAAGAAAGAGATGAGACAGAGAGTAAACATGATGAATCCACCAATCTGGATCCGGGGGGAGCTACTAAACTTTATTATATTTGACCAGGATATATAATATGAGGAAATTCTAGCCCTTTACAATGTTTGATTGGATTATAGCATTTCTAAATTTTCGGAAAGCAAACAACAACAAAGTCAACAAAATCTTATTCCATTAGATGGGGTTCCAAAAGCAAAACACTTGATAAAAAATAGTGAAACAAATTCAATATCATCACAAGTATAAATATAACTCGTTCTATTTCCATTATCATTTTTGTTTTAAAAAATGTAATGTCCATAATCATAATATATTAATAAATAGTATATTTCCGGCTTCTCTATCAGATAATTATGCTTATCTTTGCCATGCTAGGTAAATTGGTAAAGGAATGTTTATGGAAAAGCTATCTATAACGAAACTATAGCTTGAACAGCCCAATAGTTGAAGGTGCACAAGATAATAAATCAAAACAGGTCAGCAGCGTGGCACTATTATAGGCCTTCAAGCTTGGAGAACGATTCATAGGTTCATAAAAATTCTAACTATTAATGAGAAATCACTTTGAAGTAATTAAATCCAATTTAAACCGTGAGAAAACATCATACGTTACATGTTAACAATATTATTTGAATAAATCATTGCAAAATTATTTAGGTTACCTGCCATGTCCCCATATTTAGCTTTCCATTTGTGATTGGTATCCTGAAAATTCAAAAATATCAGTAAATGATACCACAGTGATAGTTTTTCAGAATGGTTAATCTGTTTGAACAAGTTTTTCTCACGTGAGTGTAGAACCAAACATTGATGATTTGATATGTGCTGGCATGTCATCTGGGCCTGTAAAATTTGAAAGTTATAAAAGATTACCACATAAGTTATATGGATTCACGGTGTCCCAACATGTCAATTCAGTTCACCATTATTACAGTAGAATGTAATTAAATGCACAATAACAGCAGCAGATTAAAAATTTGAACATAATGGTAAATTAAATATCAGTACTAACCTTCTAAAGTGTGCTTCCAAGGTGCAGATGGCCCCTACATAAGACATGGAAATACATATCACTATGTTCTTTCAATTCAAGAAAGAGTGGATTGTTACATTGCAATAAAAACAGAGGACAAGCCAACCTCAGGAACGACAATACTGAGGAACCGTTCTGTATCATCACGAACATCAGAGTCATAATTCTCATTAATGGTGAGAGAAGCACTGGTATGTTGCACTGCATTCCTCATTAAAAACTAAAAGATCAGTGTGTGCAACCCATAAACACACAAGAATGAAAGAAGCAAATCTATATGTACTCACAGAAAAGATGTGCTAAACCACACTTGAATCCAGACAAGTCCTGCTCAATTTCTTTTACAATCTGTTACAATAAAGAAACCAATCATCATCAACAACAACATCACCACCAACAAAGCCTTGTCCCAATACGTGGGGTCGGCTACATGAATCATACAGTGTCATTATGCTCTATCATTCACCATCTCTTTGAGTATATTATTATTCACCAACAGCATAGAAATCAATGATCATTTGTTTAATTATAAACAAGCCCAGCATAAGGTCAACATATAAAAGCATAGAAATCAGAAGCAAACAAACTCATATAGCCAGGCAGTGTAATAATCCCTTTCACATTTTCCAGCTGAGCCTATAACAGCTTCTTATTATATAACTCAGTCCTTTTCATTGTATGTATGAATATTTACAATATCTTTAATGATAATAATAATAATCCCATTGACAGCAACACATATTCAATGCATGAAAAATTATTGATCACCTAAACTCTATTAACAAGACAATTATAAACTAGTAATGTTCAGATATTGCAAATGCCATTTTTGCAGTAAAAATAACAGAAAGGTTCAATTTTTAGTGAATCCCGTGAATGCCATCCAATGAAGCATGACAAAGTTTATTGCTTTAGGGACAAATAATAATTACAAGAGTGATAAATAATGATAATAATTATTAGGGTTTTTGAAAAGTGGATAATGAATGGAGATTAGATTACCTTAGAAGTGATGAGATGGCAGCCACGTTTTTGAGGGGTAAGAGTGATGGTTTTCTGGGCCCACTTGGGAGTGGTGGCTTCGGCCATGGAGGGGTCTTTGAAGTGGGTTTGGTTTGTGTGTTGTGACTTGATGCGAACAAGAGGAAGCTTTGTTGCGAAACAGCACAGTGATGAAGCTTGAATCGGCATGGTTCTACTAATTTCAGAAATTCCCAATTCATTGTCTTTTGAATTTTAAAATCATTTTAAATACCTCTTTCTATGATTTTAAAATTATTTATATGTTATATTTTTGTCTTTTCCCCATTAATTTTCCTTCCACAATTTATTTAAATGATTCTCCATCATTTCTTTATTTCTTTTAATTACTATTAACATGTTACTATTAAGGATTACCTAATATGCAGTTGTTTATGGTTTCATTCTACATACATATGTTTTATATGCTTTGGATTTTCATTTTGCATTTTATAGAAAAAACTAATACAATTTGTAGGGATATATTATAGGTCTACATTACGAAGGAACTTGCTACTTCTGAGTAATGATTATTCTCATTCTAGAAGCAAATTTATGGATCAACACAGAACCATCAATTGTACAAAAAATCAATCACAAACAATTGGTACAATTAAAATTGTTAAAGAACCATTTAGTTTTCTTCCCCATTTTCCTGTTTGTTTTTTTGTTTTTTCTTTTGATTACATGACCATTTTCTTTGTCAGCCACGAGAATAATCTTCCAAACCAATGGTGAGCGTTTACCCCTTTTATTTTATTTTTCCAGGTTTTGGTACAGGGATTTAAAGATTTTTCAATTATTAGAGTTTCACAGCCTCACACGTTTGAGAGCAACTTGAAGGTGGAGTTTAGTGCCATTAAATTATAAGATGTCATTTACATCATTGAATTTATATAATAATTAAGGGGACAACATTTATAAGCACCAGTATTTCTTCAATTTTTTATTTTGTGCTTCAGCATTTGTTATTTTGTCGTACAGTCGTTATCTCTTGTATAGGGGTAGTTGTCGTGACAGAACGAAGTTGTAAGGACTAATAGTATATATAAGATTATAGACACATAAAAGTTTAAAACCTAACGATAAGAGAAAGTACATACATTGTGCCAGGTTAAAAATCAAGCACTGAAAGTAATAACACATCAAAGTCAAAAACCTAATAATAGGAGAAAATACATTGTACAAATTTAAAATAATTTTCCTTCGGTAGATAAGCATATTTTCTTGCAATAACTATCTCTGATCTTTAATGTATGACATATTGAAGGAGTTTGTTTTATCCTAATTATATATGATATATTTCTATAATTTTTTCAGCTTTAATTTACATTGTTAGGGTGTTTTAAAAAATATATCATTATATCAAAATATATCGATATATTTCAAATTAATTTAGATATGATATCATATCACTACACTAACATTTTAGATCTTATCCCATTAAATAAATAAGTCATACATGCATAGCTTTAAAATAAATGACACACTTCATTTATTAGTGCACTAATAAATTTAATAGTGCGTTCGTGCAGTGATAAATTTATTAGTGCACTCTAAAAGTTTAATTAGGCGATCTTCCTGTATCAAAAAAAAAAATTAGGCGATCTTTCACTACAAAAGAAGCGGCGATTAGCCGCGCACGCGTCCCGGCGGTTTGCCAAAAACCGCCCCCACGAAAACGCGTTCCGGCGGTCTAAGCCATCCGAGGGCGCGTTGCGAGGGGAAATTTTTTTTTTTTTTGTGGTTCATTCGTTGCGGCGGTCACAAAAATAATACCCGCCCCAACGCAGCATAAAAAAAAATTTAAAAAAAAATTTTCATTGGCACGGTGCGTTGGGGCGGTCGCAACCGCCCCAACGCGAATAAAAAGCTTTAAAAAAAAATAAATTCCCTGTGTGGGGGCGGTCGACCGCCCCTACGTGAATAAAAAAATGTTAAAAAAAATAAAATCACGTGGGGGCGGTCCCCCGCCCCACGGCGCACAGAGATTTGTGCGCATTTCATGTCGCGTGGGGGCGGTCGACCACCCCAACGTGAATAAAAAAATTAAAAAAAAAAATAAAATCCCTTTGGGGCGGTCACCCGCCCCCAAGGCGCACAGAGATTTGTGCGCATTTCATGTCGCGTGGGGGCGGTCGACCGCCCCAAAGCGAATAAAAAATTTTTTAAAAAAATAAAATCACGTTGGAGCGGTCAACCGCCCCCAAGGCGCACAGAGATTTGTGCGCATTAATGTCGCGTGGGGGCGGTCGACCGCCCCAAAGCGAATAAAAAAAATTAAAAAAAAATAAAATCACGTTGGGGCGGTCACCCGCCCCCACGGCGCGTAGAGATTTGTGCGCATTTCATGTCACGTGGGGGCGGTCGACCGCCCCAACGCGAATAAAAAATTTAAAAAATAAAATAAAATCACGTTGGGGCTGGCAACCGCCCCCAAGGCGCACAGAGTTTTGTGTGCATTTACTGTCGCGTGGGGGCGGTCGCCCGCCCCCACGTTGCTATCTCTCCCTATAAATAACCTTCCCCCCATTTCTACCGCGCGCACTCTTCTTTCTCACTTTCTCCCTTTTGTGTTTCTTGTTGTTTTCATTGTTGGTGCACACATGATGTCTAAAAGTTTGTCTTGCTTTTGGTATAGGTATTGTTTATTTTGTCTTTTTTATTTTATTATATCTGATTGTTTTTATTTCTTATTATTTTGTTTTCGTAATATATCTTATGGATTTTGGACATGATCTTTTTGTGCTTGATGATTTAGTATATATTTATTTCATATATATTACAATAAAATTAATTTTTGCTGCATTTGTGTTGTTTTTTTTTTCTTGTTTTTATTCCTTTTTCGGTCTTCAATTTAAGTCATTATCATTAAATTGTTCGCATGAAGCAATTTTTTTTTAATAAATATAACAGCATGCCGGCGGTTTGATACGCCGGCACTATTTATTTTTTTTTAAAAAAAATCACATGGCGGCGGTCGAACCGCCCCCATGCCTTTTTAAAAAAAAATAAAAAATTGTGGCGGCGGGTTGGCCCGCCCCTACGTCCGCCCCAACGCGTACACGTGGGGGCGGTCGACCGCCCCCATGCCTTTTTTTAAAAAAAATAAAAAATTGTTGCGGCGGGTTGGTCCGCCCCTACGTCCGCCCCAACGCGTAGCGGCGGTTGGTCAAGGGAGCTACAGCATAAATCTTTCCGCCCCCACGCAGCGTTGCCACGTTAAAATCGCCGGCGGTAAATTTGACCGCCGGAGCGACATGGGGGCGGTCAAAACCGCCCCTACGCGTTGAAAATACCCGCCGCAGATCTGCCCTTTTTTTGTAGTGTTTGTCGCGCACAATTAGGAAACTCGGTGGTGTATTAGAGGACAAGCCCTTCTATAGGAAACATGTTATCCTTAGTTGACTCCCGATTTCGCTAAGTTAATTGGTTTCAATAATAGAAGTACTTAATTAAAACGTTGCTTTCCTTCTCACGGTAGCAAACAGTGCCATCTTTGATCGAGTTTGATAAAGCAAGGTGTGGTTAATTAGGTTAGATCTGATAATTAGGTAGTCATATATGCAATACTTGGCTTGAATCTACATTTGGTGTTACATAAGATATTATATCATATAAATTGATGTTATCTTATGTTTGGTTATATGTAACTGATTGCACCATATATTTGCATATCTTTTCATGGCCAAATCCATTGAATTAATGCATGTTTTGATGATAATTGCACTTAATTAGCATAGATTCTAGTTATTGCTTAAGTTGTTGGAATTTGTTCTAGTTAAGGGCAATTTTGTCATATTTAACTTGATTTATTGTCATTCATCTTTTTGGGAACTTTGTGATGCTACTTCAAGTATTAATCTCTTGTAGGTTAATGGAAGAAAACACTCAAAGAGATCATGGAAGCAAAGCACAAGAATGAGGAAGCAAGGAAAGCAGAGAAAGGGCAAAAAAAGGGGGAAATGGTCAGTTTGGCGCCCCCGGGCGCCATCTGGGCGCCATAACAGAGAGGCAGCGCCCTAGGCACGCCCGTGGGTGCCATTTGGGCGCCATTGGTGCCCAAGGGGCGCCCGTGGGCACCATTTGGGCGCCGATTCTGCAGCAAAATTCAGCTTTCGCGAAATTAGGGTTTCTACACCCTATATAAGCTTCCTAACACCCCCAAAGCCTCTCTCCAAGCCCCATTTGCACGAAAATAAGGTGGTTATGCTAGGGTTCACTCAAAATCTCTCAAACTCACTCATTCTTCTTCCATTTCCATGTCATTTCACCACAAATCTTCCATATTTCTTCTTCATCTCCACCTCCTCTTCCATTTTCGCCACCCTTCTTCTCCATTTCATCCCTCCTCATCACAGCCACTTCTTGGGTAGATTTTGGGCGAAATTCCTCTCCTCCTTCCATGAGAGGATAAGTTCTTGGTGCTTTGGTGGTGTGAAGATGGTCAATTGCTTCAATGAGCTTCATAGGGGAGTGTCTCTTATTCCATGCTCTTTCAATGTATATTTGGGATATGTGGTTGCAATTCCTAGTATATTTTGGGTAGAGACATGATTTTATCTTTCTATTTATTATGGATTGATATCATATGTATTGGATACTATGTTTGTATGTGATGACTCACCCTATTTAGTGGTTTTAGGAAATATTTTATTGTATTTGGGGAGTCATTAAATAAATAAATAAGTGATTTTGTTGTGAATTGGAAAGAAAGTAATTTGAGGATTATATGAGTCATTCTTTTGGAAAATCTGAAATTTAATTGAAATAGGAAACTTAATATATTAAAAGAAATATTTTGATGAGAAGTTTCCTATTAATGAGATTATGTGATTGAGTCATTGTGATTATTTCCTATTTCTTTCTCTTCATGAATGCAGATTTAATGAAAAAGGAAATAAAGAGAAAGAGATTATTTGATTATGTGCAAGAAAAGGAAAGAAAAGAAACTTAACATGCAAGGCAAAGACAATATGGTATTGGACTATTTTATTATAAATATACACATGCAATTGAGGAGAAGGGGAGACTGGTTACAATTCTTCCAATTTCCTGAAGCCTAAACACACACTCTAAAGGGAATTCATGAAAGAAAAGCAAGAAGATTAAACTAACGTGAGGAAGCTGGGGAGAGCACGAGTTGGAACATAGCACGAGTTGGAGCACGCAAGCTGAGCACAAGGCGGCATTTAAAATATATATACTCACGCGAAGGCAACTGGGCAAGCAAGGAAGGAGAGGAAGCAACACTTTTGTCTTTTCTTGGTTATCACCATCATCCAAAGGAGGAGATTTGATCTTCATTGACATTGCAAGTTTTGGTATGTCCTTATTTCTAGATCCATTTCTATTATGGGTTTGAATCTAGATTTTGAATTAATTTTTGTGATGATTTTGATAGACATCATGTGCGGTTAATTTCCTTTTACAACCTAGAGTACTATGAACTTGTTTGTAACTTAGTATTTTATTTCCCACTATTTAGTCATGGTTAATTTGATTTAGTTTATTTAATCTTGCTATTATTGATTAACTTGTTTAGTGCTTGATCACCATTAGACATGTTTAGGGAATTTAGAATTGGACTCGGAAGAGGGAATTTTAAATAGACCATGAGATTAAATAGTGTAGGATTGGACGAATGTTATGGATTTCCTATTTCCTATGTGAATTGATTCATGATGCTTTACATGCTTTAAGTGGTTGTTTGACTTGAATAGCTAGTGTTTCAATTAGGTTGTTGTGGTTGCACTTCCTTGAAGAGGATTTTGATTTACAAACTTGTTTTCAATACACATCAAGTGGAACATAACTCTAACCCTAAGTAATGACTAGTTTTAAGTGGTTGCTTAATTAGCTATTAATTAATGTTGGAGGACCTTTATTGGTTGCTTTGGGATTTTTCTAATAGATTTGATGAATGGTATAACTCCCATGATCATTTTTAAAGAAGCAATTGAACCATTGAATCACTACCAAAGCCCCTTTGCATTGCATTGATTTTAAACTTTCACAACTTTATTTGAAAATACCAAAAACAATCTTTTATATTTCCTTAATAGTTTAGTTAGATAATTTATAAAACCAAACCAAAACCTACTACACTTTTATTCATTTCAATTGCATTTAATTCATCTTAGGGTAGTTGAGAACACTCCTCAAGAGGGACGACCCGAGGTTGCGCCACTGTGTTGCAATCCTTGATCATAAATAAACTTGCATTTAACCCCAAGGCGATTAGGAACCGGTTAAATCAGTAACCTTGGCTGGAGTTCCTTAAAATACTATTTTGCCAAATTTGTCCTTAGAAACATGTGTCCTCCTAGATTCGACAAAATCGCTACAAATCTCAAATTGCAAATTTATTGTATTTATTGTTAATTAAGTGTGTGAAAGAGATGATATTTTCGTATGACTAAAGATATATATGCTGTGCTCTACACTTTCCCAAGGGCAATAACCTTCACTCACCTTTGACAATAATAATCCAAAGTGAGTGTATAATGAATAACAACGTACTGTATGATACATGTTAGGTATGATACATGTGCAGTAAATGATAATAAAGATTTTTTATAAAAAGACAAAATGATAGTGATAACTAAAGGAGAATTATTACATAGTCTTAGCAATATTGAAAAAGGGAATAATAAAGGTGCAATATTGAAAAAGGGAATACTAAAGGTCCAATATTGTAGTGATCAACGTAAATAGATATTATATTTATTGAGCCATATGATTTTAGGAATTCTTCAATGTCTTGGGCAATGACATGTTGCACGGTTGTAGTCCAACTTGAAATATAATGAATAATAATCTGTTTGTTGACATTCCATATTGTCATCTGCTCTCTTGTATGTTTAACCTGAGATATGAATCCAAATGTGGAGTAGCTCTTAAACAGACAAGATTAAAGAGGTGACCAAGCTAGGGTCGTCGTTATTCACTGCCAACTAAAATCATGTAATGATTTTCTACCAAAACGATTGAGGGTGTGACTTTCAAAAGAAAACTTCCTATTGATTATATATGATGAATTGAAAAAAGTCATAAGTTTGCTTCTTTTAATCATTTGAGATGCCTTGGTAGAGAAAGCTATTGTGGAAAAAGATAATAGGGAAAAGTATCTCTAATGATATATTGAGGCTAAGAAATGTACCTTATGAGCCGCTAAGTTTCTTTTGAACTAAATTAAATAACAACATTAGGCATTAATATATATATATATATATATATATATATAATACTACCTCCGGTCCTATTTAGGACCTAGATGACTTTTTTTTAGAGGTTAAGGTTGCAAAATAGTCTATTAAATCATGAAATATTTGATATATTTTTATATTATCCATTAGTTTATAAGTAAAATAAATTAGTTTAAGAGAAAAAATTAGATAAATTAATTTATAATTAACTTATTTTACTTTTTTTTAAGGATTTTCCAAAAAAATCAATTAGGTCTTATATTTAGGATCGGAGGGAGTAATACCTTTCACCAAGCAATCTGATCACCCTCATTGGATAAGAGAAACATTTTTAGCCATTTGATAATATCGTCAATGGAAGATGAGTCGGTGGACTAATCGAGAAACACCCAAATCAAAAGCCTACAAGCACAGAAAGAATAAAGTCTGTGTTATTTATTTGTTATTGAGATTTGTTTTTTTGAGGGGGGAGGGGGGGATGTGATCGACAATATTTGTTTCTCCATAACTAGACTCTCCTCTTGTAAATTCACAGGCATTTGTCAGGATAAATCCATTGATAGTTCAGAATGTTAAACGTAAAAAAGAGGAAAGAGTACACATATTTTGTGGTCACGTGCAGTAATTTTAACGAAAGATTATTGAACTATATATGCATGTATATATATGTGTGACACATGCATTATTAAGTTTCAAATATTCTCACACATGCATGTACACACACATATGCACAACATATATAGGCATTGCCATGATTTGACACGAGCAAGAATATTAAAAACCGGAGCTTTATGATAGTGGGGCGTATCCCTATTATAAGGATATGCTGCTAGGCATGGGACAAATGACAGACACATAGAGGGGGGGACACCGAAGGTAGCACGTGTCGACATTTACAGCATTGCAACAGATTTCTCAATCATCCTTTCTCCAAAAGCTTCTTTCTTTCGATCTCAAAAAAAAAAAAAAGCTTCTTTCTGGCCTCCTCTAGTCATCTTTCTATATACCCTAGGCCGTCCAAATTATTCCCCCCACCTCTGTTTTGTTTAACTTGTTTAACTCGCGAACTTGACGAGGTTCCATTTTCTTTTTTATTTAAACCTGGCCAAGTAACTTCATCAAGTTTCGCTATTGTGAGATTCAAGTGATATTATTTGTTCTATAAATGTTTCGGGTCACATTTGACTAGTTTTAATGTGGCGTCTATATCTAAATTACTTTTCTCTGTCAAAAAAATCTTAAATACTTTCTTGTACAATAACATAACATTCAAAACCTTCTCGATAAAGTGTTACATCTCATTTGTTCATTTGTTGGGATCAACGCCTTATAAGGCTCGACCGAAATATACCTTTCATCATCTCTACTTTTGTAATCTGTCATCCGTGTGCCTTTTTTCTTTTAGACACATCTATCTAGTTTGACCGTGTAGTTTGACTAGAGTGGTAGTTTTTATTCTAGAGTCCTACTTACAAATATAAATATACACATGGTGAAAAGTGCAGATTTAGTATCCAACAATTATGCAAAGCATACCAAATATAAATAACAATTTTGAGGTGAACATTTAATATACCTACCAAAAAGGTATACATTTAATATTAATCAAATAAAATGGTGCAAATATAGTAATTCCGTTAATGAGTTGTTAGAACTGTTGGAAATCACATATCCTTTTATGGGCCCAACCTCATTTTTTAAAAAGTTCTAAACGGCTCTATGTATAAATGTTTTTGTATGACTAAAAACGATATAGATACTTCGTGGAAGAGTGTTAATTAGGTCATTTGGAGTGACATTAGGTACTTTGTGATTGACCCTTAATTATATATACTTGACTGGCCCTTAATTGAAAATAAATGAAGTTAAATTTCTAATTAGTTTGTGTGGCTTATATTCGTGTTATCCTAGGATTTCAAGTGTCACTATTTCTTCTGGCCTGATGAAAAATTTGGGAGTAGAGCTAACAATGTTATTTTGGAGCTTTTGGATGATATTGATCACCTACTTGTACCGTGAAAATAACATGTTGAGAAGGGTAGGAGATCATGGTTAGAGGTTCCATGAAGAGACTGAAGCAATTCACGCTGAAGTGAAAATGATGAAACATAGACAGCGATTGAAGGATGCTAAAGCTGATAGATGAAAGCTGATAATTGAATATAACTCTTCTACTCCCAAATTTTCCATCCTGCCGAGATGAAGTACTTAATTAAGTGTCAATCACAAAGTTTCTAAGGCCCTCCAAGAGACCTAATCTATGACATGCTACAAAGTACCTTTATTGTTTTTTGTCATTCCAAAATATTTACCCGTAGAGCCTCTTAAAACCATTTAAAAGGTGTGAAGTGGGGCCCACAAAATTATATGTAATTTTTAACATTTCTAACAGTTAGTCAATGAAATTCCTATATTTGCACCCTTTTTATTTGATTAATACTAAATTTTCACCTCAAAATTCTTATTTATGTTTGATGCGCTTTGTATAATCATTTAGATACTAACTATGCACTCACACTTTTGCACTCACACTTTTACCCTATACACATGGTCAAAGTTTGAGATCTTAAAATTCAGAATCTATTTCAGTGATGATACCAACGACGTATGGCAATAATTCATTGAGCCTGTACTTGCGGTAAAAGTTTTCATACACATATTTAGTATTTGCTTATAAAAAGAGCATGATCATTTTTTGTCATAAATGCATAAACAGCATAGTTATATGTTCAATGAGGGAAATTGAAATCAACTAAACTGATCAACTCAGTTCGTCGACCGGTCCCATGGAAGTTATGGAGTCGGATGATTATGCTCTTCACTGGTCAATTACTTTATTTTCTCTGTTTTTATTGTCTTTCATTTGAGATTATCTTATTGTAATCATGTTTCAATTCTCTTTTCTAGTCGGTTATAGAAGCATATTTTCTGCTTAAAAAAGGGAAGTTAGTTGAGGGAGTATTTAATTATAGAAACACGTTTTTTTATTAAAACAGTAAGTCAGTAATTTCTTAAAAATTGGTTAAAGTATACATTCAATACTCCACACAATAGTTGATATTGCTTTTTTAAATATTAAAAAGGCGTTTTATATTGTTTATGTCACCGTGGTAGAGATGCATATATAATATCAGAGTTGAAGAACTAAGAACCTTTTTTTAGAGAATAAGTTAATTGACCAATAATAATGCATTTTAGTCTTAAAAAATTATTATTGCTTATCACAAAAACACTACCATGTATGTAATAAAAAAAAACACTACCATGTAAGAGGTATTTGATTAGGGCTTGTTTTGTACAACTCATATATAGAGCCACAGTTTTGAGCCAAAAATAGCATAACATAAGTTTAGACCAAACAAATAGTTTCATGAAATGTACCAAATAAACACTCAAGTCATTGTAATTAATGAAGTCTTTATTAAATGACTTTTTCACTTGTTCTTGTTTATTTTTCTTTTTCATGTTCGCATCATTTTCATTTGTTTCTATTTTTCTGTTTTAGTACACGGATCAACTTCATTGATGGAATGCAAGTGATGTGTAATACTTAGCAAGGTAAAAAAAAACACATGTGAAAGTTAGAATTATGTGGACAAGGATAACTAGTTAGCGAATAAAATTGTTATTTATTTGGATTTTCACACGCGTGCGCACAATGATACAGTACAGCGATTGTTAAGATCAGAGGGCTAAAAGAAAGAGAAACAGACATGATGACATTATGAATGAGAAATGATGGCATTACAATCAAGAATAAACATTATGGCAGAGTGGGCAGGTATTAAATCAAAGCTCGTACATAAATGATAATCTCTTGCCAACAACATAAACGATTTATGTTCACAAGAATATAATTCATGTTTTTTAAAATGCAAATTTTTAATAAACAATTATCAATTATGGATATTCCATGACTATTCTCATAAGTTCTATTTAAATCTCATGATTAGTCCTAGTCTTGTTGAACCAAGTGAAATTTAACCCCATTTATTTCAGGAAAAAGAAGAAAAGAAAAGCAAGCTCTGTGACCTACGATATGGTTAGTGGGGTGGTAAAGAGAGGCTAAGATAGACCGATAGAAACAGATAAAGAGTGGAGAGTGGAGACACATACCGCATGTTTCAGATTCTTTACGGCTCTTATTGATCATAATCCACTTGTTTAATTATTTAATATTATTGTGTGTGTGTGTATAAGCAATTAACAGACTTTTTCAAACACACAAAAAAGAAGAAAGCGATTATAACGACATCGACCTCTTATTTTGTCGTCTACCCCTTCCATTGCGTTGACGTCTGTTCTTATCCTCTCTCATCGTCCACTTATTTTCATATCACAAAGCAACCCATGACCAAAAAATAACTATTATTGGTATTTTTCAATTTATTTCAGAATTATATATGCTGGAGATATCTGATCATATCTCAGGAGATGATAGAATAGAATGGTAAATAGTCCCACGAATGTTTTTGAAAAACACTGATCAGAATCTAAACGTTTTAAACAAATGTAAAAAGTGAATCCGATCCCTTTTCAACGAACGGAAAGATTCTTGTTATGGTGATGCTTCACGCACGATGTTCAAAAAGGAAGAACAAAACTTAGATGCCTGAAAGTGATAAGCTCAAGTAAAAGCAACTTCAGTTACAAACACCTTTATATATTCATTTAACCTGTAATTTTACAGCAGCAATGCTAGGCATTTGACTAGTTCACTTCCCCTTATTGCTAAAATCTTGAAAGCTATACTATGCTTTGTCTCCTGTACAATACTTTGATTAATGCAAACCAAGTTTAATATCTAGCATTATATACAGTAAAACTAGTAGCTAAATAGGACATTGCTAAAAATTATCTATATTTTACCTGAATTTGTATAATCCCATTCCTATTCCTATAAGATGACACATATTGAGTTATAGACTGTTGATTATTTATGGACAATGATGATGATTTCTGAGCATTAACCTATCTAAACAGTATATGAACAGAACTCCATACCTATCCACATTCATCATTATCATTGATCGTCATCTTCTGGTATTATATTTAAAATGGGGCCCTGTGGGGTATGCCTTTTCTTCTCCTGGCATTATGGTGGTTGTAAATTGGAGGTGTTGCAGGAGAGATGCTACCATTGTTGCCTTCTTCTTCTTCATAAGCAATTGACCTGTCCTTGCCATGGCCATAAAAAATGGATGGATCATCCACAATCAAGCGGTTAAAAACATGGCTTCTTCTAATCTTCTTAGGAGTTGAGGATTCATCAGACTCTAATATGTCCTTGTTGTTCTTATCCCTCAAAGCAAATGTGAGTTCAGAACGACCCCGCTTCATTGCTCCAAGCTAACACACACATAGAAACATAGCACATAAATCTCATGTGAATTTAGGGAAGCAAGGAAAAGAAACAACTGAAAATTAAAGAAAAATTAATCACCTTACAGCCCAATGAACAAAATTTGAAGGAATCAAGGAGGCTTCTACCACAAATCTCACAAGTATTAGTAACACCTTTTCCAGGTCGTGGCTGAGGCCTCTCATTGAGGAACACAATTTTGGCACTATTGATAATGTAAGTCTGAACACATGAAATGTCAATATACTTCTGAATCTCATTCACTCTCACCACGTTATGGTATGAAGACCTCCTTATCTACACAAATAGCTAAGTCGGTCAATCAATTGAACAATCATAGACACAAAAAATAACATCCAATTTCAAAAAATATCAAAACCCTTCCAATTAAACATAAAAAAAATAAATTAGTGGTGTAAAACTCTAAATACAAACCTGAACAACGCGGTGATCTTTGTGATGAATGAGGCAATAAGAACAAAGGGCGTTTCCCACACAATCCAAACAGAACATATTACACTCACTCTTGTTAGAATCGCCATGGCTTGGGCATGTAACAAAGTAATCAGCTTTAAGCATTGGTTTTAGCCATGGAGGTCCCATGTCACACTTATCAAAGTTACCTATTGGACTCACCTGAATCAAAACCACCATACAATATTAACATTCAGCAAGAAAATCAATCACATCAATTTGATGCAGAAAAATCTGCAGGCCAAATAGAATACAACAAGCTAAGAAATAATACCATTACTGCTATTAGTCAAATTTGTGAATCAATAAATCCAGACTTTCTGAATCAAATTATTATACACCAATCTGAAAACAGGGGAAAAACAGAACAAAAAAACACCATTAGAATGAGCAGAAACTAGAAATAACATTTGAAAATATTAAGGTGATAGAAAATCAAAGCAAGGATATTGGGATGCTCACTTTAGTGATCGGTTGGAGATGGCGGCTAGAGAGAGAGAGAGAGAGAGGAGATATGGTCAGAGACTTCAGAGGTAGAAGAAAGAGAGTGGAAGAATAAGAAGATATAGCAATGACATAGCTAAAAAGGAAATTTTATGAGGCGGTCACTATAATTGCCAATTTCAATCTTTTAAAATTATTATCATTATTATACAAAAAATATTATTATTAATGGGACAGGTTAAATGTGGCGTGGCCCAGGGAGAAATTAGTGGGATTGTTATTTATGCCTTTGGCATTATTTTCCTAATTTTCCTAGGATATACTCCTTTATACTTTAGCAAATTTCAAGGGCATTTGGCGGTACCGCAGGAAAGTTGGTGTGATTCCTTCATTATTGTGACATGTTATATAGAAATTTACTTTTTAATAGTAAATTAAGTAAATGTTTCCTATTTGAAGAAAATCAGTTTTAGGAATTATTCTATAGTTTGATTAGTATGTCTGACGCACCAGTTGTCGAATTTGGATCATCTAGAGTGGTCTTCAATCTTGGAACTCAAGCCACGCGGACTACAGTTACTGGTAAAATTTGGGTATGTACATGTGTTTGTGTTTGTGTTTTATATATTCTTTAAACTTTCCTGGAAAATTTGTATATCATCGTAAATATATAACCGGCAAGTCAATACATTCTCTAACACCATCCTAAATTACCCTTCAAACTACCAATTTTTTTATGCTATCATTCTATTTAAGATAACTATGTTAGAAGATTAATTTATTTAATAAGGTTGCTAACATATTTGAAAACAATTTTACTTAATTCACTAAATTTTACCTACCGCCTAATGGAGGTATTCACTACAAATAACTAACATACTAACATAAAAGTCATATTAAAAAAATAATAATCAAATGGTCCTAATCTATACCAACTAAGTCTACTGGACTCAAATGGTCCAAATAGAAAATTAATAGTAGACTAATTACTTTGCCAAAATAGTAAATCAACAATAATTCATCAAATAGGAAGCCTAAGTCAAATAATTGTTGAATAGAGTAAAATAATTCCACTAGAGGCTCGAACTAGAAACAACTAGTTAAACTGCAACAATCAAAAGTCAATTGATCAAAGTATTCAATGATTATAACCTCACTTCTAAGTCTATAGCAATGCTACTAGTAATTTCAGTTTTTTGAGTTACTAAATTTGTTTTTTTATCATTCATGCGAGTTAGTAAAATTAAGTCTTTATTGAAATTATCAATGTAAATTTTATCCTTAGAGTGTCTGCTTTAGAACATGTCCCCATGTTCATAACGTTCGTGTAGGGATGCTTTAACTTACGTAACTCTATCTTTTACTGAGTTTGTCTATGACTCTACATTTGTGCACGTTTTTTATCTTGAAAGTTTGTAAAACTATTTACGAAGTTTTTTTTTTTTGCTCAGAACTATTTACGAAGTTTGGTTATAACAGTAATGTTGACGTTTTAACCTATTAAAACACCCTTGATAAGTTTGATCAGAATAGGACTCTGCTGATGTTTCCCAACTATATGAGTGATACTCCCTCCGTTCATAAATATAAGATCACTTTGGTTAATTTGGAGAGATTAAGGAAGACATTAAAATTACATGATCTTCCAAAAATACCCTCACTTAAATATTTAAAAGACAAATTGGGACAATGAACCCTAATTTCTCTCTCCTCCATGATTCTTCCCTTTTTCTTCCATGCTGTCTCGATAACACCTATGGCTAGATCCGCAAGTTGAACATCCACAATACCACAACTACCACCAATACAATTGTAAGACAACAAAGACGAAGTTGATTTTGACGGCAAAATGAAGGCTCTAAATTCTAACAGTGATGGTGACGACAAGAGGAGGTTGTATTTGTGGATGAGAATGTTGAGATTTTCGTAGAAACCGAAGCCTCAAGATCTTTTGTAGCTTATTCACTTACTGTAGCTTCTGGTTTGAGGCCAAAGAGGTGACGCGAGAGGCTTCATAGAGGAAAGAGGCGTATTGATTGTCCTTCTCTGCAGCTTTCATGATTTTAGGCTGAGCAGTGACGGTGAATCTGTGAGGTGCCTCGGTATTGGTGGCACTGAATAAGTGAATTGTTGTAGAAGGGTAATATGGACAAAATTTGATACAAAATACAAAGTGATCTTATATTTAGGAACTTATCCACTTGCCCAAAGTGATCTTATATTTAGGAACGGAGGGAGTATTGTTTAGGTAAATATTTGAAATTGATTTCCACATATTTTGTTAAATTAATTTAAAGCCTTTTTGCATCACATATTTCATAAGAATGAATTTTAGAGAGGTGGCATGGACAAAAAACAAGCATGTTGGGCCAGAGTTTAGTTTTTATTTATTTTATCAGAAGAGTTTACTTTTTATAGATTAAAGGATAAATGATAAATTTAATTCGATAATAAATTTTGAAAATTTCAGAAAAATCGCAAAATCACAAATTATGTTTAATAATCATACTTCATTTGTCATATACGAGTTGGATATATGTTAGCTATTCACTACAAGTGACGCGCTAATGCTAATGAGCAACTAATTATAAGATGCTGCTCTGGAAAGCCAGTAGCAACTAATTCTAAATGTATGGTCCATTTCTAATAAAAAAATGTATAAAGATTTAATTTGGTTTTAATTATAATTCAGCCTTCCAATCATTTTCAAATCTTGCCCAAATTATTTTTACGAATGTTTTTAAATAATGAACAAGCAAATGAGGGAGGTGATGATAAAGGTATATGGTGAGAGTACATTGATAATATCATATGATTTAAATTAACTTAATAGTACCCTTAATTAATCAAATTAGATAAAGTGAGGCTAGAGAGTATAGTTCATTAATTAGTTGTTGGGAAAAAAGAATTATTCATAATGGATTTGCAATTTTCAAATCACTATCTTGGTATCACATGACTTGGGGAAGGGTGTAATTTGAACAACCCTATCAATGATAGAAAATTTTAACATAAATCATAAATCATTGATAATTGCTAGGAAGAAATCATTGATAATTGATTTGCAATTTTCAAATCACTCAAGCATTTAATTCAAATTTTCTTTGATTTTATTTTATTCCTCTTTCCCAATAAAATTGAGCCGACTTAAAATAATATTAACTGAAAAATTTGGTAATATTAAAGAGAATTCAAAAATTAAGTAATATTTTGGGCTTTTGGCCATCATCTTTCACTGATTTAAGACAATTTTACAGAAAAAACTGACCAACATTAAACATGAATTTATAAAATAGGTAATAATCCAACCGTCATCTTTTTTTTTTAATAAAAAGACAAAATGACATTAATTAAAAGAATTACATATTTATAAAAGGATTACATATTTAGAAAAAAGAAAAATGACATTAATTAAAAGGAAAAATAAAATAGATAATTATCCATTAGTTTATAGGTAAAATAAACTAGTTTAAGGAAAAAAAATAGGTAAATCAAGTTATAATTAACTTATTTTACTTTTTTAATGTTTTTTTTTAGAAAAAGTCAATTAGGTCACCAGAGGGAGTAACACATATTTTTCTTAAAAGAAAATATATTGAAACAATTAACTAAAGATCCCATGGAAAAAAGATAATTAAAATGTGATCCACTAGTTGTTATGCGAGGACAATAAGTTATTATTATCAACTCTAAAAATTGTAATTTACAACTCGTAGCACCTCATTTTAATCCTCTTTCTTTCCATGTGTCCCCTAGTTATTATTATTAATTCTACAAAATATATTTCCATTTCAAGTTCTGAACCGCCCTAGGGTTCGTGGATAACAGTAGAGAGTGAAGTGGAATGTAGGCGGTGCAACTTCTCTCCTATATACCATTACCAATCACCTTCTGGAGTGAATCCTAGTCCCTACGCATTTTACACCGGTAAGTCTCTCTCATCGATAATCAACTCCTTAATTACTATTTTTCTTTAATCATACACTGTTATGTTCTTATCTTAGGGTTTAGGGTTTGGCGAATTCGAATAATCTTCCCCAACTCATTTGACATTTTTGATTTTAGGGTTTTTCTGGTATGGCGAATCTAGGAGGTGGTGCTGAAGCACATGCTAGATTTAAGCAATATGAGTATAGAGCTAATTCCAGTTTAGTCCTTACAACTGATAGTAGACCTAGGGATACTCATGAGCCAACTGGTGAGCCTGAATCACTGTGGGGTAAGATTGACCCTAAGAGTTTTGGTGATAGGGCTTATAGGGGTAGGCCTCCTGAGCTTGATGAGAAATTGGAGAAGGCAAAGAAGAGGAAGAAGAAGGAACGTGACCCTCTTGCTGAGCCTCCTCCTAATGTGCAGAGTAGTAAGAGGAGGAGGCTTCAGGAAGAGAGTGTTTTGAGTTCTACGGAGGAGGGTGTTTATCAGCCCAAGACGAAGGAGACGAGGGCGGCTTATGAGGCTATGCTCAGTGTGATTCAGCAGCAGTTGGGTGGGCAGCCGTTGAGTATTGTTAGCGGTGCGGCGGATGAGATTTTGTCTGTGTTGAAGAATGAGACTGTGAAGAATCCGGAGAAGAAGAAGGAGATTGAGAAGCTTTTGAATCCGATTCCTGGTCATGTGTTTGATCAGCTTGTGTCGATTGGTAGGCTTATTACGGATTATCAGGAGGGGGGTGATGTTCCGGGGTCTGGTGTTGCGAATGGGGAGGATGGGTTGGATGATGATGTGGGTGTTGCGGTTGAGTTTGAGGAGAATGAGGAGGAGGAAGAGGAGAGTGATCTTGATATGGTGCAAGAGGAGGAAGAGGATGAGGATGATGTTGTGGAACCGAATGGTGCCGGGGCTATGCAAATGGGTGGTGGTATAGATGATGATGATATGCAGGATGCAAACGAGGGGATGAGCCTCAATGTTCAGGACATTGATGCGTATTGGCTTCAAAGGAAAATATCCCAAGCTTTTGAGCAGCAGATTGATCCACAGCAATGTCAGAAGCTTGCAGAAGAGGTGCTTAAGATACTGGCTGAAGGTGATGATAGGGAGGTTGAAACCAAGCTTTTAGTCCACCTTCAGTTTGACAAATTCAGCCTTGTCAAGTTCCTACTGCGCAACCGGCTGAAGATTGTGTGGTGTACCCGTTTGGCCAGGGCAGAAGACCAGGATGAGAGGAAGAAAATTGAAGAGGAGATGGTGGGATTAGGTCCTGAGTTGGCCTCAATAGTGGAGCAGTTGCATGCTACGAGGGCTTCTGCAAAAGAGAGGCAAAAGAATTTGGAAAAAAGTATAAGAGAAGAAGCTCGCCGGTTAAAGGATGAGAGCACTGGAGATGGGGACATAGGTAGGAGGGCGCTTGCTGATAGGGATGCTGAGAGCGGTTGGTTAAAAGGTCAGCGCCAACTGCTTGATTTGGATAGCCTTGCTTTCGAACAAGGTGGTTTTTTCATGGCAAAGAAGAAGTGTGACCTTCCAGATGGGTCTTATAGGCATCTCAGCAAGGGATATGAAGAAATTCATGTACCAGCATTGAAATCTAAGCCAATTGATTCCAATGAGAAGTTTATAAAGATATCTGCCATGCCTGATTGGGCACAGCCAGCATTCAAAGGAATGACTCAGTTGAACAGGGTACAGAGTAAAGTTTATGAGATGGCCCTCTTTAAACCTGACAATCTTCTTCTCTGCGCTCCAACAGGGGCTGGGAAGACTAATGTTGCTGTTCTCACTATACTTCAGCAGATTGCACTGCACGGAAATTCCGACGGTTCATTTAACCACAATGACTACAAGATTGTTTATGTTGCACCTATGAAAGCCCTTGTTGCAGAAGTGGTTGGAAACTTGTCTAATCGCCTGCAGGATTATGATGTCAAAGTTAGAGAGCTCAGTGGAGACCAGACATTGACCCGCCAACAGATTGAAGAAACCCAAATTATTGTCACAACTCCTGAAAAGTGGGATATAATTACTCGGAAGTCTGGTGACCGCACTTACACGCAACTTGTAAAACTTCTTATCATTGATGAAATTCATCTTCTTCATGATAATCGAGGACCTGTTCTTGAAAGTATTGTTGCTAGAACTGTAAGGCAGATTGAAACTACAAAGGAACATATTCGATTGGTGGGATTATCTGCCACTCTTCCCAATTATGAAGATGTGGCGTTGTTTTTACGAGTTGATCTCAAGAAAGGGTTGTTTTATTTTGATAATAGTTACAGACCCGTTCCACTTTCTCAACAGTACATTGGAATTACAGTTAAGAAGCCTCTTCAGAGATTCCAGTTGATGAATGATATCTGTTATGAGAAAGTTATGGGTGTAGCTGGAAAGCATCAGGTTCTCATATTTGTCCATTCGAGGAAAGAAACTGCCAAAACAGCTCGTGCTATACGAGATACTGCACTTGCAAATGATACACTTGGTAGGTTTCTTAAAGAAGATAGTGCTAGCAGAGAAATTCTCCATACTCATACCGATCTTGTGAAGAGCAATGATCTTAAGGATCTTCTCCCATATGGTTTTGCAATTCATCATGCTGGTATGACTAGGACTGACCGCCAGCTTGTTGAGGATCTCTTTGCTGATGGACATGTACAAGTTTTAGTTTCCACTGCCACTCTTGCCTGGGGTGTAAATCTCCCTGCTCACACGGTGATTATTAAAGGGACACAGATCTATAATCCAGAAAAGGGTGCCTGGACTGAACTCAGTCCTCTTGATGTGATGCAGATGCTGGGTCGTGCTGGGAGGCCCCAGTATGACTCATATGGAGAGGGAATAATTATTACCGGCCACGGTGAATTGCAATATTACCTATCCCTTATGAACCAGCAACTCCCTATTGAAAGCCAGTTTGTATCAAAGCTGGCTGATCAGTTGAATGCAGAAATTGTTCTTGGTAGCGTTCAAAATGCCAGAGAAGCATGTAATTGGATTGGTTACACTTATTTGTATGTGCGTATGATACGGAATCCTACACTCTATGGTTTGGCTCCTGATATTCTCAAAAGAGATATAACTCTGGAAGAAAGGAGGGCTGACCTGGTAAGTTCTACCTTACTCTTCCGTTATTATTGTTCACAAGTATGTGTATGAGACAGATTTGTTTTCCATTGATTGGTTTGTCTTGGTTATTTACATTTTATTTTTGACTTTATGTAGCTTCCTAATCTCTCAACTTCCATGTTTAGTGCGGTGCCATTAATTGATAGAATGAAATGTTATTTTACTTAAAATTGCTGGCAACTAAGATGCTTGAATTCGTTTATTCTAGAGCTAAATATGCTCATTGGTATGTGCTTATATTGTTATTTTTGACTTTATGTTGCTTCCTAATCTCCTTACTTCCATGGTTAGTGCAATGCCATTAACTTTTAGAATAATGAATCTATATTTCAAAGCCATCATGCATGTTGGATAACATCATATGGCCTACTTAAAATGTTCTGGTAAGACTTATTTTTTTCCCGTAAGATTTTAGTTTTCTGTAAAATGTTCTTGTAAGACTTATTATTTTCTCTAAGATTTTAGTTTCCTGTAAATTGATATGTGATGTTGGAGATTTAGGGGACCTTTTGGATTCTAAAATTAGTTGCATGTAGATTTCCTTATACTTAAGATGGTGTGCACTAGCTGTTTGGGAAGGGGGTAAAAGAAGTCAGTAGAATATCTCCTCAAGTGAGCTGATCATGGCCCAGGACAGTCATGACTTGGAGATATATTCCAGGGGAACTTAATTACTAGATTTGATTTGGATCATATAATTCCTACGATTCAAATTTTGTGATTTTAATAACCAGTTTGCTTCACACACGCTCCTCTTACTCGCAGGGTATTTGTTAATAATGTTCATTAAATTATTTTTCATCTTTATGACTTATGATGGCTGATTGATAGTGATTCATCTTATTGAATTTTCGCAGATTCATTCAGCTGCAACCATCTTGGATAAAAATAACTTGGTCAAGTATGATAGGAAAAGTGGGTATTTCCAGGTCACAGACTTGGGTCGCATTGCAAGTTACTATTACATTACTCATGGAACAATATCTACATATAATGAGCATTTGAAGCCTACAATGGGTGACATAGAACTTTGTAGGCTGTTTTCGTTGAGTGAAGAATTCAAATATGTATCTGTAAGGCAGGATGAGAAGATGGAACTGGCAAAATTGTTGGATCGTGTTCCCATTCCTATCAAGGAAAGCCTGGAAGAGCCTAGTGCCAAGATTAATGTTCTGCTGCAGGCATACATTTCTCAGTTGAAGCTTGAAGGACTCTCTCTGACATCTGATATGGTTTTTATAACCCAGGTAAAATTGTGTTCCCTTAGTAATTAGTTTAATTTAAAATTTGAGTTGATGCAATGCCTCTTAACTCAGTAAATTATGCATGTGCTCTTTTTTATTCTTGTGTTGTGCTTTCTTTCAGAGTGCTGGACGACTCATGAGAGCACTTTTTGAGATTGTTTTGAAACGAGGTTGGGCACAGTTAACTGAGAAGGCTTTGAACTTGTGCAAGATGGTAAACAAGAGGATGTGGAGTGTTCAAACACCTCTTCGTCAATTTAACGGAATCCCTAATGATATATTGATGAAGTTGGAGAAAAAAGATTTATCTTGGGAAAGATATTATGACTTGTCATCACAGGAAATTGGTGAGCTCATTCGAGCACCTAAGATGGGAAAGACTCTTCATAAATTTATCCATCAATTTCCAAAATTGAATCTTGCAGCACATGTTCAGCCAATTACTCGCACAGTTTTGCGGGTTGAGCTCACGATAACTCCAGATTTCATGTGGGAGGACAGAATTCATGGCTATGTTGAGCCATTCTGGGTGATTGTGGAGGATAATGATGGAGAATATATTCTTCATCATGAGTATTTTATGTTGAAGAAACAATACATTGATGAGGACCACACCCTCAATTTCACAGTGCCAATTTATGAACCACTTCCTCCTCAGTACTTTATTCGTGTTGTCTCGGATAGATGGCTCGGTTCACAAACTGTTCTACCCATTTCTTTTAGGCACCTCATCTTGCCTGAAAAGTATCCACCACCAACTGAGTTATTGGATCTGCAGCCACTGCCAGTATCTGCCCTGAGAAATTCATCATATGAAGCCATCTATCGGGATTTTAAGCATTTTAATCCTGTCCAGACACAAGTCTTCACGGTTCTGTATAATTCTGATGACAATGTCTTAGTTGCTGCTCCAACAGGGAGTGGGAAGACTATTTGTGCTGAATTTGCTATTTTGAGGAATCTTCAGAAGGGTCCTGGTAATGTTGTGCGTGCTGTTTATATCGCACCAATTGAAGCTCTTGCAATGGAGCGTTTTCGTGATTGGGAGAAAAAATTTGGAAAGAAGGGTCTTGGATTGCAGGTGGCTGCACTGACGGGAGAAACAGCAACTGACTTGAAGCTTCTTGAGAAAGGTCAAATTATTATCAGTACCCCTGAGAAATGGGATGCTTTATCCCGCCGCTGGAAACAAAGAAAACATATTCAGCAAGTTAGTCTCTTCATAGTTGATGAGCTCCACTTGATTGGGGGTCAGGGAGGTCCCATTTTGGAGGTGATTGTCTCCAGGATGAGATATATTGCCAGTCAAGTTGAGAACAAAATCCGTATTGTTGCCTTGTCAACGTCTCTGGCAAATGCAAAAGATTTGGGAGAATGGATTGGAGCGACATCTCATGGTCTTTTTAACTTCCCCCCTGGTGTTCGTCCTGTGCCTTTGGAAATACATATTCAAGGTATAGATATTGCGAATTTTGAGGCAAGGATGCAGGCGATGACAAAACCAACTTATACTGCAATAGCTCAACATGCTAAGAATGGGAAACCTGCTCTTGTATTTGTACCTACTAGGAAGCATGTGCGGCTTACGGCTGTGGATTTGATGACTTACTCTGTTGCAGACAGTGGGGAGAAGAAGCCCTTCTTGTTGGGGCCTGCAGGTGAGGTTGAAACTTTACTTAGCAAGATGGATGATGAAATGTTGAAAGTCACCATACGACACGGAGTGGGATACTTGCATGAGGGCTTGAGTGACAAAGATCGCAACATTGTAACAGTGCTATTTGAAACTGGGGTTATTCAGGTCTGTGTTTTGAACAGTTCGTTGTGTTGGGGAGTGACTTTGTCAGCCCATTTGGTAGTTGTGATGGGCACACAATTTTATGATGGGCGAGAAAATGCACAGTCAGATTACCCGGTTACTGATCTTCTGCAAATGATGGGTCATGCCAGTAGGCCTCTGATTGACAACTCAGGGAAATGTGTCATCCTATGTCATGCACCTCGAAAAGAGTACTACAAGAAGTTCTTGTATGAAGCATTCCCTGTTGAAAGCCATCTTCATCACTTCTTGCATGATAACTTGAATGCTGAAATAGTTTCTGGGATTATTGAGAACAAGCAAGATGCTGTTGATTATCTTACTTGGACTTTCATGTACAGGAGGCTCACGCAAAATCCCAACTATTACAATTTACAAGGAGTAAGTCATAGGCATCTTTCTGATCACCTCTCAGAACTTGTGGAAAATACATTGAGTGACTTGGAAGCGAGCAAATGTGTTTCAATTGAGGATGACATGGACCTTTCTCCCCTCAATCTTGGGATGATAGCATCATATTATTACATCAGTTACACAACTATTGAACGGTTTTCTTCCTCTCTGACATCTAAAACGAGGATGAAGGGCCTGCTGGAGGTTCTATCCTCTGCCTCAGAGTATGCTCATATTCCAATACGTCCTGGGGAGGAAGAGGTGGTTCGTAGGTTAATTAATCACCAGAGGTTCTCTTTTGAAAACCCTAAAGTTACAGACCCCCACGTCAAAGCCAATGCTCTGCTTCAGGCCCACTTCTCCAGGCAACCTATAGGTGGGAATCTTGCATTGGACCAGCGAGAAGTGCTTCTTTCTGCAAACAGACTCCTCCAAGCTACAGTTGACGTGATCTCAAGTAATGGTTGGCTGAACCTGGCTCTTCTTGCTATGGAAGTTAGTCAAATGGTGACACAGGGATTGTGGAATACTGATTCCATGCTTCTACAGCTTCCTCACTTCACAAAGGAGCTTGCTAAGAGATGCCTGGAAAACCCTGGGAATAAAATCGAATCTGTGTTTGATTTACTGGAGATGGAGCATGAGGAGAGGTGTGAACTATTGCAGATGGACGATGAACAGCTGAAGGATATTGCAGTTTTTTGCAATCGGTTCCCTAATATTGATATGTCATATGAGGTACTGGATAGTGACTCAGTGCGGGCAGGGGATGATGTAACAGTCCTAGTGACTCTTGAACGTGATTATGAGGGAAACGATGAACTAGGACGTGTTTTTTCTCCCAGGTATCCCAAACGGAAGGATGAAGGATGGTGGCTTGTAGTTGGTGATACTAAGAATAACTTGTTGCTTGCCATTAAAAGGGTTTCCCTTCAACGGAAGTTAAAAGCAAAACTGGATTTTGCTGCTCCCTCTGAAGCTGGAAAGAAATCCTATACTATTTATTTGATGTGTGATTCTTACATGGGCTGTGATCAGGAATATAACTTCACTCTTGATGTCAAGGAAGCTGCAGATGGCGATGAGTAGTGGCTAAGAATGAGAGTTGTATACCTGTACTAGTTTTTTTTTGCCTAACTTCTGGTTCAATAGCTGGTCTATTTCGAACTCCTGCTTGATGATTCTCAAGCTCACCATTGGTGGATTTATTTTTAACTTGCTTGAGAATTCACCATTTGCTGATGAGTAGATGCAACTTCAAATACTGGATTGCCAGTTTTGTAATATTTTGATGACTGGTATATATGCACGCGTTTGCTTCCGGTTAAAAGGCCATATTAAATCTATTTACGTTCTGTAAGTTTGGATGTAACTTGAAATAAAAATTTAAGTTGTCACTTAAGTGACGCCAATACTCTGGTTACAACTTACAATTTTCTTGCGGTCTCGTTTCTGTATAGCTCGTGTACTGTCGATCCTGAGCAATTAATTGAGAAAATCCTTCAAAAATATCATGTCAATTTTAAAATCCTGTTGAGTTAAAAAACACTTCAAATCCTACAAAGCTGATGTTAGTATATGTTAAGATTTATTAGGGATAAAGGTCGGAATTTATGGTAGGGTTAAAAGCCTATAAATTATTTTTAAGGCTCAATTAAGTTTACAAACAAAACAAAATGAAAGTGTCAATCTGCCTAATAAAAGGGGTCAAAATAAAATGACTTATTTTGTCCAGATTAACCCTTTAATTTGTTAGGCCAGTATGAGTCATTTTAATGTTTATAGGCTAAATTGAGCCATTAGAAATAGTTTATACACCAAAATGATATATTTAACAAAGTTATAGCATAATTAAAAGCTAGAGGGCTATAAGATTAATTTTCTTTCCAAATTAAATCATTTATTCATAATGATAATATTCATATTTACATAATAATAAAAACACAAATAATAAAAAATGCAATTCATTTCAAACTCATCAACGGGTTAGCCCTGGGAAAATTCTCCCAACCTTGATCCATAAAATTTCCAATCAAATTTGGATTATTTTCAAATCCCTGGTTTACCTAGTTTTTGGCCCATGATTACAACATACAACTTACACCCCTGATAAGGAATAAGGATTAAAGGACACGGAAATTCTCTTGTGGACCACAAGGAAAAAAAATCACACTCCAAGCTAAATCAAATATGAAAAAAATAGCCACAAGGAACTCTCAGGTCCAGGAACCTGGCTTATAATTTACCAAAAGAATTCAAAACTTTTGACATTAAAACGCACCCAAATATATCATATCTAAATCTTTAAAGCCATCAACCTCTAGGCCTAACATAAAGACAAAAAGGGCAAGGACAATTATGCCACGTTGTTTGCAGAAGATTGAGACATCGTGGTTAGAACTTCTGTAACGGAAGACATCACACTGAGGGCTGCTTTCAAAACATCCCGAGGGCATCCAGGCTTTACAATCGTACGAACCTGAAGAGGCAAAGAGAAAACAGTGAGAAGCACGTTGAGTGTTAAAGGCATAGCAAAGACAAAGTTCAAGGGCATTAGATGTCTCTGTTGATTCCGTCAAACAGTTCATTATTTTTGCAATCGTTTAGATAAAAACTGTTTAAGATAAAAATTTATAACAACCTGCTCAAGGTACTCCTGAAGTTTCTTAATGCGGCCCATGTAATCCATATCTTCAACGCACAGAGTGATAGCCTTGGCATCTGCACCAGGACCATCAAACTGGAGTGGACCTGGATTTCTATAGATATCATCCATAAGAAACCTTGATGCGTTCTGCAACAACAGCCTGCAACCAAGATCATAAATCAGAACAAGCCCACTGATGAAATTAAACCAAGAGCAGATATTCATAAAGTATAAACTGATAAGAAACTTGCACTTAACTAATTTTACCATACATGAACATAAAGCATAATAACAATGAAACTTACTCGTATGCTTTGCCTCTCAATTCAACATTAGCTGGATGAATAGCAGGTTTTCCAATTGATACGGCTCCAGGATTTGGAGACCAACGCTTCACCGTCATCATAGCCTGAAGAGCATTATATGAAAGACAGAAAAAGTAAACACTCTCCACCACAAAAAGCAATTCTATGTAATCCAATAAATCTTGGATTATCGCAGAGTCAGTGAACTATGGATCAGACACTAGCAATAATAAGACAAGAATCAAAACATACTGTGATGGGAGCAGCCCCACAACGCCACTTGTTTACAGGATTCTTCAGGTTAGTTACAGTTGCCATGTAGCCATTCAAACCAGCTGCTAGTATATGATAACAGATGTGTCCAAGAACCTGCAATAATATAAAAAGATGGTAAACAAAGAACAATTCAATGCCAGAATAAGCCAAATGCTCCTAATGAAGGGAAAGGTGCTCAACATACATAGGCATAGTCACAATCAAATTTTGATGGCAGAGATCCTCGGGCTTGGTAACCAAAAAAGTGACAGATGGCATTAAACTTTTTCCCCTTATATGTGCCTTCTTTCTGCAAAAGGAACATAAACTTATGTTTCTGACTAGTAATATAAAATATCCAAGCAGAAGTGGCTTTTCCCATCACATGTAAAAACATGAAGAATAACACTAGAATGAAATAACATATTCTGTGAAATTTGTTCCATGCATCATAAACACTCTTGACAATGATGTCAAGGCAATACGACCCAGACACAAACATCTACCATCCATCGTGAATATACTTAATTTTTCATAAGTAGTAAAAAGAAGGAAATTCAAAAATAGCTCAAACTGAAACTGATACAACAAGCCAAGGCCTACATCCAACATGATTTAGCTCTGGAATTATTCGGTATTTATCTCTTGTTACCATCTGTTAACAAGATTATGCTACCACAATAAAATTCTGCATTCTGATAAGGAGAAAAATAATTTGATAATAAACCAGACACAAAAACTGTAGAAGTGCCAGAAAAAAGGTTGAGAAACCAGTTAACTCATGTAAAGAGAACTATTGACAGAGGACGGAGAACAGATCAAGAAACTATACCACACGCTTGTTTATCTCTCCCTCCACAAGATATGCCAGTAGTTTTTCCGTCTCAATCTGCATGTCATTTTGTTCAAACAAAGCAACTTAAAGACTAGCAATGATAGAAGCAATAAACAAGAATGACAAGAAATCCAACCATATTTACCTGGGACAATTGTGCAGAATCATCTGATTCTGGATATAGGAGCAGCTACAGAATTATAGGTCATAGTTAGATTTACCTTCTCACTTCTCATTAAAGCAATTAATTAACAGAGTGTTCAACACCAAAAATTCGAGTCAACCTGTCTCCTAATGAAGGGTGGCATAAATTCAAATAAAGCAGATGCCCATGGTGAAAGCTGAGAAGATATGTTGTCAACAGCAACACCTTGTCTGAGTAAACTGTGAATTTCCTGAAATTAAAGAAGATATTGGCAAAAACTGATTAAAAGGGTTCATACTCTATGACGAGGAGAAAATCTGTAATTTTCACTTCCAAAAGAAAATAAAACAGCCACTGATTCTTCAAATTGTCTCCAAAACTCTAGAGAGCATAGACAGATAACTATAAAGAAACATTCATTAATATTTTTTTCGTAAAAAAATTCATAATGAATCATACGATCCATGTAGCCGACCCCACCCAGTGAGATGAGGCTTTTCTGTTGTTGTTCATAATGTGTAATCCTTTGTCAGTTTGGGTGTTGTGCTGTGAATTTACCTTTAGGAGTGCATACACTTCAGGAATGCTCTCTATTAGCCCTTCTGGCAGTAGGATGACTCCATGATACTTGTCTGAACCAAAAACATAAGCATGAGATAATGCATACGAGAAAATAAAAAAATGAAGAGATTAACCAGATAACACGAACCATGCTCTGCCCTAGCCTGAACAGCATCAGCTATTTGTTTTGTAATATCAAAAAGGGTAAGTTTTGAAGCAGCAACCTCCTCACCAAGAATCACCTGCATGAAACATGCAAAATAAGATTTTACGATCCAAAACTAGTTCGACACTAGCCGTAAACGATGCATCATAACATTTCTTACCATGTTTGGATGGGACTGTAGGGTGCACTCCAGGGCGACATGAGATGCCTTGCGGCCCATGAGACGAATGAAATAATAATACTGGAAAAGGAAAAGGAAAATTAGGTCAGAAATGTACAAAGAATCAGTATATATGTTCTTAAACACACTAAGCAATGTTTCCCCTAACACAGGTTCAAACACTACAAACAAAGAAACGAGGCCTATGATTTGTTACCTTCTCAGCAGAGAGAGCATCAGTGCAGACATTACTAATGAGCTGAGAATTCACCTGAAACAGAAGAAAAGGAAAAATTTTACAGGGTTTCCATTACTCGTTATTTTATAGAATGAAAGAATGATCTAATTTATTCCAATGGGCAATTATTATTGAAATTTTGTCTTCCTTTCTTGTTCAAGAAGGATGTGGAAGTGATAGAGCCTTCATGAAAAATGAAGTTCTATCATCGACATGGTGAGCAACAGTAGACAACTTAAACACACAATGGTTTGATTAATATTAAAAAATGATCCATTTTTTTACATGCCTCTCTCTAATTAATTCCCAATTAGGCAATTTAAATTAAAAAAAAACACAAACTTCAATGTCTGTGTTTTCAATGTTTGTATTTAAATATTTTAAAAAAATGGCATAAAAAGAGAGGACATCACATGATGCAGAGTCAAATCTACCACATTTCAAATGAAAGCAATTACTTCCAAAAGTAACAAAAAAATGCAGCATATTATTGTCAGAGAGGCTAAATTCTTGAGTTTTATTCGCATTTAAATACTTCAGAATTATTTCATAACTTTAATCTAACCACGATTGGTGAAATACCTTGCATATTGTATCAAAACCAACAGTAGTTTCTAGAAACTGGTTTTTAAGATCTCCATTCAAAGTTACAGGAGCCCCAACCACCTGCAATTTCCATTTCACATAATCAATAAATGCAGAAATTGTGCTATCAAGTTCAATCACACTCTATGAAGAACAGAAAGAACCTTTAGATTAATTAATTACAAAGATGAAATCCAAGTAGCTCCAAAAATATATGTGAATAAAGGGTCAACCCAGTTCTAGTCTCCACTTGGCGAGAGTGTTGGGAAAGGAAACATACTAGGTAGTCTTACCTCTTCTTCATGTAAAGAGACTTATTCAAACTCACGACCTCAGACCCCATATCCATAATTATATGTGAAGAAAATGAAAAATTCAGAACTACCGGCACACCTTAGTTGGGCATTTTGCTACAGCAAATGTTTCTGCAAGCTGAGCAGCATCTGTATTTGAGGTCACCCCTAAAAAATTTAAATATTAAAATGATTAGCAACTTCTGTTCAGGATGGAATCGCAACTGAGCATGAAACTTCAAAAAAAAAAAAAAAAATCTGTTACCCCCAATAATGACAAGTCCATCAAGTTTCAAATTTTTGCATGTAGCGAGTGCAGCATTAACTTGTTCTGTTGTTCTAATTTGATCTTTTGTTCGTCCCAGCAAATCATAACCACCTTAAAGAACCACAACATACAACAGTAAGGATATCATAGTTTTTCGACTAAATATTGAACAACAAAATTGACTTCAGTTTACCACCACCTACCTTGGTTTTTGTATGTTGAAAGAATCTCATCAGTAATCTCAAGAGTTTTCTGGGCAAATAGCCCATCTGAACCACCTGCAGAGGGAGAGGAGTGCATGATAACTCAGAAAACAATTTCACCAGTGAACATCCAAGTTTATCTTATAGCATCCACCATTCAGGTCTAGTGATAAATCTATAATATGTTAAGTTAAGAGAAAAGTAATATTATGAATAAGAACCAACCAAAATCCTGAAATCTGATCCAAGGTTTTGAAAAATATTACAACTATAAGAAACTCATTTTTCAACCCATAGGCCTTTCTACAGTAGCCTTTAATTTTAATTCAAGCGATACAATTATTTTCCTACACGAAGTTGGACCATATACTACAGGTTCAGTGTAACAAGCTTCATCCATAAACCCCCATCAAAGCCAGAAATAAATTTTTCATAACAAGAGTGCAAAAACAAAAATTTGAAACAAAGGGGAAAATACCAATTAAAATGAAGAAGCAGTGAAGAAGAACAAGTGAAAACATACAATACAACATTTTATCTAAGAAACAAAAATTCAAAATAACTTAAACATAGCACTTCCAATCAAGACCAAATATAGAACTTACCCAGAAATCCAATTAAGACATTGTTGGGATTGTGAATTTTGAGAGCGTTATAAAGACCCCAAATGACATTGTGTCCTCCAGGAGATTGTCTCCCACAAAAAACAATCCCCACTCTGTAATAAAATAAAACATGAACAAGATTAGCATGAGCATATTCAAATAAGCATACATTGAATAACTGGATAACACAACGGCAATGTGAAAACCATGAAAAAACAACCACAAGAAGTACGAGAATGATGAGCAGATTTTGACCTAATAGGTGGATGCTCGGTTATAATCTGAGCATCAGGAACTTTTGCAGTGGCCCTGAGAAAGTGTGCCAAGGGCTGTCCATAAGTGTGAGGGAAATAGCGGCTAATAGTGTGGGCGTCAACTGGGTCAGCAGTTGTAGTTGCATCACCAAATTCAACCCTCACAGTAGTTCCCTGTATAATAAAATCAAATCAGTCCCATTTACATTAACCTTTTGCCACAAAAGGTAGCTTCTTATTCACTTCCACTAACAAGAGCAACACATCCAATACGTATACACAATCAACTGAAACTAAAATCTGCCTTACATTGCCGGACTCACTAACGGTGCTCATCGTTTTGATAGTTAAAATGTACTCATCATCTTTAGGTACAATGTTTCATTAAACAATTATCTTCGCCATTATCACCGATTCGGGCAATTTAAGGATGGAATGTATCATTGGTTGGAGAGAGCAAGATGAGAGAGATAAAAAAGATGAGTGATGTTTTTTTTTAATTTAAAAAAAACAAGAATGAATGAATGATAAAGATGATTTTTTTTTTATTTCTTGTTAAACACCGAACACAAGTTCTCATCCTAATAGTGCTTATAGCCCACTTAAGATGAATTTTTCGTGGATGGCCAAGAAGCAATTTTGTTTAATAAAACGGTGTTTCTAAAGTCTACAAGCGCTTCTTACCTATCAAAACGATGAGCAGCGTAAGTGAATCTTAGTATCTTACATTGCGTAGCATTACTCACTAACAAAAACAGAGAATGAAATAGAGCAGAGTAGTCATAAAACGCAGAGGTGAATAAGAAAATAAAGAACTGAGTAAAAAAGATAACATACACCAACGCAAAGTGTACAAAAGCGATGAGTGCATGCAAGAGAAGAATATAGGGAACGAAATCAAAGACAAAAAACCTAATTTTTGAAAGGAAAGCCATATATCAATAAAAGTAAAATGCGATGTGATGAAATCGTATATTCTGAAGAAGCAAGAGAAAAGAAAAGGCGTAAAGATAAAGCATGTTATTAAAATAGAGAGAGAGAGAGAGAGAGAGAGAGAGAGAGAAAAGTAATTAGGGGAGATTGGGATTGTGAGACGGCGTAAAAGAGAAAAGAGACCTGAAGGCAAGGGGGGAGAAGAGGTTGGTAGAGGGATCTGAGTTTCTGAAGATCGGAGAGTTCTCTGGGAATACCGTAATCCGAATCCATCAAGAAGAAGACGATGAAGAGAAGTGAGGAATGAAGTGAGTGAGTAAGAGGTAGTGTTAGTTGGCTTGACCTTCTTCTGTGAATGAAATATGAATCACTGCTCTCTCTGTTCTCTGTATTTACTATTTATATGAATGAAATGAAATGAAATGAAATGAAATCTTTATTTATTCTGCTTGTTTTTTTTTTGTTAGGCCTACACGCGGAAAACGACCCAAAAGCAGCAAGATTGATGCCGCAAACCAAACCAAACCTTGACCTAACCAAACCTGAGCCCACGGCTTAATACGCCTCCCTTTTATTGTTCCTACAACTTTCAAAACACCCAACCAAGGTTGCCCCACCTAATAATAAGTGTTCACCTACAACTTTTTTCTTAAAAGACAAAAAAAAAATATTGTTCACTTACAAGGATATAACTCTAATATTTATAACATTCAGATAAAAAAATATTTATAAATTTGAACTTCGTTTTTTTAATCAGAATATAATGTTTAACTTCAAATAATCAAATTTGAGTGTTCACTTCGTGTGTGTTTGGGAAACTCGGTGGAGAAACGGCTTTTTTTCAACTTGACTTTTTCAAACGTTAGTTTGGATAAAAGCCAGTTTGTGTGAACTGATTTATGTTTGGATCTCTAGTTGCAGAAGTGACTTTTTTTAAGTTGACATTTTGCTAATATGTTTGGATGATCATTTTGAGAAGCTAGTTTATTAAATATTACACAACTAAAATATTAATATATGTTCAATAATTTAAAATTACAAAAATTCAATAGATTAAATTAAATAAAATTTCCAATTGAACAGAAGAAAAATTTAATAGATTATTTTTTTGAACTGAATAAAAAAAATTTAATAGATTAAAGTGCATATAAATTAGAGCTGAGACTTCTCCCCAACAAATTATGATTGATGATTCTTTTGATCAATGAACGTGAATTTTTGTAAACGAAAAAATGAACGTGAATTTTTTTTTGGGTCAGAAATGAACCTCAATGAATTGGAGAGATATGCGCAGAAGTGGGTAAGATATGAGATGTGAAGAGATAAAAGATGTGCAAATAGCTAAGCCATTTAATAAGCATATCAACCCATGAAATAAAAAATGCTTCAACCAAGCCAGCCCATACAACAAGAGTACTTGGATAATTGTGCATATAAATTTGAGGGTTAAGGTGCATTTTTAGTACTCTAGAATATAGCAAAGTGCACCTAGCGTAATATACAATATTGTGGTCCATTTGTGATATCCAATAATTATTTTCGTGGCTTATTTAGTAACGACGTTAAATAAGTCAAACTTGATCGTTATGTGTCAAATTTTGACCGTTAAATTGTGGGGTAAAGGAGCATTTTCAGTACTCTAGAATATAGTAGGAGCACCAAACATAATATACAATATTTTAGTCCATTTATGATAACCAAGAATTATTTTCATTGTTTATCTAGTAATTCGTTAGCTAAAACTCACTTTTGTAAGATAAAATCTGATGTGACATAATGATATAATATATGTATGTTGAAATGACAATTTAATGAACATTTATTTTAAGTTATAACTATGTAATAAGATAAAAGTAACTCTTCTTCTATTACATCATAGATCCATGAATTCGGGTCGAGCCAGTATGACCAACCCATTTTAATTCAGGTCGAGCCAGTATGACCAACCTGTTTTAACTCAGTATGGCCAACCTATTTAGTTTATGATTCTTCGCTTACTTTTTTTATATATGTAAAATACTAGTGACTTATTAGTTTATACATGCATGATATTAGGATATTCTATGGATCTTTATAACTTTGTAGTGTTTAATTATTTGACACTTTGAATAATATTGTGATTTAGTTGTTTATGGTGTTTAAATATTGTATATTATGTTTGGTGCTCCTTCTATATTCTAGAGTACTGAAAATGCTCCTTTACCCCACAATTTAACGGTCAAAATTTGACACATAACGGTCAAACTTAACTTATTTAACGTCGTTACTAAATAAGCCACGAAAATAATTCTTGGTTATCACAAATGGATCACAATATTGTATATTATGCTATGTGCACTTTGCTATATTTTAGAGTACTAAAAATGCACCTTAACCCTAAATTTGATAACCATAGTTTTTAATTATAGCCACGTGTCGTCTTGCGATTTCTTTTCCCCTTGGTAGTCAAGAAAATGTATATTTAGCGTTCATTGTAGGAGTTGAGCTATAAACTTGTAACTTTCTCATTGCTAGCTAAACCAGAAGTGTATCTTCTTGGGAATTCAAAAAGAGATAAAAGATGCGCAGAAAAAGATGGATAATAAATATATATATTATTTATTAAATTATTAAATTGGAGAGAAGCCAGTTACCAACGCCCAATAAGCTTTAAATTGGAGCTTCTCTTGATAAGCTGGTTTGGCCCAAAAGTCAAGTGAAAAATAAGTAAGACCCAAACATAGCAAAAAAGCTGAAAACAGCTTATCCAGTACAAACCAGCTTATTTGAGCCCAAAAGCTCCTCCCAAACACACACTTATAAAGGCTAAAGTATTCATTTGGTCCCTTATGTTTGCATCAAGTTTCAATTTAGTCCTTTATGTTTGGAAAGTACACTTTTAGTCCTTTTTTGTTAACACCGTTAGTTTAACTTAACGGAAAATGTTAAATTAACAATTTTAAATGATTATTAAATACTGAAAAAATGTTCAGATTAAAATATTTGAGTGTAAATATTCTTATATTTTCAAAATTTATCATTTTTTATCCAATTTCATTATAAAATAATCATTTAAAATTGTTAAGTTAGCATTTTCCGTTAAGTTAAACTAACGGTGTTAACAAAAAGGACTAAAAGTGTACTTTCCAAACATAAAGGACTAAATTGAAACTTGATGCAAACATAAGGGACCAAATGAATACTTTAGCCCACTTATAAATTATAACCTTATTTATAAAAACATCAAATTTTTAGTTTAGGTTTAGGTTTAATAGACGTGAAAATTTTATTGGTGTGTATTCTTTATATTTGGAGTGGAGGTATGTGTCCTGGTTTTAATTAGGGCTACACATAAACCCAAAGACAAAAGTAGTCTTACACGGACCCAACACGGCCTGATGGAATTTGGTCATAAGGCGAATTGGATCGGAACCATAACAATTAGGACAAGACTAACCCAACCCGGTCAAAAATATTATTATTTTTTATAAAAAAATCAATAATATCAACCCTATCATGTGGCCTGAGGGACACGTCCTACCTGATTTTGTTCTCGGGGCACATAAGACTAGGTCGGGTATTGGGCCGAAAATGTTAGCCTAAAACTTTAGGGTGAAGGCCCAAAAATGATACATAATTATTGGCCAAGGAACAAAAATAGTATATAACTATTCCCAGGTACAAAAATGATACCAACTTTTATCATGTGATCAAAAATGATATTTTCACTAATATGACAATAATATTAGACATGAAATGTCCAAAATGCCCTTATAATTAAATAAACTTTTACCGAGCGGCGATTAATTTATAAGGGCATTTTGGACATTTGATGTTTAATATTATTGTCATATTAGTGAAAATATCATTTTTGATCACATGATAAAAGCTGAGTATCATTTTTGTACCTCAGAATAGTTATGTACTATTTTTGTTCCTTGGCCAATAGTTATTTATCATTTTTGGGTCTTCGCCCAAAACTTTATAGGATAGGACTTAGGACATATATGTAATTCGATCCTACACGTCATTTATGCAGCCCTAAATTTTAATGAGTTTGTGGGACAACTCAACTCGCCATCTATTTTATATATATAAATTACTTTTAGCGTATTCCACGCACACGTTAGATTAAACCTCATCTAATTTGTGTTATTAAAAAAACTTTCCCCAATATCCTTTATATATAGTATTTATTATAACTTTTTTGCCATAAATATTTATCATAATATATGCACATAAAGTATATAAATACATTATTTTGATCAGGAGTAAACTTATATACAGTACAATAACATGAATGTTCCTTCATTTTCCCGCAAATTGGTGTTGACCTGGGAATGACCATTCCAATTTACTGTGAAGCTCTTTTTCGACAAAGTCAAGTTGGAAACTTCAAATCTTGTTTGAATGATAATTGACGTATATGTTTTAATGATTTTTTTTGGGTAATTAGTTTCAAGGGATAGAATCCAAAATTGTGGGTTTTACTTCCCCATCTCGGTCTTCAAATTCAAAGTTTACAGTTTCCAGATGTTGTGGTAAAACTCATCCGGCACATTCATGAGAATATGCTTGGGTGTTGGGTCCATGTTTCAGACGGGGGATCTCAGCATGCCGTGGGGCCCACCAGACTATGCTGGCTTGGTTTTGCAGCATCTTAGTGTGTTGTTTTTTTTTGTTTTACGTTTTTTTTACATAGAAGTTAGGACTATTGCATCTATGTTTCATGCAAGAGATTTAATTTTAAAAGGTAACAAAAAGTTATTAATGATTAATATTAACAACTGTAAGAATTTTCATTAACGAGTGGTAACAACTCTTTATAACCTATTTGAATTTAAGTATTTTATTTAGCTCCCTTTATACTTTTATTACTTCCAATATTATATTGTAATGTTCTGGTTGAGAAAGCAGACACACTTTTTCAAATTAGCTTCAAGCCAATCCTGCCAATGGCCAAGCCCCAAAGAAAAAAACTACGGCAGCTGTATTAAGTGGAAAACTTTCTTTATCAAAAAATTTTTGAAAAGTTTTTGTAAAGAATATAATATAGGAGCAGCGTATAATTTTTTTTTAAATGATATAGAAATATATATGCACCACAAGGACAGCTTCAAATAAAAGGATACTCTCGTGATCTTATTCTATTATTACAATTTCTCTTTTATGTTTAGATTTTTTAAACAATAAAAAACTTGAAACATAAAAAAAAAGTAAACAACTTATATAGAGTCCTGTGTTATCCCCTTCCTAAGGAAAAAATAGTAGACTCTTTATTGTGTTTAGATTAAAAATCAAATGCATACTGTGAGAAGGTTAGTCTTATAAAATATTCCCTCCGTTCCTAAATATAAGATCACTTTAGGGAGGAGAGCTTGTTACTAAATATAAGATCACTTTCTAATTTGACTCAAGTTTTCCCCAAATTACCCCTATACTCCCTTCACCCAAAAAATAGTGGTTTTAAGAAGGTGATATTTTTAAAACTTAAGTGAGGGATATTTTGGAAATTTCATTTAATCCTAACTAATTGGAATGTCTTCCTTAATCTCTCCAAATTTGTTAAAGTTATCTTATATTTAGGAACGGAGGGAGTATTACTATTTTGATATTTTTGATATTTTTAATATGTAGATACTAAATAGATATGTTTTAGCAATAATTTAATAAAGTGCTTCATATCAACCATTTATATTTCGATGATTGATATAAGATTGTGGTAAGAGATAAGAAAAAGAACTATCAAATAAACCTAAAAAACTCAAAGAAGCACGCAGTCTCTACCTGGATACCACCTGATGCTTTCCAAAATTACATAAAATAAAGGGAATTATCATATAAAACGCAGGCAATGACGTATGTAGGGGTAGGAGGTAATGGCCAGGCTGCGAAGGGTCAAGAGCAAGACCTCCTAGAGACCTCGACTTTACATGAAAGGTTAATATATTAGCAATCTTTACATCTGGTATGCCCCGGTTTTGATTTGTTTAAAAGAAATTGATGAATTTTGTAAAGGAAAACTTTATTTGAAAAAAATAGTAATCCTTTATTATCCTAAATATAATTACTTTTATATCTTTATATCTAATGTGATTATGTTTAATATGTTACTTAAATTAATTATATCTTTACTAATACAGTCCATCCATTTCCCTTGATTCCATTCCCTCTATCTGTCTTATACGTTATTGTTTGGATGAGATAGTTAAAAATTATCTTTATTTCACACAGAATAAAATTATTTGTAACAAAATATAGACTTATAAGAAAACAAAATTTATGGCGTTCAGATCTGATTAAGATTTTGTTAATAAGCATCCATTCCCTTACCAGTTACCACAAACACTTTTAGCAATTACAAAAGGGCGTTGATTACATAGATTTAGAAGCTTTCTAGGAATGAGTCCCACAATTTTATATAATACTCCTTTATATAATACTCCTCGCTTACCTTTCAAATTCCAACGACACGGATGAGAATTGTGTTTGAATAGTTGATATAAGTTACCTACGAAAGTGCTTGGACAGCATGTTGAAAACTGTCCATGTTCAGCTGTTCACTATGACTGTTTGGTGAGATCAATTTTAAGGGCGTGGGATGAAAAAATTTAAATAATTTTTTTTTTTTGGGAGGGGAGAGGTGCGACTTGAAAGTTGAAACTTCAAATTACACCTTTTAATATATTTTTGGTGAAATTTCATTATATCACCTCTTCATTTTTTTCAAGAAAGACAAAAAAATTGGTCTAAACCACCTACCCAATTCAAAAGATGTGCGATTTACTACACTTTCCTTCTTAATATAAGATTTATTTAGAAAATTAATATGTATCTAAGATATAAGACTAAATTATAATTTTTATCAATCTTTTCCAAAATTACTTCTATCGTTGGTCTATCATCAATAATCAATCAATCAAGGGTGTGAACACTTACAAATTACTTAAAAAACTATGATGAGGCAGTGATTTTGAGAGTATTCGTTAATAGTGATTCTGTTTGCCATTTAAATTTTTGTTGAGACCAATGTCACAATGAAAAGTTATGAAATTATAGCAATATCACCCTAAAATTAGTAGAGGTATTAATAGACTCCCCACCAAAACCTAGGTATGGATAAATATGGATAACTTTTGCCACAAAAAATTTCTACCATGATCAATTTTTAATTTCCACATAAACATTAGTACATTATCTGTACCTAGACATTGTCCTCGGAAAACCTTCAAGGCAAAACCACTATCACAAATATTGACGACATAAATTGTATTCATTCCAAAACTGTTTTCAATTGAAAGTAACGAAATTTGATTTAGAATGTATAAAATGCTAGTATTTTTTTGTAAACAATCACCCAATATCAGCAATCACGAAGCAATTACATATTCATAGTCATCATTTATAACATGACCATATAAGATTTAGTCCTTAAAGTTTAACTCAATTTCAGTTTTAGTCTCTCAATCTTAAAATTAGTGACTTTTATCTTTATATAATCAGTCACTTTTGTTCTCAATCCATTTACTATTAATTTGCCATTTATATCCATTATTCCTTCATTTTTCAAGTTTTTTAGAAGTTTAATAGTCAAGACCGAAATTGACTGAAAGCTTAGAGAACAAGATTGAAAAAAAAATTATCAAATAAACAAGATCGAAATTGACTGTAAGTTTAAAAACTAAAACCATCATTCATGAAGTTAAAAAACTAAAACTAAAATTGACTGAAAATTGAAGGACAAAAAAATTGCATCAAACTTTTGTAAAATTATAAAACTCAATGTCCATTAGACCAAATGAGCTTTCAAAATTACGAGGTGCATTACATGTGCATGAACAACGTTTTTTATATACAATATAGGCTAAAGTATACCTTTAGTCCCTTATGTTTGCATCAAGTTTCAATTTAGTCATTTATCTTTGAAAAGTACACTTTTGGTTCTTCAAATCTAACACTGTCATTCAACTTAACGGAAACCGCTGACTCATCAAATTTTAGTGATGACTGTACAATTAAAAGCTGACTAAACACAAATATATTATTTTGTTAAAAAAAAAAATCAATCAGATATTTTTTTTATCAGGATAAAAAAATCTAACTGATTTTATATCTGATTGAAAATCAATCAAAAATAAAATCAATCAAATATTCAAAACCATAAAAATAAACATGGCTTTCCTCTTCCTTCATCGTCCACACTCCACACTGTTTTCTCCTCCGACATCGTCTTCTCCACACTGTACTCTGTTTTAATTTGTCACACAAGCAAGTAAAAAAAGTTTACTTTTGGGGTCATTGTTCTCTTATAGACATCGTTTTGTTTTTTGCAGATGAAGCAGAAACAAAAAATTAGAGAGAGAACAAATGGTTTTTGTATATAAAATCCACAAAATGTAGAGCAAAACAATAAGAGGCAAAAGAGTATTGGTTACCCGAGAGAAGATGAAGATTTGGGATGAATACGAGAGGCAAAAGAGATTTGCTTACCAGATGAAAATTTGTGATGAGTGAATTGTATAAATGCTGTCACATTGAAAACCCCTAAAGGATAATTATTTGGGATGATTTTATTTTTCATGATTGATTTTTTTTTACCTTAAATAATATATTTGTGCTTATTAGTCAGCTTTTAATTGTACAGTCATCACTAAAATTTGATGAGTCAGCGGTTTCTGTTAATTTGATGAGTCAGCGGTTTCTGTTAAGTTGAGTGTCGGTGTTAGATTTAAAGGACTAAAAGTGTACTTTTCAAAATAAAGGACTAAATTGAAACTTGATGCAAACATAAGGGACTAAAGGTATACTTTAGCCTACAATATAAATATAAACCAGCAATTACGCAGAATAAAAAGACATGTAATCCTAATCAGTTCCATATAAAAATACCAGTTCTTTGATAACGAACATGCTACTGATAGTAGGTACCATCCTATGGGAGGCCTAAGCTCTTTTTGTTGGTATTTCTCACTAATAATGACGCTAATAATGACGCTATTTGAACTTGAACGGATTGTGATTCCATGCTCATCACGTATGTTATTCATCACCTTCTCATCACCACAAATACACACAAAAATATAAGCACATGGTGAGTCCCATAACCTATCTCCTAGTGGGGCCCACCATGTGATTATTTATTTGTGTGTATTTGTGGTGATGAGAAGGTGATAAATGAACATGTAATTAAAATCCCTGTTTGAACCATGAAGTTGTTCAAGAGCGGGACAACAGGAAATTTCCATGCTTTTGGGTTTCTATCGTATAATTGCGCTTTTCAGCTATGGCCCACAAATTATAAGATTCTACAATTCACGAACAACCACACTCAACCGATTCTGAAACAAGGGAAATTAAGCTGTTATAAACTCACACCAAATATTCTCTCTGTTCCTTATTATTAGCACCAACTACCCATTTCTATCATATAGTTGGGTCTTAAAATTCATGTTAAGTTTTCCACTTTTTCCAACTTCACCCTTCATTAAATAATGTTTTTAACATTTTCAATTTTGAATCTCCTTTAATAAAAGGGTAAAGTGGGAAAAAACATTTAATGGAGCGGTTAGTAACTTATATTATGAACAATAAAGTATATGTAGTTTGTGACTTATTATAAGGACCGGAGGGAATATGTGACAATAGCTAGAGAAACATAAGACATCTCCTCAAACTAATTCCAGACTAATCTCAAGATTCAAATACTTGTGGAACTGCTAATTCAAATCTAGATAATCATCTGTTACCAAATTAACAAGGATTAATGGATTATATTGCAGGAGACTAACAACTATTAGTGTCATGATGCATGGCTAAAATACTTAGCATCAAGAGAGCTACTCCATTCTTAGATATGTCTAATTGATTTTTTTGAAAATTCTTGGAAAAGTAAATAGGCTACTCCCGATCAACTTTTTTTAGATTGAAGGAAGCAAAATAAACCACTAATTTTAAAACAAATGTTGCATGCATTAAATTATAAGTTAATAGATAAAATAAATTAGTTTTGAGGGAATAAAATAAATGTGAAAAATTTGAAGAGGTTTATTTTACATAATTTCTGAAAAATCAACCTAATCTCATAATTAGGAGACGAAGGAGTGTTTTTCAATTGATTTTCCAATTTTTTTTTTAAACTAGTTAATTCAACTTATGATCTATTAATACATAAAATTCGTTTTAATGAAGTCTTATATGAAGAAAAGTATATAATTATAGAAGCCCATACCCCCGGCCCAAAACAAAAACGAGAGTTCAAGCCCCACGATAACTCGGTAGCAATCATTCAATCAAATGACATCAATGAACCAGAATTTTATCAGATTGAACTGCATTAGCTTTTGTTCCCAAACAGGCATTAAAATAAGCTCATTAGCGGGAGTAACAACACATAGGGATCGTATTAAGGATGTCCTGAGAGATTTTTTTTACTCAACACGTGTAGAGATCAAACGTTCTGAAAATATATGGAACCTTGCAATTTTTCAACAAGCATTTCAGCCCCACCCCAAGTTCCAACATTGTTAATCATTGGATCAAATTCCCAATTCTCATGAACAGCAGCTACACCAGCATAACCTATCCCCCAACCTCAAACCAGCAAGGCAGAATACATGCAAGTAACAGCCCCATATTATACGGCAATACAAAGAGTAGAAAGAGGGGGCATAAATCAATAAGGATATAGCTACAAATGGATTTTTGAGAAAATAAAAAGTTAGATTTTGGAACTAATTGACATCGCCAACCTAGAGGGCGTGTAAATCGTTAGAACACTCATACTTGTTCAAACAACATAACTGTTGAACAAATGCAAGCTAAGAGTCAGGTACAAAAAGGGACAAGGCAATCTAATGCTTATTTACTCAATTACTCGAGTGCCCAGACGTAGGAACTAGAAAAGCATTGACATTATGATATGGCCAGGAGACACTGGGATGAATTTACCAATAAAACATAAGAATCCCTTGCATCTTAGCCGGTTGTGCTAAGAAATATTACAAACTAAAGGACAGAGCGCAGGTAAAACATAGAATGAGTAATTGTATATCAATCAGGGTTACATTGATGACTAGTTTCTGAAGACAGGTTCTGACTAAATGAGTTTTGCATTGGGTTGCTACAAGTAATTCTTGTGCTACCATGTTGGCATGATTATTCCTTGCAGGTCACAGGCAAAGTATTACGGGCTTACTTTCCCATAAATGCATAGATTTTCCATCTAAACACCCCCCACCACCCCGCGCCAAAAAAAAAAAGTATAGGCTATGAAAATAAATACCAAGACAAACGTATAAAACAACTGCCACATTGTACTGGAGGCCTGTAACATCTTAAGCCCTTTTTTTCCCTTGGGAAACCAAAATAAAAGGACCCAGCCCAGGCTGTCAAAGGCATCAACAGTTCCAGTTTCAGCTGTCATCCTCAACACTATGTATGATCTGAACATAATATTAAAACAAGCATCAAATGGATCATGTTGAGTGGAAACATATTTGTCTTCCTCACTATCAGACCGGTGTTAGTTTCTGAATTTCTATCTGTAACTTCAAAAGAAAACTATGAAAGCGAACTCTCCAACAGTGAACAAAGTACAACTGAAAGTCCTGAACACGGTACTTTTTCTTTGGTTCACTCCAATGTCTTGAATAAAAAACATTACACTTTCGGAGTTCATAGATTCCAACTCAGCCTGTGTATGTTTAGCAGTCCAATTACCAAGAACAACATATTCCCTATCACATGGAGCAGGTAAGGCTGAAAGGCATCGTGAAAATCAGCTCAGATTCAGCCACTGTCAGAGGCATGGGGGCCACTAGGGGCCCTAGCCACCGCCCCTTACTTTTTGATAAATTTTAAATATTAAATTCTACATCTTTGCCAGAGAATGCATTTTGAAAGAGCAAAGCAGAGTTATATAACAGCTAAGCTTGCAATTTAGTCAGCTCAAAAGCCACCCCATGCTAGAAAATTAGTTCTCCATGTGATGATGGACCTCCTTGTTTGAAAAAAAAAATCAACCAAAGGATCACTAGCAAAGCTGGTCACATGCTTAAGGAGACCAAGAAGCTCAATCCATTAATACCCACATTAGCATATGCATAAGTTCAAATGCAGTAAATCTTGTATATATAGAAACCAGCAAAGAACTAGCAATCAAGCTACGACGCAAAGCACAAAACATCATCAAAAGGACATGTAACAATGCTACACACCCCCACATAACTAAAAGTTTCATACAGCTACCCATCTGCTTAATAACTAAAACAGACAGTAAAACATAATAATCCATTATATGTTCAACATACTCATAAATGACATTGAAAAGCCAACCCAATTGGATCCTCACTTGGTGAGGGTGAATATACTAGGCAATCTTACAGAGGTTGATTCAAACCCATCACCTCAGACCCCACAGCAAGCGATCTTATAATTGAGCCAAGCCAGTCCTTCAAAATACTTATAAAAGACATAATACTAAAAAACCATAACCAGAAGGTACAATTCAGATAGAACATGTGAAATTAAAGCACATGAAAACTAACTTTTCTCCTCTCTTTCTCGATTCCATTGCTCGATCCTAGCTCGACGTTCCTCACTCCCATCTCTAACAGGACTCACACTCTTCCTTGGACTTCTATGTCTCCTCCTTCCACTTCCATTCTCATACCTCTCACCTCTATTTCCACGATAATCATCACGGCCACGATGACTCCTCTCACGCCTATCATACTCCCTCCTATGCCTAGGGCTCAAACTCCTACTCCTACTTCTGCTTCTACTACTCCTTCCTCGGAATTCACGAAACCTCCCAAACAGCTTCCTCCTCAAATCCCTCCCAATCAATTTCACATGCATGAAATTACAATTTCCACCACGATTACAACTATTCTCCTCAAATTGACGACACGACGCTTCTCTAAAATCCGTCACAGGCGAAAACTCAACAATTATCGGCCTACCATTATAAAATCTCCCTTGTAAAGCCTGTAAGGCCTTAGTAGCCTGATCTTCCTCTTTAAATTGAACATAAACATTCCCTATCATATGATCCGTTAAATTATCGCACACATTAAGGTTCTGAATCTCACCGAATTTGCTGAGTTCTTCGAAGATGTCTTCGTAGAATTCCTCGAATTGTTCTTGCATCTTGCGAGGATCGATCGATTGGGGTTGGGATTGAGGATCGACGCCTGGCGTGATCATCATGTCGGGACGTTGGTACATGTTGGCTAAGAGGAGGGTTGGGGAGATGGTTGGGCGGTTGTGGAGACGCGCGCATCGATCGCCGTGGCGGCACGCGCCGATCTTGAAGTAGAATGGGCAGTTGACGCGGTCTTTCTCTGTGCCGAAGATTGAAGCTAAGTGTTCAGCCATGGATGGCGATTTTCATAGCAGTGAGATCTCTGAAGTGAAGAGAATGGCTTTTTTTTTTTTGCTAGGGTTTAACAACAGTGAAATGGTAGAGAAGAAGACCCCAGAATATTAGAACACTAGTTTATAGTTTATTTGATGGATTTATTCTTTTTTAAAAAAAAAGTTAGGAAAAATTCCGTAGGAAATAGAAAAGGGTCAGGTCAGATGCAGATGAGAGTTATGTGTGACTCGATTTTATCAACAATTTATTTTGATTTTTAGTTGGATTTTTAAAGGGAAAATCTCAAATAAGTCCCCTCCGAATACCTAAAAAGACAAGTAAGGAACCTAAACTTTCAAAAGTACCATGAAGGAACCAGTACATATCTGTAGAGCTGGGAATACGGCCCGGCCCACATAGGCCCGGGCCTAAACGGGCCAGGCCCACTTAGGCCCGGTCCCCATTTTATACCCCTAATTACAAGGTCCGGTCCTCATGCCATCGGGTCGGGCCTCGCCCATTTTCATTTTTTTAATAAAATTAAACCTTTTTTCTTAAATCCATTTTTTCCTCTTTCCACCTTATTTTCCCTCTACATTTTACGATTTTAGCAAAATAAAATCATCTAATAACATCACAATAAATATAATCATAAGTCATAACATAGTCTGATAAGTACATAACAACATCTACTAATACACATAATCTGACAGTCAAAATAAACAACAAAGTCTTCAAATAAAAATTTAAATAAACATTAAACAATAACATTCAACTACAATAACATTCAGTCTTGGGTTGTGTGGTTTCAGTCTTGCGTGTGGTGTGAGCGGCTCTGCTTGTGAGTGAGAATGAGTGAGAGAGTAAATGCAATTTTAATAATTTTTTTTTAAAAATAAAATTGGGAAGCGGACCTATAAATACGGGTCGGCCGCGGCCCGATTCCCACTTTTTCCTCCAAAATGGCAAGCCCGACCCTCCTCGAGTTTGCATGAAAATGGGCCGGCCCGACGGGCCAGACCCATATTACCGGCTCTACATATCTGTCATTTTAAAATTTTGCGAAAAGACAAAATTGCCCCTATCCTAAAACACAATTTGCGAGAAGAGGGTGGGTGTTAGGGTGAGTTTAGGGTGAGGTAGGAATTTGTGTTTTAGGATGAGGGCAATTTTGTCTTTCCGCAAAGTTTTAAAATGACAGATAAGTACTGGTTCCTTCATGGTCCTTTTGGAAGTTTAGGTTCCTTACTTGTCCTTTTGGGTATTCGGAAGGACTTATTTGGGATTTTCCCTTGTTTTTTAAATGATTTTCTATTTTTAAACTATCTCTATTTTTGTCCATTTTCTTTATATTATGATCTTTATTATCATTTTGAAACATTCCACCATACAGCTAGAAGCCTAGAACTAATATATTAAGTTAAACTTCCTCCAATTTTATAATAATGATATATTGACAGTTTTTTGAATTAACAAGTAAAGCTAGAATAACTTGTATTTGGATAAAAAAAACTGTAGTATATTTTTAAAATTTTCATAATCAGCATTGATAAAGTTTAATTCAATAGCATCATTTTATAGATCATGGCGATTCTACTCAACATCATTATTGTGCAAATGAATTAATTGGTCATTGTTCATTACTTGATGTCTCTTTGATCTTAAAGGCAAATAATATGCAACAGACTTTTTAACTTTTTAGCCATAAGAGCCGTTAATACTGGCTTGGGTTTTTCATATTGTAGATCAAGTTCCGCAAGAACTTTAGAGTCTACTCAAGTGCTCCTAAAGTTAGTTAGTTTACATTTGTAATTTGCTTAATGTATAAACAAGTTTATAATTAGATAAGACTGTTTGGTTAAAAAAATGTTATAGCAAATACTCTATTTTTATATAAAAAAAAATGATAGACAATAAGTTCTTTTGGAACTTAAAATTTTCTTCATTTAATTATGAACATAGTATCATATAAACAGAGAGATGGCATCTTAAGGAGAGTAAGACGAACGAAGTTAGTATCGTTTTTTTTACCTGTAGAATTAAGCTTATGTCTAAAAGCTAAAAAGTAAGGACAATTACCCAAATACTCCCTCCGGTCCTAAATATAAGACCTAATTGACTTTTTCTAGAAAATCCTTAAAAAAAGCAAAATAAGTTAATTATAAATTGATTTACCTAATTTTTTCCCTTAAACTAGTTTATTTTACCTATAAATTAATGGATAATCTAAAAATATATCAAATATGTCATCATTTAAAAACTTATTTCGCAATCTTAATCTCTAAAAAAAAATCAATTATGTCCTATATTTAGGACCGGAGGTAGTAATTCCGAAGTACAACTAGAATTATTCTCTCAGAGAGGCATCGAATTTATTATCACGTAACTTCATTTTTTTGTACCAACAAGCTTCTATGTAACTCCAACTGCCCCAAATTAAATATTAAATAATAGTACCAATAGCAGGCCTTACAGTTAGTCCTCACACTTTCTTACTTACATCTTTAACAAAATTTGTTTTCACGCTACATAAAACTCATTAAATCACAATCTGACAATACTTTACTTAGTTTTTTTTTTTTGCCAGTGAAAAGGAGGTATATTAAATAAGAGAGTACAAACAAGAGTTTTTAAAAATGAAAGACAGAAAGAAAAAACCATAAGTATCTAGAGAACTGTAGCTATTACAAATTGTAACATTAGCCACCATCATCGTGGATGTCACTGAAGTCCAGTGAGAGCAGACGCTTCAAGGGGGAAGGGGGTCTCAAGACCCAGTCCGTCGGGCATGTACCTGAGAGGGTAGCATTTGCAATCCAGTGAGCGACTGAATTTGCTTCACGCGGAATCCAAAGAAAGGAGTGATTCCGAATAGAGGTTCCAGCTGTACGGATGTTATCTATGATGACTTCACACGTCCAGTCAGGAAAGCTATCATCGTGAGAGAGATAGTTCGCAAGGAGTTGGCAATCTGTTTCAAACAGAACATGTGACAGTTCATTCTCCTTGGCAAAATGAACTGCAGCTTCCAAAGCAAGGCATTCAGCTTGAAGGATAGAGCTAGCAGGGACCAGTTGGGAAAGACCATCAATAAGTCGACCAGAATAATCACGGACAGAGAAGGCAATGGCTGCAAAATCCGTGTTGTCCCTTAAAGCGGCATCTGAGTTGATTTTAATCCAATCGGGGTCAGGGGGTTTCCATTTTTTATGGGAAGTGGAGAAACTCACAGGAGGCTGGTTGATATTAGGATGCTGGAAGAGTTTGTTTGCTGTCCAGAATTCAGTGAGGAGCTGACCTGCTCGAGATAAGACAAGAGAAATGTTAATCAGGATATTATTGTAGACTAGAGAGCATCTACTTTTCCAAATCTGCCATAGTATGGTACAAAGGAAGCTTTTATCCCATTCATTTGGTTTCTGGTCTGTTAAGAATGCCGATAGCCATTGGTGCAAGTTGAAAACAGGGTCCGGGGGCAAATGAAATGTGAAAGAACTAGCAAACCAAAGTTTTCTTACCCAAGAACAGAGACCAAAGAGATGATTAAAAGTTTCTGTTTCTGTCTTACAGATCATGCAGAGATTGGTTTTGGAGCAATTTCTCTTAAACAAGTTATCAAAAGTTGGTAGAGCATTAGAGAAAATTTTCCACATGAAGATGCGGATTTTGTGTGGCACTTTTAACTTCCAAATGGTTTTCCACAGAGGTCTAAGGCAAGAAGAGGTGGTGGAGGTGGATGGCTTATTTTGCCCTAATAAAATTACATTGTGAGCAACCTTGTAGCCTTCATTGACAGAATAGTTATGCCATTTTCCAATGCACCAGATCCATTTATCCTTTCTGGTGATGGATCTAAATCGGGAATTAAGAATAGCATTTATTTCCGGCTCAGATAACCAGTCATCTATAGGGGATAGATCCCAACCAGATTCCGTTCTAAGAGCAGCCACTTTCAGATCATGATAGCAGTCTAAAGGATGCGAATTAAATAAAGTTTTACCTGGTAGGTTTGGGATCCAAGGATCATGCCAGACTCGGGTGTCCTCTCCATTGCCAATGCTGGATAAAATGTTGCCCTGCAAGATTGATCTGCCTGCGATAATACTAGACCAGAGCCAAGAGGCTTTTCCACCTTTGGTGGCATCCATGAAGGAGCACTTGGGAAAATATTTTGCCTTGAGGATTCGGACCCAAAGCTGTTCTGGTTCCTGCAAAATTCGCCATCCAATTTTAGCCAGCAAAGCTAGATTAAAGGCCTCAAAATCTCTGAAGCCAAGACCACCATCTAACTTATGAAGCTTTAATTTATCTCCAGCTACCCAATGAATTTTTCTATGAGAATCAGTTTGCTTCCACCAAAAAGCATTTACAATTGAATCAAGTTCTTTGAGGACGTTTTTGGGGAAGAGAAAACATGACATGGGATAAACAGGAATAGCATTACAAACTGATTTTATTAGTACCTCTCGGCCAGCATCTGAAAGGAAATTGTGCTTCCATCCTTGCATTTTCTTTTTGATTTTATCCACAACAAAATTAAGAGAGTTCTTTTTGGAGCGTTCCCAGATAATGGGCAAACCAAGATATTTCCCGGGTAAATCAGTGGCAAAGACCTGAAAAATGTGTCCAATTTCTTCCTTTAGCAAAGGAGCAACATTTTTGGAGAAATATAAACAGGATTTATTAAAATTGATGAGCTGTCCTGAGGCTGCACAGTATTGGTCTAGCAAAAATTTGAGTCTTCGGCAGTTTGGAATGTTTGCTTCCAGGAATAAGACCGAATCATCGGCAAAAAAGCTGTGGGAAATTCTGGGGCAAGTCCTAGTGACTTTAATGCCTGAAATTAAGCCTGCCTGTTCATCTTTTTGAATCATGCATGAAAGAACATTACAAACAATTATGAACAGGTAGGGGGAGAGGGGGTCGCCTTGCCGAAGCCCTCGCTTAGGAATAACAGTGGCAGTTCTTTTACCAGAAAGCATGATTGAAAAGGAGACTGAGTTAATGCACCAAAGGATTCTCATAATCCATTCATTGCAGAAACCAACTTTTCTAAGTACAGCAGATAAAAAATCCCATTCAATGCGGTCAAAAGCTTTATTCATGTCCAATTTAAGGGCAAGCTCTCCTAATCCTGTTCTTTTGTTTTTCATGTGGTGAAAAATTTCATGAACAATAATTAAGTTATCTTGGATTTGTCTACCGGGAACAAAAGCTCTTTGATTTTCAGCTATGATCCTATGTAGCAGAGGTTTCATTCGATTTGCAAGCACTTTGGAGAAGATTTTGTAAGAAAAATTGCAAAGGCTAATAGGCCTATAGTCACTAATTGACTCAGGACAATCCTTCTTAGGAATGAGGACTAAATCAGTGCTGTTAATATCTTCAAGAGAAAAGCCATGAGAAAAGAAATTTTGAATGATAGCACATACCTCTTTGCCAACAACATCCCATGATTTCTGATAAAAGGCTCCTGTAAATCCATCCGGGCCTGGAGCTTTATTACTGCCAAGATCGAAAACAGCAATCTTTACTTCTTCAGGAGTAATGGCTCTCATCAAAGAGCAGTTATCCTCATCAGTGAGCAGTGGATCGATACTATGAAGGACATGATCAAAGTTCCTTGCCGCTGGAGATTTGAACAGGTCTGAATAGAAGCTTGCAAAGCTGTCACTTATCTGGTCCTCATCCTCAATCCATGTATCATTTGTGAGTTTGAGTCTAGTGATTCTGTTTCTACATCTTCGCTGCATTGTAGACATATGGAAAAATTTTGAGTTTCTGTCTCCACACTGAAGCCATTGAATTCTTGATTTTTGGGCCCAATAAATTTCCTCATGATTCCACAAGTCACTTAATTTGCTCCTGAGAGTATCTAATTCCGCCGCTCTTTGGTTATTCCATGGGCCATCTAGAATATGCTGAATTTTATCCAACGTGTTGTTGATTAGTTTTGAAGTATTCTTAAATTCTTGTTTTGACCATGTGCAGAGGTCGCGGCCAAGGTCAGAGATACTTCTAGCAAAAGAGGAGATGGAAAACTCATGAAGGGAACCTTGCCATTTGCTCTTAATGAAATCCTCATAATCCGGGTGGGAGAGCCATCGAAGATCAAAACGAAACAAAAAGGGGGCATGTTTATCATTAGAGTCCTTGCATATCAACAAGGGGCAGTGATCAGAACCAATCGCCTCAAGAACTTTACAGTGTCCATTAGGGAAAGAGTATTTCCAAGAACAGTTTGAGACAGCGCGGTCAAGTCTTTCTCTGATAAATTCAGTCTCATCTCTGTTATTCAGCCAAGTAAAAAAGCTACCTTTTGTATCCAGTTCGACAAGCCGGTTGGACATCATAAAGTGCTGGAAGGGTTCAAGGTCACAGAGAGTTTTTGATCTGCCACCTTCTTTATCAAAGCTGTAAAGAACATCGTTGAAGTCACCAAAGATGAGCCAATTCTTATCTTCACCAGGATTGAGATGAGAAATATTATTCCACCATCTTGATTTAGTATGAGCTTCATTAGGACCATAAACCCATGAAACAGCTCCCCAATTCACTCCATCAATTATAACTTCTGCCAGATGAATGAAAAATCGCCCTAGTTTGGAGACCTGTATTTGTGAGTTGTTTTTCCACCAGATAGCTAAACCACCAGAGCGGCCAACAGGTTCTGAGTATGAACCAAAGTCAAAACCAAGCTTTCTTCTAATTTTCTCAATTTTTTCAGTTTTCATTTTTGTTTCAGAAAGACAAACCACATCCACCTTATATCTCCTACACTGGGACCTTAGATTCTGAACCGTCAAGGTGGTGCCCAGACCTTGACAGTTCCAACCAATGATCATTGAGGTTCGGTGACTGGAGAAAGCCAGTCACCACCCTTATTAGAGGAGGAGCCATGATCTGTAGTTCCATGTGGGAAAGAGGAAACCTCAGAGGAAGGGAAAAGCTTTCGGCGAGAGCGAGAATAAGTGATCTTCTGTTTCGGCCTTGGTGGTTCAGATGTTCCCAGATTAAAAATGAGATCATATCCATTATAAGGTTTTTTGAGGGCAGTGGGGGATCTATTGGAGTGGGAATAACTGAGATTACCTGGAGGTGATGAACTCTGGTTGAGTCGGGGCAGATTTTGCTCAACAAACATATTCACCCGGAGACATTTCTCAGCGAAGCTCGGGGAAGATGATTCAAGGGGCTTCCTTCTTTTAGGCAGAGGGGATACGTTTAGCTCTTCGGCTTTTCTTTTAAAACTGACTTGTGCTACTTGATGTACTAGATCAGTGACGGCATCAGAGGAATGGGAAGAAACAGAAGGGTGAACGACAAGAAATCCGCCGTCTAAGGAATTGTGAGAGGTGGACTTGTGAAAGTGGGAGTCATTAGGCGGGTAAGAAGGTGGGCTCAGGGAAGGAGATGGTGGCTCATTAGGTAACTCTTGAATTTGGACACTACTGGGCTTATGGGAAGAGAAATTAACATTGGCCCAAACATTAACGTAATTTTCTCTATTTTGTCTCATTAGGGAATCAATTCTGAGGCTCTCTCTTGATTGGCGGCTACTAGATCCTTTTTCAAAAAGGGAAGACATACTTTCTGGGTCAGAGAAGTTTGTGGGACCTGGTGTGTCAAGGATACCTTTAGCCTTAGTTGAATAAGTCTCCGCCTGGGCCCCACTACTTAAGTTGGAAATTCCACATGGGAATTGATTGTGACTGTTATTTTCCCCATGCATGCAATTAATATGTTCACGTTCCCCATGCAACTTATGGACTTCTTCAGAGGCTGGCCGAGAGGAGTTTTCCGGTGAGGGAGGGCGGTGACGGAGGGGAGGCACACACATCTTGGAATTAAATTTATCCTTATGCTCCAAATTGCAGAGATCATCTTCATCAAAGTCGCAGTCCTTAGACTCATGACCCAACTTACCACAGAGAAAGCAAAAGCGTTGTAGCTTTTCATACTTAACTTGAATCCAAATGGGGTCCGGTAGAGTGTCACCAATGGGGGGACGGTTAATTAGGAAACCAGGGATTAGAGGCTTATTAGTATCAATTTCAACCCGGATTCGGCCGAACTTGCGGTGACTATAGGTTCCAACCTCAGGGGATTCAATGGCGGTGACCTTGCCGATTTGACTACCTAAGAAATGGAGATTAGAGTTAAGCAAAGCTTCTGGCGGGATATTATGAAGTTGCACCCAGAAAGGGCAAGTGAAAATCTTTACATCAGAATCAGGAGCGTACCGGCCCCTCTTTTGAATACAGAGCATGTGATTTCTTAGGACCCACGACCCTTCTTTAAGGACCTTGTTTGCGTCGTCCACTCTGTTGAAAGTGAAAGAGAAGATATTTGTGTCTATGTTGCTAATGATAAAATCATCTTTGGGCTTCCAAGCAGCCTTGAGTTGATCTTTGATGCCCATAAGACTGATTTTCCTATTAGAGATAACACGGCCAACCAGTCGTTTATCACCATCGTCGGAACATGAGGCATCTTTCCATTGGAGGCCACCAAAGGAGAGAGTAGACATACTTGCAGGTTGAAGGTTGGAAAGGATGAGGACAGTGTGGAGAGGAGTGTGAAGTGGGAGATGAGACAGAGACGGAGAGTGGGGCTGGTAAAGAGATGAGTTTGGGAGGGAGGGAGTGAAGAGTGTGGAGGAGAGGAAATTAGAGGGAGGCAGCCATAAAGGCTGAGCACCAGGAAGGTGAAGGGAGTGGAAACCCTAGGAGAGCTCTAGAGAGAGACGATTGTACTACCCAAGTGACGACTGTCTTTACTTAGTTATTACTTGTAAAATTCTAAATAAATACATTTTAGTATTATATTGAATGAATTTAAGAATTTAGTTGATGAAGACATAAATAACGACAGACATGAGTTAGAATCTGCCATCTCACTCAAATGTTCATGTTTATCATTAACTGTACACACACTTATTATTAAGGAGGACAAAATAACATTGTACTGTGCAAGAAGGGTTTCTAAATACGTTGTCATCTTCGTCTCTGGGCTCTTCTTCTCACCCTCTGCAACATAAAAATGATCCTCTTTCCAATTCCACGCGATCCCTTTTTGTTCATCCTCCTTTCCCTTCACCTTCTTCTTAATCATCTTTCTCTTTCCACTAACTAGAACTTGCTCTTCTTTTTTCAACCTCTTCTTGTTTTTGTTCTTGTTTATTCTCTTAATCTCCTAGTATTATGCTAGTATTACCAAGTTAGTGATCACATCATTTCAACCTCTAAAACCATTCTCTGTGTGTCTTCTTTTCACCCCACCTACTTACTTTTACCCTTTCTTCCTCCCCATCTCATCAAAATCATTACTTTTAGGGTTTTATTATTTTTCCATGTATCCAATTTTTATTTTTTATATAATATAATTTCTATCTATTAGTACCACCCACCTTTTAGTATTCTTCATTTTGTTCATTCCACTACACTTCTCTTTGATCTCCTCTTCTTTTCTTCCACATTTTCTTTGTTTTTAGCATGTGGTTACGTGTTCATACACTCCTTCTTTACCTTTCTGCTTAGGGAATCTGTGTCCTTTGAAAAAATCAATTTTTTTTGTGTGTATTTATTGACTGCTTCCATTTGTGTTGTGATTGATGGCATACCATCAGATCCAGGGTCATACACCCACACATGGATCCAATAATTCCCCTTTTGGGGATACCACTTATACTAAGGTGTTTGTTGGTGGACTTGCTTGGGAGACTCAAAGTGAAACCATGCGCCGTTACTTTGAGCAGTTTGGTGACATTCTTGAAGCTGTTGTGATCACGGATAGGAATACTGGCCGATCCAAAGGATATGGCTTTGTGAGTACTATTCAGTGTTTCTTTACTATGATCACTCAATTATTTATGATGCATTTAGAGTTTGTCATCATTTGCATCATTGCATGTGTTAATTGATTGAATTATTCCCATGTTGTGGTTAGTGCATTTCACTTTGGAATGACTTGATTTCTATGCTCACTTGCATGGAGGGTTTAGGTGACTTTCCGGGATCCTGAGGCTGCTAGAAGAGCTTGTGCTGATCCAACACCTATCATTGATGGAAGGAGGGCTAATTGTAACTTGGCTTCTCTTGGACGACCCTGGCCTCCTATCCCATATGGTATACTCCCCCTGCTAATAAAAAATACTTCATTTTATGCCATATCTTATGATTGTTTAGTATGGTGATGCACATTGATTTCATTAAATATCTATTGAAATACAACTTTGACTTGCTCTGTGCACTTTCTATTTGTGCTGTCCTTGTATTTGGCTGTTTTGTCATTTTTGTTAAAGTAGTTACAATATCCGGGGAAACATTATTATCTTTCTTGTATTTATTTATATTGTAGGTTGATTATGTGAGTATCCCAAAATACACACACACACATATACCAGTTACTTTTATATTTTATCTTCTTTTTATTTATAGGACGAGTTAGGCCAGCTCCTGCTTATGTTGGAAATGTGCAACCAGCTCGAGGTGCCTATGTTGGAGGTTACGGCTATCAGCAACCACCTTCTTACAGCTATCAACAAGGAATGGTTTATCCTCATCATTATGGGTTAGTAGTACACTTGTTCCTTTCAATTTTCTTGCTTTTCTTGCATTTTTATATGTCTTTGCTTATTTGTTTGATGTCTCCATTACTTAACCATCATACTTTGTTGTTATCTTCACTTAGACACAAGACTGGCTACTATATGATGGTGATCACTTAGGTTCACTAATTACATATCTCTGCAAAAACTTGTTTATGGAGCAATCTGTCACAAACCAATTATAGCATGTTGACATAGCATCATTATGGTGTTTGCGCTATTAATCTATCATTATTAGTAGAGAGGAAAATCTGGAGACATTAGGTATTCACTTTTCTATTGTCACTTGAATGCCTCAGCTGAAATAATTGTTTATAAACCTTATCTTCATCTGGGTTGCTCCTACCTACATTTGTTATGTGCATCAGAATGCATCGCACCAGGATCTATTCGATATCATGTTTTTTCTTCGATTTTTTGGCAGGTATGCAGCATATGGACCTGAATATGTATACCCACAGGTTATTCTTTCTCCCCCTTTTGGTTTTACTAGCATTAGGAAGGATATTTATGTTGTTTTTGTGTTGGTGACTTTCCTGCTGTTGACTTTTTTTTTCTTATAGGGTATGTACAACCCATATATGGGCCAGCAGTATGTTCAGATATATGGAGTGCCCGGTGCAGTGAATAATGCTATTTATCCTTATGGGCAGTTAGGTCAAGCCATTCCCAATAGTCATGGCTACACAGGAATGCAGGGCTATGCAGTAACTGGTCACCACATTGTACCTTATGGTGGTGCCAATGTTAATGCCCTGACCACTTCATCGATGCCTACCATTCAAGTGCCATATCCCAGCGGTATACTTGCCTGACTCGAACACTTGTTATGCAAAATAGTTCTTATGTTTCTGTTGCTATTAGAATCTGGATATTACTTTCATGTTGCCCAATTTAACTCATGCTCTTTTGATTACTTGTTTGCTCATTGAATGCATGCTTGGTGGATTCTTTTGGGGAATATAAGCTCTTAGATCTGATAATTAAGCCTCAGTTTTAACACTTGGGCTGATTCTAATATGTTTAAACTAGTGATAATAGTTGAAGAATTTAGGGCTTTAAGCCATTGTAATGTCATCCAATGGGTGGATGATCAAATTAAAGAATTGCTAAGGATGATAATCTTATGATAGAGGCAAATTAGAGTTTTCAGGTAGTTGAGCTCTTTAGACGTTTGAAATATTGAGTGATATTTGTTTACTTGTCAAGAAATAGGCATTCAAATATTCTTTCCCCATCTTTTTTATCATTGATTAGTAACAGTTCACAAGTCAAGTGCTATGCAGATAAATGTGATATTAAACATTGTTTTTTCCAGGAATTGCTGCACCAATTCCAGGACAACCCCAATTTATTGTCCCTGCGCCTTCTCAGTTTATGCAAGGAACTGGTCCTGACCAAGCAGCCGGGTGATGGGGCGATTAAGGTGGGTTCTTTATCTGCATCGTTGTAGCTGTCTTCACTTTTGGGTGAACCTATGCTATATAATTGTACAGTTTATAGGGCAGTTTTATTATGTCCATACATTTTTTTTTTCGAATGAAAGTATATGTCCATACATTTAGTTAGGAGAAGTTAGGCTCATAAGTCAATTGCCTAAGCATGCACAGATCAGATATTACTAGAATTATTCGGATTGCTTTCCTTTTCTCTCGACCTCTCTCTTTGTCTCTTATCATCTTCTTTTCCCCCTTTTATACTTTTCTTCATCTCCTATTTTCCTTTCAATACGTCTATCTATTTCTTCATTCTGTACAAACATGCATGATGTTTGGGTTGTTATTTGTTGTAGGTATCCTTTGTTTGCAGCAGGACTAAGAGCAGTGAATCTGCTACATGTGTGGCGGGCTTCCAATCTAGCCTTGCAAGTTATATATATTGCATTCTAGAGGTATAGTTCGTCTGTTTTCTGTCTTTCAAATTAAAGGAAAACTTGTATGCTTTGGTATTTTGAGGGAAAAGATTATAAAATAGGTGGTGGGAGTTGCATCATATGTTAATTCCAAGTATTGAATGTTTCATACTTATAGTTCAAGATCTTCTTAAGTGGATTAATGTTTTTTTGTCCTAAGATTTACTAAATCTCAATTTGCAGGTTATATTTAGTCATGCTCACTCTCAAGTTGGGTCAGACGTGCTCCATATGGCGGAGAAGGAAATGGGAAGATGCAGGAGACTGCATTTCCATTTGAACAATTATGTAATGTATTTATTACCCCCATGCTACTTGCACTCAGGAAGAGTGCAATAGTATTGGATCAATGGTTGTTGGAATGGGTTTCCAACAGCCGTGTAGAAATGTGATTTTTTTTAGTGTCCTGTTTTGAGTTTGTATATAGTTAGTTGTCAATGTTTAATTGTATACTGGTGTAAAATAATTAAAGAATTAAACAAAAACCTTTGTAATTCATTAATTTGTCTGCTTGATTTATATGTTTCTGTTGAATTACGAGTTGTTGATTTTTAACTAAAAATTTGTTATGGAATCATCAATATAGGGTGTGTTTGGGAACCGTTTATGGACTCTAATAAGCTGGTTGGAGCTACATGTCACGTACCCTAAAAGAAACAACAATCAAATATTGCTCAACCAGAAAACGATCTGGGAGTTGTGTATTATTAACGTATTTCCAGCTGAAACCAGCTCAACAAGGGAAAGGGAAATACATCATAAGAAGGAAATTCAACTAAAATAGAGTACAGTCATAGAAGAATTGATCAGGAAGGGAAGAAAGCTAGATCAGGCATGAAGAAGAATAACAGAAAGGAGAGAGAAGTACAGGAGGAATCTTTCTCTAACTTCCAAGCTACCAATCCTATTCCAATTCATTCCTTATGTACCCCACTAATCACATAACCGTCTGGGTTTGTTACGTTTTCTGCTGCCACGTCGTAATATCTCCTTTTGGGCTTCCATACGTGGGCCAATCTCCACTAAAAATGGGCTTTCATCCAAATTATCCCCCTGACCCGTGACAATACCCTCGCCATCAAGAATGACCTTGTCCTCAAGGTCAAAATGAGGAAGATACGGCTGAGGTGGTGGTCCCTCACATTTCTTAAGGACCGAAACATGAAAAACAAGATGAATCTTAGCGCCTTCAGGAAGTTGCAACTTATAGGCCACAGTACCCACCTTATCCAGAATAGGAAACAGGCCAAAATACCGTAGACTAAGTTTCTGGTTTTTTCGCAAAGCAATTGAAAGTTGGCGGTATGGCTGCAATTTAACATAAACCAAGTCACCTTTAGCAAAATGCACCTCAGTGCGCTTCTTATCAGCATGTCGTTTCATCCGAGACTTGGCACGCAGTAAATGTTCCTTCAATCGTAATAAAATGGCATCACGTTGCTGTAATGTTTGAAGGACATCAACAGGAGTATCCTGTACTGTGTAATCCTGTATCATAGTGGGAGGAGGCCGGCCATAAACAACCTCAAACGGGCTAGTACCAATAGACTCATGAAAGGAAGTGTTATACCAATACTCCGCCCAAGGAAGGAAACAGACCCAATGCGAAGGCTGTTCATGTACAAAACACCGCAGGTACATTTCAAGAGTCTTATTCAATACCTCAGTTTGGCTATCGGTTTGAGGATGATAAGCAGAACTCATAGCAAGAGTGGTGCCCTGCAACTTAAAAATATGCTGCCAAAAATCAGATGTAAACACCTTATCGCGGTTGGAGACAAGGGATTTTGGAATACCATGAAGTCGCACTACATGCTGAACAAAGGCCTCGGCCACCGATATAGCAGAAAAATTGGTACGCAATGGTGCAAAATGGCCATACTTAGTCAATCTATCCACCACAACCATAATCACAGTATATCCACGAGAAAGGGGAAGGCCAATAATGAAATCCATAGCCAAATCCTCCCAAATAGCCACTGGTGTAGGGAGAGGATTAAGAAGCCCCGCCGGATGAGCTTGAATGGACTTAGCTCGTTGACATACGTCACACAAATGTATGAAAGATTGAATATCAGACTTCATATTAATCCAAAAGAACTGACGACGAATCCGGGTGAATGTTTTGAGGAAACCGCTATGCCCCCCCCAACTGGGGAACAATGAAATTCCACAAGAATGCGCCGGATAAAAGCATGAGCACTCCGAGGGATAACCAGTCTATCCTTAAAGAAAAGAAGGCCACGTTTAACTTGATGAGGAGAAGCAACAAGACCCTGTTGGTCCACCTTAGAAACCAGTTCTTGTGTCTCAACATCAAGATGCTGCAAAGAGGCTAATTCCTGTACCCAATCAGCAGTCGGAATTGACACAGCCATACAGCAAGAACGAGATAAGGCATCGGCTACCACATTACTTCTGCCCGACTTATATTCAATTGTAAAGTCATACCCCAAAAGTTTTGGTAACCACTCTTGTTGCTCCGGGGTCTGAATAACTTGGTTGGTCATATGGCGGATGCTTTGATGGTCTGTGCGAATCACAAAACGGTGCCCCACTAAGTAGTGACGAAACTTAGCAATAGCCTCAGTAATAGCAAACATCTCACGAACATAAGCCGAACTCCGCTGCATCCGAGAACTGAGTTTACGAGAGAAAAATGCAATAGGATGTCCTTGTTGACTTAATACTGCCCCAATGCCCACACCAGAAGCATCAGCCTCTACCACAAAAGGTTGAGAAAAATCTGGTAAAGCCAAAACCGGAGCCTCAGTAACCGCCAATTTCAAAGCAAGAAAAGTTGAATGAGCGTCCGGGGACCAATTAAAAGCATTCTTTTGCAGTAAGGAAGTTAAAGGACCTGCAATCGCCGCATAGCCCTTAATGAAACGACGATAATAGCCAATTAAGCCCAAAAATCCCCTCAATTGCGTGACTGAAGCCGGGGTAGGCCAATCCAGAATAGAACTAACCTTATTCTTGTCCATACCCACACCCTGTTCCGAAACCACATGGCCTAAATAATCAATAGAAGTGACCCCAAAAGCACACTTGGACAATTTGGCGAATAACACATGTGTGCGCAACAAAGACAAAACCTCAGTCAAATGAAGCAAGTGAGTAGACCAATCAGCACTATAAATAAGTATGTCATCAAAGAAAACCAAAACAAACTTACGGAGGAAAGGACGGAACACCTCATTCATGACCGCTTGGAAAGTTGCAGGAGCATTAGTGAGCCCGAAGGGCATGACCAACCATTCATAGTGACCATGGTGAGTACGAAAAGCGGTTTTACTACGATCGGCTTCTCGAACTCGAATTTGATGATAGCCGCAGCGTAAATCCAACTTAGAGAAAAACTTAACACCAAATAACTCATCTAATAGTTCATCAACAGTGGGCAAAGGATAGGCGTCTTTAATAGTGACAACATTCAAAGCACGATAATCAGTGCAGAAACGCCAAGAACCATCTTTCTTCCTAACAAGCAAAACCAAGGCAGAAAAGGGACTGACGCTCGGCTGAATGATACCCTCACTTAACATATCGGTGACCATGGTCTCAATTAAATTCTTTTGAGCAAAAGGGTAACGATAAGGTCGTACCTTAACCGGACCAGTCCCTTGCTCCAGAGTAATGGCATGTTCATGTGGACGAATCGGTGGTAAACCCTTAGGTTCACCAAAAACATCCGCAAATTGCTGAAGCAACGTAGCCAACTCTGGTCAGAGAGAATCAGCAAGAACAAAATCAGAGGCCACCACCTCAGTACGATAACATTCTAAGGTAAACATCTCATCAACCCCATCAGTAATCACACAACGAAGCATGTGATTAAACTGGAAAGGTTGTGGAACCTCATGACGACAGCCACGCAGGGTGAAGAAACGGCCATCCCGATAGATACTCAACATGGCCGTACTATAATCTGCAACATGAGCACCCAAAGTGGCTAACCACAATGCACCCAAGACAATATCCGCGCCCTGGATCGGTGCCACAAAAACCTCCACCGGAATGTCATGACCACATATCTTCAAGGGAATATTGCGAACAATGCCATGGCCCAACAAGCTATAACCATCGCCAACCAAAACCTTAAATGGCGGTACCGCCTCCACCCGCAGCTTGAGGTGGTCGACCACACGCGGTTGGATAAAATTATCCGAGCTGCCGCCGTCAAGCAACACGGAAACCTTGGAACCGTCGATAGTCCCAGCAAAACGGAGGGTACAAGGACCTAAGGCACCACTAAAAGCCTGCAAGGGCATATGATGGAGAATAACAGAATCATCCAGAGCATGAGAGTCATCCTCGGCAACGTCATTGACCTTAGAATCCTCCTCCTCATCTAACATAAGAAGCATAAAGCGGCGATTCTGGCAACGGTGAGTGGCAGAGAACTTTGTTAGAATCTTAAGTTTTGATGAAGACTAAAGTATGAAAGAATGAATCAAGCACTTAGGCATTAGGTTAATATAAGAATCCCAAGTAAGAGTGCAACCGGATGTAGATTTACTTCCGGATAGACTAGGACTAGCGCTCGCGGATGAATGACTCATCCCCCAGCGATAGCAAGTAATTCACTAGGGAAATAACTTAGTCCAGAAGCACTAGATATACAAAACCTTAAGACTAAGCCAGGATTCAACCGGAAGTGAAATTGCTTCCTGTTACATTTAGACTAGCGCTGGCTGTTGGAATAGATGACACTAAGCGTCAGTGAACATAAGCCACGTCTAGTAGAATTGCTTCCGATAGCTTAGTGACTAGCGCTGACTGTTGGAATGGGTAACACTAAGTGTCAGTGAACATGAGCCACGTCTAGTGGAATTGCTTCCGATTGCTTAGTGACTAGCGCTGGCTGTTGGATTGAAGGACACTGAGCGAGAGTGAGTAAAAGTACATATAACCCTTCATCCAGTAGTAGTGCTTCCGGATGTGGAAGTGCTTCCGGATGCAAGAAAGGCTCCTTCGACTAAGTGAACTCCCACTGCATGTGACTATGTGTTGTTATACTACACATCCCATAGCATGAGTAAAAGACACACTAAGTCACTTAGGAAGAGTTAGACTAAAATAACGAGACCTACGCTGACTATTGGAATAGACATCCCCTAGCGTCAGTAGACAATACACTAAGTCAGAACATAGTCTGAGTAAGAATGCTTCCCATAACAAACAAGCTTCCCACAGCATGTATAGTTCTTACTCCACTTAATTATATATGCTACTCTGTTGGACTAACAAGTATGTGCAGAACTTAATTCTACTTCCGGATGCAAATGAGCTTCCGGATGCAAATACTCTTGGCACTGGGATTCAGAGACTAACACCTGCAGAGCAAGATTGTCACTTCCGGATGAGCGATGATCATCCGTCAGCAATAGTACAAGAGTCAACGTCACATACTCAGAGGTCGGAATGCTTTTGTCAGAGCAGAGTTGTCAGAGTTGCTTTTCAGAGATAAAGCAAATCAACCCTGCTAAGCATTAATGAAGATGTACCTCTCAACGGTAACATGGGATTAACGGCTATATTCAAACGGACATATTCCATCTGCCGCCCAAGCCTGAATGTTGAGGCCGAGTATAAAAGGAACATCTACATTCAGAAGAGAGGTTGGAAGAACTGAGTCCATTGTCTGAGTTATTGTAATCTACTTTCTTCTCATCTTCTACTCTCTAATCTTAAATTTGTAACATTCTGAGAGAGTGATTCATTTGTACTTAAGTGAGTAACATCATCTATTCTTAGAGAGAATCATTTGTACTTAAGTGCTTATCACAATCAGTTCATAGAGTGAACATATTATCAAATCCTCTAATTGATAGAGGCTGTTCTAAAGCTTGTGCTTGAAGAACAGAATTATTATCTTACAAAAGTGAGGGGGAGCATTTAGAGGTTTGTCTAAATCTCCATAGGTTGCAAGTTAGCCCGCAAAACTTGTGGTTGAAAGGTTGCAGGTGATCCCGTTGTAAAACCTGTGGTTGTAAGGTTTGCAGGTGAGCCCGTTGCAAAACCTGTGGGTTGTTAGGTGAACCCGTGCTCGTAAAACCTAAGGTGTAAAGGCTTTCTTGTGCCTGGTTGAAACAAGAAGTTTAGTGGATTAAAAAAATCTCAGGTGGAGCCTGGGGACTGGATGTAGGTCTGGAAGTGACCGAACCAGGATAAATTTGTGTGTGCTTATTCTATTTGTTTCAAACTACACATCACACACCACACCACTAGATACTTACTTGTGCTTGGGGTAATACATCGTCACTCTCATCAAGCACAAGGAGTAACGTTTTTGAAAAAGAAGAATTTCTATAAGTTTTATTCTGCCACCCAATTCACCCCCCCTCTTGGGTGACAGCCACGTATTTCAAACTTTTCATCACATTTATAACATAAGCCCTTTTCCCGTCGCTGCTGAATTTCAGCAGTTGTCAAGCGGCGGATTTGCGGAGTGGGTTGACCTGGGGGTGTCGGCAACAAGGGAGGTGCTGTGGATGAAACACGCAGAGAAGGGGAAAACTGAGAACGAGCGTGGGCCGGAGGAGATGGGATACTCTTGGGCCGAGAAGAGAGGCCCAATTTAGGGGAACTAACCTCATAGAGTTTGGCCAAGGCAACAACATGGCTCAAAGAAGTGGGCTCCCTAGCAAGCACATCACGTCGAATGTCAACATTCAGGCCACTCACAAAACAATCTAGGATAGCCTCACCGGATAACCCGTCCACGCGATTGGCCAAAACCATAAAAGCAGTATGATATTGGGCCACTGAAGAGACCTGCTCCAATTTAAAAAGTTGGGCTCGAGGGTTGTCAAATTGGGTAGGCCCATACTGGAGTTCCACCGCCCGAGTCAAAGCGGCCCAAGAAGGAAGTTGTCCGGCACGTTGAAGCAATTGAAACCAGGGAACAACATCGCCATCAAAATGCACCGAAGCAAGCACTAAACGTTGGGGATCCGGAGTATCATAAAAAGCAAAATATTGCTCCGCCTTGAAGATCCAATTAAGAGGATCAGACCCATCAAAGCGGGGAAAATCCAACTTAACCCGAGGAGCAGCATGATGATGGAAAGGAGAACCATGATCATACGAAGTGCCAGCGATGCCTTTGCCCAAATTCTAAGGATGAACCAAAGATTCAATGCGACCATGTAAACCGTCCAACGACCCCGTTATATCGGCCACCGAGCGTTCAACCAACTCCAAACGGTGAGCCATCACATTTTCCAATCTGGTACACGCAGCCTCAACCTTCGAAACCGTATTGGACAAGCGTTCATGTCGTTGGTCACTGACCTCCTGGAGAACACGTAACTCAGCGGCCACATCCTTCAAACGCGTATCCGGCATTGGAAGGAGGAATGTTGCTCAACCAGAAAACGATCTGGGAGTTGTGTATTATTAACATATTTCCAGCTGAAACCAGCTCAACAAGGGAAAGGGAAATACATCATAAGAAGGAAATTCAACTAAAATAGAGTACAGTCGTAGAAGAATTGATCAGGAAGGGAAGAAAGCTAGATCAGGCATGAAGAAGAATAACAGAAAGGAGAGAGAAGTACAGGAGGAATCTTTCTCTAACTTCCAAGCTACCAATCCTATTCCAATTCATTCCTTATGTACCCCACTAATCACATAACCGTCTGGGTTTGTTACGTTTTCTGCTGCCACGTCGTAATATCTCCTTTTGGGCTTCCATACGTGGGCCAATCTCCACTAAAAATGGGCTTTCATCCAAATTATCCCCCTGATCCGTGACACTACATAAAAAGTTTTTGGGTTTTTGTTCATGTTTGGGTCTTGTTTATTTCTGACCAGCTTATTAGGATAAACCAGTTTGAGAAACTGGTATTTGAGAAACTCCAATTTGGAGCTTTTGGTGGCACCAACCAGCTTATTTGAAATGGTTTAGGAGCATCTTTTTTAGTATATGTTTGGGTATTGTACTCTCTCATAGGAATTTTTTCACATACGAATAAAATTGGTTGAATGCATTTAATTTGTCCTAAAATTCAATTTTCAATACTATAAGTTTGAGGTGAAGTATACATAGGACTTTTAGTATGTGGAAGGATAGATTTGAAATCTTATATAAAATGGAAGTTTGATAGATGAAAATAATTGTCATCAAAATCATGAAGTGTCTCATAAAATGGACCAAGAAAAATTGGCAGTTTGTGACTTAGAATAACGATAATTGAATTACACAACTAATTAATGTAATTCAATCATTCAAATGTAATGTAGATAGACATGACCTCTAATTTATATGCATTTTAATGTATTAAATTTTTCTTATTTTCAATTATTGAAAACCTTATGCGATTTAATCTATTAAATTTTTTAATTTTAAATTATTGAAAATACTATGAATATTTTAATTGTGTATTATTCAATAAATATCATGTTCCTATCTAAACTGGTTTCTCAAAATCACCATCCAAACATGTTTGTAAAAGTTAGTTTGAAAAAAACACTTCTACAACTATAGATCCAAACATAAATCATTTCTCGCAAACCAACTTTTATCAAAACCAACTTTTAAAAAACCATATTGAAAAAAAAACATTTCTCCACCACTTTTCCCAAACACACACATAGTAAACCCAAAAACTTGTAAATAACAGTGAGATAATGTAGGAGTAGGTCATGGCTGTTGCTAAAATCCTAACGATTTCATCTTTCCTTTACGAGGATTCGTGGTTAGTAAAGAACCGTCATGACCAGAAAAAACATTTAGTAGTGTTTGTTCGAAGAACCAACCCAAAGTATCCACACCTCTTACCTCTTACCGACACTAAATCAATTTGGTTTTTAAAAAACCTCTATGAGTAGATCTCACATGAACAAATATACCAACATAACTATATAGAATGAAGATTGGGTAGAAGAAATTCCTACTTTCGTCGAAACTCTCAGACCAATTTATTTCAGCATAGACATGCCACCAAAACTTTTGAAAACAAAAGAAATGTAAAATCAAATGGATGAAAAATATGGATTGTTAGAAGTATTAGGATCATTTAATGTGTTAGATCTTGTAATTGGTGGTTAGTGGTCTCATTACTTATATAATGGGTCATAACCTAAATGTTTTAGTGTTTAAGATTTAGAAAGTCTACAACAAGAGATAGAGTTAATTTGGTCTCTCACTCAAGATTCTAATGTTACAAAATTTGTTTTGTGAACTCATCACCTCAAGTGAGGGATGATCACTAACACTTTAAATTATCATTATTTATATTTTCAATTCAATTCAAAATTAATTTATTCTGCTTATAAATTAACATAAATTTTAATTACATATGATAAATGTTACTCCCTTAGTTCCTAACAATAAGCACACTTTGACTTTTTTATTTGAAAAAGTTAAAGTTACAAACTTTATCATTTTGAATTTTTTAAATTATCTTTTTTACTCAGAACTAGTTTATTTATTTTATAACAAGGAAGGAAAAAACTAGTTTATTCTAATTATGAACTAACATATATTGTAAGTACATTTGTCATATTTTTTATCAAAAAAAATACATTTGTCATATGTTATAATTTAGTGGTATAATTTGCATCCTTAACTTTACAATAAAAGTCAAAGTTGACTTATAATTAGGAACAAAGGGAGTATAATTTAATGATATAAGAGTAATTTGTTTCCTTAACCCTAAAATAATACTCCTATTTTCGATAAAAAAAACCCTAAAACAATATTAAAACGCACAGTATAAATGTTAAACGCGCGCCAAAATATACAAAAGGCATAAAAGAAACAAAATAACATAGCCACAACACAAGTTGTGAAAATATTTGTCTCATCATGGCGACGAATTTGGCGCCGGAAAATCCAGAAATAACGCCGCCGGCGAAACCACCTCCACCTGAGCCACCGCTCACAGATTCCCGAGACGGTGGCCGTACGGCCTCCGCCTCAGCTCCCGCCCCTCCCGATGCTAACGTCATCCATGTTCCCAGCCACTCCAGTTAAGCTTCGCAAAAATCCTAAATTTAATTTTCATTTTCTATAATTCTGTTAAGAAATTACTCATGGATTTATGATTTTGATTTTTATAGGGTGGTTTACATGGAATGGCATAGACGAATGCGAAATTAGGCATCTTCATGAGTTTTTCGATTCCGCTTCGCCTTCGAAGAACCCTAGGGTTTATAAGTATTACAGGAATTTCATTGTGAAGCATTTTAGGGATAATCCTAATAGGAAGATTACCTTCACTGAAGTTAGGAAAGTTCTTATTGGGGATGTTGGTTCAATACGTAGGGTTTTTGATTTCTTGGAGACATGGGGGTTGATTAATTATCAACCTAATTCTGCTTTGGGAAAACCCTTGAAGTGGGAAGACAAGGAGACTAAGGCTGAAGCTGGATCTAATTCTAATGATCCATCAACTCCAATGAAAGAGAATTTAAGGAGATTATGCAGTGGTTGTAAAGCTGTTTGTACCATTGCTTGCTTTGTTTGTGATAAGGTGGTGCCCAATTGTGATTTTAAGTTTTTTACTTTTTATTGCCATGCTCATTCTCTTGGATTTTGAATGCGAGTTTCTGTTGTGCGTGTGTAATGCAGCTGGAAAACACATCTTAATCATCATAGAAAGATATAATATGAGTAATCGGGTCTTTGAACTGATGCTGCTATGTCAACTTCAATATTGAATGGGTTATGTATGTCCAATGATTAGTACTCACTGTTCCTAAATACAAGACCATTTTACCTAATTTGATTAGATTAAGGATGGTAATTAAGTTAGTTATTATCAAATGATATTACCAATTCTCCTTCTCTTGTTTGTTTCTTATCGATAAGGTTTATTAGGGTTAATTTGGGAAAAGGTTTAGGAGCAAACTGAAATTTGATAGTGGCTTTATATTTAGGAATGGAGGAAGTACCTACTATCTTTGCTCCTTAAAATAGGATCTAGTCTGCATCGAAAAACTACTTCATATGCTTAGGACTTGTAGTACAATGTTGTGTTTTTGTTATTGTTGATGTTGCATTGGACATGTAGTTGAGAAAATTGCATGTGTACATACAGAACGGTCAGCAGAAATGCATGTTGTGCAATCAGACATTGATAAACTTCTCAGATGTCACATGTCTCCAAGGTTGTCAGCTCTTTGATTAGGCAGTAAAAAAATATCATAAACTGTAGATGATGTTTCTAATCCATTTTTGTTTTATTCAGTCTCTGATGATAACTATCTACAGTATCACTCCTATGTTGATGCCTCCATGGTTGATTGTTCTTTATTTGGGCTCTAGGAAGGGGACAACCATTAATTTTTCACGTTTTATTTATTTCTTCACAGTATAGTTTGACTCTCTGTGCGAGATGCTTTGTACGCGGCAATTGTCGAGTTGGTATGAACTCTTCAGATTTCAGGCGAGTAGAGATCAGTGAAGAGCCCAGGACAGATTGGACCGATAGGGAGACATTGCGTCTTCTGGAGTCCATTATGCATTATGGTGATGACTGGAGGAGGGTTGCTCAGTATGTTGGTGGTCGGACTGAGAAGGACTGCATTGCCCACTTTATCAGGCTTCCATTTGGGGAGGAATTTCTAAATCATCAATATTCTGGTGCGAGTGATGATGATGGTAATCAATTAAAGGAACCTATTGATGCTGATAGTGGACTGGAAAGTATTGATGCAACAGAATCAAGTAAAACAATGAGCCTAACACCTCTTGCAGATGCAAGCAACCCTATAATGGCGCAGGTACTTTTTCCGGTTCAGGTCAAAGTTACATTTCAGAAGTAATTGCTTTGTGTGTAAAACATGCTGACTGAAATTCAGATAGGATCTATAATATGTTGGTATGGAACTGTGGACTTGTTTTGTCAAATTATTAGATTCAGAAAGAGTTGGAAATTTGTTATTTATGTCTTCTTATGTATCATTTCTATTTGTGGGGGCTCTACTTGGGATAATCTCAAAGTACTAATTTATATAACCTTTAAGAGCTGTATCAATTTCTTAGTTTTACCGAAAGGCTGAAATTTGAAAGAGTTCTGTGACAATGAAGACTTCAAATTTTAATTCCTTATATTTATGAAGAAGAATTGCTTTATCTTTGATAACTGTAGTGCATTTAAAAATCTTGCAGGCTGCTTTCCTGTCTGCTTTAGTGGGGCCAGACGTTGCACAGGCTGCTGCTCAAGCTGCAGTGAGAACTCTGTCTGAGGTTCACAAAACAACTAGAATAAAATTTCAGTCATTTTCAAGGAATATGTTATTGCAAGGTGAGAATGATAGATATCTAGGCTGAAGATGATGATGTTGGAAATAATGGTACTGCCATCAGTATAGATGAGATTTATCTGGAATATAATTGTTCAATTAACAGTAGGCATGTTTATAAAATGTTATATAGCTGATCTTTTCCAAACCTTCACATTGTACACTGAATCATGTGGTTGCGTTATGTGCTGCATTTCTCAAGTAGGAACTTAATCCTGCAAAATAGTTATCGGAAATTGGTGGGTTATTGTTGTGCAGATGCTGATAAGGCAGTTAATGGAGGCAGCACATCTGATTCATTTGAACAGGCTCGGTTGCAGGCAAAAGCACAGCTTGAGAAGGAGGATTCTGATTTGGAAAAAGCAATTTCTGTTATTATTGATGTTCAGGTTCGTTTTACGCCTGCATTTTTTATTAATATATGTCTGAGTCTGTGAAGACTGGTACATGATATGAAGGTTTATTGTTTTTGTATGTGCAAGTTAAGAATTCTCCACTAAGCGTTTGATATTCTGCAGATGAAGAATATACATGACAAGATTGTTCGTTTTGAAGATTTAGACCTGCTCTTTGAGAAAGAATGCCAGCAGGTGGAGCAAATGAAGAATATGCTTTACGTGGATAACCTTACTCATCTATATAATAGACGACCGATTGCAAAAAGTGGAGCCCACATGGAAGATGTCAACGTGAAGAAAGGTTGATGACTAGTGGTTTCTTACCCATTTTAGGTTTTTCCTCAATCAACCTTACTGTTTAGTTTTGCTCGGGGTGATGCACTCATCCGATTATATCCCTTGTATTATATAAATGTTACTGCCAAAATGGATCTGAATAGTCTGGAGATGTCTCTCTTGGTTACATTGACCTATTATTTGGATGTCCTTTAGATGAAATTGCAGGAGATAGTATTAGAATGTGACTAACATAGTGACAAACCTTTTCGTATTTGACTCGAAGCAGAGTAATGCAAATGGTCTTATGAAGCGTAAATTGATCATACAGTTTCCATGAAAACAATAGGTTGTCTTGTATTAGCACCTTATGTTGAGATAGACAGTTGAGAAATTAAGGTCTGAGAGAAGACAAATGTTTTTTAAAGTTCAGACTAACACTTGAAATTTTAAGTTTAAGGTACAAGACTAAAATTGATTGAAAGTTCAAAAACCATAACTACTACTGATTTAAAGCTCATGGACTAAGATCAAAATTGACCGGAAGTTGCAAAATTGAACTTCTCATTTACCTTTCAGTGATCAAAACTAAAATTTAGAAATTTAGTTAAATGCAGAACCAAAAGCTGTATCAACACATCATATTAGAAGTTAACAATTTTTTTGTGGAAAAGCACGTGTAAATCATATTGAGTATTTTACTTAAGTTTACCAAATTCTTAATCAGGACTTTACATCCATATTTTAAAAACCAATTGAATCAGCTCCTATATTAAAGTTTATTGTCTCTGTTGATAAAACTGAAAATGAAAATTGAAAGATCCTATTTTGAGTCATGGTAGTTCACTTTCCTCTAGTTTTCAGCCTTCAACTTCTGTTCATACACGGCCCTTTTATTTCTTCTTTCTTTATTATTTTTTGTTAGGACCTTACTTAGGTCAAGTTCATCCATCCAGGTTCTCTATTTCTCTAATTACTGACCGTTAGATTGAATGGATTGTTGTTATAAAATGACATGTGTCACTCCTATATTAAAAGAACTTGAGAACCTGGAGAAAGTAACCTGATGTAAGTTTTTCCCTTTTTGTTATCATGCTTTCACCTGATCATGGACATCGGCTGGGCCAGAGAAGGATCAATCAACTACAAGTGTATAAAAGTATCAAAGAGGGTATATAACTTATAAGAACCTCCAAGCTTATTTTATTTCCTTGCTTTCTACAACAGGAAAATGCAACTAAAAGAAGTAGAATCCAAAACTTAATTCCTTGCCCTCTTCAACAGAAAACGCAAGGAAAAGAACCCAAGGGCTAAAGTCTGCCAGAACCAACCCTTTGCATTAGCGGGGTCCACCTTTTTGGCCAGGTTCCAAGCATACAAGGCCTCAAAAACATGTGCAGCTACGGCTAGATGAAAAACCAGCTTGGCACACCACATTGACCGAAACATCAAAAGGTGTAGGGATCTTAGATGTGGCACAAATCCTACATCAGGTAAGTACAAAGCACAGAAAAATGCGATCATTCCAATGACAGCAAATAGCCATGCGTAGATTGTTGGTCCATCCAGAGATTTTCTTTTCCTCTCTTGCCAGTAAGATATGGTTGAAGCCATCCCCTCTTGAGGAGTCACCATAGGAACATAACCAAGTTCCTCCTTGGCTTTAAGGTAAGAGAAATAATGGGTAACCCCCACCTGTCAGAGCACAAGAAAAAAGAGCAAGCACTGTAAAACTTCAATGATTTGCAAATCAAGACAATGTTTACAGGAGAAACGCGGTCTAGGAAAATGAAAAGGCTACAACTCCCATCTATAAGCAAGAAGAATTGGAGACTGACCTTGTGTACTTCAGAGGGAAGGATAAATGGCTGAGGAAGCCACCGCCTATTCAACCATGGGTATAAGATTGTATAAAGTCCCCAAAAAAACTTTGCAAGCAAAAGAGCATGATCTACAGCCAAAGAAGTCTTTGGAAGATCATAGTCCAAGCTTCTAATAAGAGGTTGGATGAAGTCAAAACTATTGACCGGAGAACCTGTACAAAGAAGTGTCAACTGATGTTTCTTAGAATTCAGGCAAACTGTCAATAGATAACTTGAATAAAGAAATCATTACCATCAGATATAAAGTATGCCTGGCCCGCAGCCATAGGATGTTTTCCTTTTCTAGGATTATCATCCAAAAGTCCCATACTTGCCATTATAAGAGCAAGCACAAGATTATCCACATAAACCCAGTCTGACTTAACACTATGGTCACCAATTCTGAACAGCAACAGACCCAACTTTGCCATAGCTATGATCCTTGGAAGGTGCCTTTCTTCACCTGGGCCATAAATTGCAGCTGGACGCACAGCACATGTGTATAAATTCCCATTCCCATTCCTTTACAAAATCGAAAAATCACGCAACTCAATCAACAATATAGCAATCATCAGTTAGAAGGAATTTAAGACAGGACCAAAGTAATCATCCAATGCTTTAATTTGTTAAGACAAGATCAAATTATGACTGCTGCAGCATCAAAATCCATGACCGTGTTTTTTCATTCATTTTCTTTAAATTATTAAGGTACAAGTGATCCTGCTACATTCTAACACAAGCTATGAGCAGACACAATAAGATAGCTGATTGCAAAAACTTACTTAAGAGGACGGCCATTGTTCTTTAGAACCAATTGTTCAGCAATTGATTTACTGCGTCCATATGGATCAGCATGTTCATCAATAGGGAAATAAGGCAAACTCTCGTTTCCATTGATAATCTCCTTACCACCAAACACAACATTGTATGTGCTAACATAGACCAGCCTTTTCACTCCATGGAGAAGGCAAGCATCCAAAACATGGCATGTCCCATTGATATTGACATCATCAACACGACCAAATTGGAGCATCTCTTTCCCTGACATTCCAAAAGAGGCCAGGTGGAAAACACAATCCGCCCCACGCAGGGCACTCTCAACATCTTCTTTTCGAGTAACATCCCCTAATAGTCCACAAATTTTAATTTTTTAATAAAAAGACCAATCACATTAAACACAAAAAAAAACTTACATTCAGACATTTACATTCAAACATAAGTGTCACAACTTACAACTAACAGAAACTATCCTTGCTGACAAACATACCGAAATACAAGCATAAATTCCAATACTCCCTTCATTCCTAAATATAAGACTTGGTTGACTTTTTTTGGAGAATCCTAAGAAAGCGAAATGAATCACTTAATCATAACATATTTTGTATATTATTACATCATATGTTAGTTTATAAGTCAAATAAACTAGTTTTAGAAAAAATTTAGGAAAATCAATTTTTAATGGCTTTCCTTAACTTTCTAAAGATTCTCCAGAAAAGTCAACTACCTCTCACATTTAGGATCAGAGGAATATATACACACACACAACATTAAAAAAACAAGACAATGATACAAGTGCAATCATCCTAACAGGAAGAGAAATCATGAATAAGGAGCTAGTTGAAGTGCATGACTGAAAAGATAGCTGAAATAGGAATAGACTAAAGTAAAAAGAGAAATGGAAGCCCTAAAGAAAAGAATAATAATGAAATTAGGGAATATCAAGCAAAAAAAAAAAAAAAGGAAGAGGAACCTTTAATGCAAATAACTCCTTTGTGAATGAGAATGTTGGACCAAGGCGAAGAGGATTGAAGATCAAAAGCTCGGACCTGGCGAGCTCCTCTACGAAGAAGGTCAAGGCATAAACCTGATCCTACAAATCCTAAGCCACCTGTCACTACGAACGCCTTCTCTTCTATTCCTTCGTTCTCGCTTAGGTGCATTTTTAATTTCTTCTCTTCCCTTTTTCCTCCTTCACATTCACATTCAGAGCGTCAACGCATCAATCAACAGTATTCACCCAAATTCTTTACCTCTGCTCTGTTACTATAATTGATTATTATGATTCTCGTAAGTCGTAGTAATTCTTAACTCCTTCTCTTTCGCAAAAAAAAAAAAAAACTCCTGTCTCGCCGGTCACATGATATTCATGGTTGATTAAAGTGTGATTTAATTAAAAACTCCTGTCTCGTATGTTACTCCCTACGTACCTAAATATAAGATCACTTTGGTAAGTTTGAGGAGATTAAGTATGACAATAAAATTACATGATCTTCCCAAAATCCCCTCAATTACTTAACTTTAAAATGAGGAGGGATTTTCAATGAAAAGATGGAGTATAAGGGTAGTTTGGGCAAAACTTGAGATAAAATAGGAAGTGATCTTATATTTAGGAACTTATTCACTTTCCCAAAGTGATCTTATATTTAGGAACGAAGGGAGTAATTTATAAGTAAAATAAATTTAGTTAAACAAGATAAATTATAGGAAATTTAAAATGGGAAATGACAAAAAAAAAACACTTGAATTTGAGTTGGATAAAATTGGGTCTCCAATCTCTTATCAAAAAAAAAATTGGGTCTCCAATTTCAACTTGGACAAATAAGGGATAGTCCCAAATTTGTCTTGAATGAAGTTTGTGACTTTGTGCCAAAAAAGTATTGGTAACTACTCCTGTATCGCAGTTTACTACTCTTATATCGCTATTAACTACTCTTCCACTACAAAAGAAGCGGCAATTAGCCGCGCACGCGTCCCGGCGGAATGCCAGAAACCGCCCCCGCGAAAACGAGTTCCGGCGGTCTCAACCATCCGAGGGCGAGTTGCGAAGAATTTCCTTTTTTTTTGTTGTGCATTCGTTGCAGCGGTCACACAAAAATAATCACCGCCCCAACGCAACACAAAAAAATACTAAAAAAACAAAACTTCATTGGAGCGGTCACCCACCCCAACGCGAATAAAAAAAATTTAAAAAAATAAAATGAGTTATGTGCGCATTTAATGTCGCGTAGGGGCGGTCGACCGCCCTAATGCGAATAAAAAAATTTTAAAAAAATAAAATCACATTGGGGATGTCACCCGACCCCACGGCGCACAGAGTTCTGTGAGCTTTTAATGTCGCGTAGGGGCGGTCGACCGCCCCAACGCTAATAGAAAAATTTAAAAAAAATAAAAACAAACCATGAGGGCGGATACCAACCGCCCCCAGGTATTTTGTTATTTACAAAAAGCATGGGGGCGGTCGGCTTCCGCCCCCACGTTGTTATCTCTCCCTATAAATAACCTCCCCCCATTTCTACCGCTCGCACAATCTCTTCTTTCTCACTTTCTCCCTTTTGTGTTTCTTGTTGTTTTCATTGTTGATGCACACTTGATGGCGCCTAAAAGTTTGTCTTGCTTTCTGTATAGATATAGTTTATTTTTTCGTTTTTATTTTATTATATCTGATTGTTTTTATTTCTTATTATTTTGTTTTCGTAATATATCTTATTTATTTTTCAGAGATTTTCTCTTATTCTTTTTTTCGTTAGAATTTCTCTTATGGATTTTGGACATGATCTTTTTCTGCTTGATGGTTTAGTATATATTTATTTCATATATATTACAATAAAATCATTTTTTGCTGCATTTGTTTGTTTTGTTTTTTTTTTCTTGTTTTTATTCCTTTTTCGGTCTTCAATTTAAGTCATTATCATTAAATTGTTCGCATGAAGCAATTTTTTTAATAAATATAACAGCATGCCGGCGGTTTGATACGCCGACACTATTTGATTTTTTTTTAAAAAAATCACATGGCGGCGGTGAGTGACCGCCCCCATGCCTTTTTTTTAAAAAAAAAAATAAAAAAGTGGCGGCGGGTGGTTCCGCCCCTACGCGCAGCGGCGGTTCCGAGGGAGCTACAGCGTAAATCATTCCGCACAACGCAGCATTCCCTCGTTAAAATTGCCGGAGGTAAATATTTCCGCCGGAGCGCCGTGGGGGCGGTTAGAACCGCCCCTACGGTGGGAAAATGCCCGCCCCAGATCTGCCCTTTTTTGTAGTGTTCCCAGTAATTACTCATATATTGCAATTAGCTACATTTGTATCGCTATTAACTAAACTTCATTTAGGACATATTGGGGGTTATCCTTTATTTGTCCATGATTGAATTGGAAACCCCATTTTGTCCAACTCAAATTAAAGTGTCAATTTTTTTGTCATATTCCCATTTAAAATTATAAATTTTACTTCTTTAACTTGAAAAAAAATTAAAAGGATTTTATAATTAGGAATGAGGTATTATCTATTCCTATATGAATTAAGGCTCAAATTTGATATTGCTTCTGGATCAGATATTATGAAGTTTTTTATGAATAGTTTCACCTTGAAAATGTGAAAAAATGTGTAAGCATGATCCCACTATTGATTAAAAAGTTAAATAATAATTTGGAGAAATTACTATGTTTTGATTATTTTGAGGAAACTAGAGACAGATTTGTACCTAGTTTGTAGTGGAAAATGCATTTCCATGTTAAATATCAATCTCAAAAAAGAATTATGCCTCCTTTAGTTTGCCACCTTTCATCTGATTTTAATGAGATGTCAATACGCAAAGGCAAGAGGGATGAACTCTCGCCTAATCACCCTAAATCTGGCCAAAAAAATCATCCTAAAAAGCTGAAAGCATATGGAGACATGTCACTATCTCCTTCTTCACATTGGGAGCTTGTTTTGTCTACCTTGGCTTACTTTGGTTATTTGAGATGTGTGAATTTTAGTTCTTCTATTAGTGCAAGTAACTCTCATTACCATCTTATTAATCTCAATGAAGCTGAAATAGTATACTAGTGTTCAACCATATTATCCGTTCTTAAAAATAAGATTTATCAAGGGAAATGAGTTTTGCCCTAAATGCAAGATTTTTTTTCAATTGTGATCAATTTTTCCTAAAATGTCCCTATAAATGTTCTTCGATATAAACAAATAAGCGAGAAATTGTGAGAATTAAGATATATGATTAAGGTGCATTAGTGTAATGCATGTTTTTAAATTTAATTAAATTATATCTTAAACGTTGTGTGTGGTATTGTGGATTGTTTTCATCATCGTTCACTAAATCTCGGGGTTTTCAATGCATGATATTCTGAATCACTTCATCACGAGATCCAATGATCTTAGAATTCTTTTTATTTTTTTTAGTGTAAGATTCATTCGTTTTGTGGTGAAGATGGATTTTATTTTGGGCTGGGTCGGCCGTATGTTTGTAAGAATTTTGTTATGGATCTTAGTTTGAAGTAGGTGTGAAAATAGGTCAGACTCTTAATAGGCAGCCTACGGATTAGATTGGCTTAGTTTATTTATTAAATTGGTCAGATTAAGGCTTATTTAAAGGCCTTTTTATGTAAAATGGCTGGCCTATGTCAATAAAGATGGCCTAAAAGCCTTCAGGCTTGACCCATTTAATAATTATTATTTGTTGAGTTGAATCTAAGTCATGTTTTGATGACAATTATCATTTTTTATTTTATTAAAAATAAAATTATAAGTGTTAAAGTTTGGTTTGAAGGCTTGAAACCTATTTATAGTCTTTTAGGTTTGATATGTAGGTCTTTAAAAGGCTTTAAAAAAAATTCTTTTAAGGTTTTGAGAAAAATACGCACTTATCAGTCCTGAAGATCATAGCCATAGGTGCATCCGTGCATACAGCTTTCAAGTTCGGTATAAAGGTCATGGTTTGCTTGTTTTAAGAGACAGATCGGTTATTGAAATGGATCAAGATGAAATGAAAAAAAAATAAAAACAAAAATAAAGTGAGTGAAATAAGGTAAGAAAGGCCCATATTATTTTAGAAGTAGGATGCATGATAAGTCCCTGTTTGAATGTTTGAATTCATTAAACATGTACCTTTTCTATTAATGGGATAAAAAACTTCTCAGTTTATTTTGTACAACATAAAATTATTTACGATATAATGATCCAAACATCCACAAAATAAGAAATTTGGGGATTGAGAGTCATGATTATTGAGACTTTCCGTCAATGTATTGATTTCTCAAATTTGTGGTATTTAACTTTCCAATGGGAAGGATGACACCAAACACATTATGGCACGATGGAGACATTGCTCCCATTCTCTAAATACTCACTCTAGCAACCAAATAGGCCATAAGATCTCAAGTTGAACAAAAAATAAAGTAAAGAAAGAAAAAAAAAAGGAATAAACTATATTGGGCTTTCCGTAAGAGGAGTAATGAGTGTAAGGCTGCAAATAATGCTCAGTATTGATCACAATCTTTTGTATGAAGTACCTGTATTCTTTTTCTTTCTCTAGAGATAAAAAGTATAAGTAATTACTTTATATAACTATAGAGTAACAGCATATTGTTATAAACCATCCCGGAAAAAAAACAGAAAAATTTTAAAATTGGTTTTGGGGTAAGAGGAGAGAGCATGTGTGTGAAGAAAAAGGCTAGAAGAAGTTAAAGGAGTGGAAAGAAAAGGAAGCATAAGAGGCACAAGTATAAGCCTCAAGAAGATCGTTCTGAGTGGACCAGAAATCAGCCTTGAGACCTCCTCTCCTTACTGCCTTCAAAATTTTGTTCTTGTGTGCATATCCTGTTACCACCACCTTCTGCTTCTTCCCATCCACTTCCACTTTCTCTATCCCTGCATGCAACTTATCATTATTCCATCATAACATATACTTCATTTGTATGAAATCTCAAATCTTACATTCAAGTCTTTATTATAAGAGCAATTTAACTAATTTGGATATAAATTATCAAAATAAAATAAATTAAATAATTTGAAAAATTTAACGTGATGTGACCTAGAAAATATTCTCATATAGATCAGACAATTTATTATAGTTAACTAAATTAATTTGAGGGAAAATCATATAAATATACGAGATAAAATGGATTATATTTAACATTAAATCCAACTCCCATATTGTTTTACACGGGGGCAGTAGAGTGATGTTAAACAACTTAGATCCCATAGAACTAGTCATAGTAGTTGACAAAAAAATCAAAATAGACTAGTCAATAGCGGACCTTTTAATTTTGAGAGGCATTTCCTTAGTCTTTTCTCATAAATCCCTACCATCTCTACCTTCAACTCCACGCTCTGCAAATACAAATCATTACATCATTACGACGAATGATGACTAATGCTGAAATATACATTCTGTTACAAATATTAATGTATAATAAACATATATATCACTCGACAGTAGTCTTAACTAGACTGAAAGATAATGTACTTACCTCCATGAAAACTTCAGAGTTTAGAGATAGATAACAGTGATTATGATGAGCAGCGATAAAGTGAAAGACGCAATGATGATTGAGTATGACTTATGACTTATGAGACACACAATTATATATACACAAAGTGTGTCTTGGGTTTTGAATTGAAGTAGTATATAGTTGGAGAGTGAGAGACAGACCACAAAACCTCGTGCTTTTTTCAAACGATTAACGACATTACTGAGAAAAGAACAGTTTGTGTTCAGAATTTGAGGCTAGCTCCTACTCCGAGGCCTCAAGTCTCTGCGCAAATGGCAAAGAATATAGGATGAAGAGTTTGAAATGATTGGGTTTGACGAGTCCAACTTAGCTTTTCTTCTTTATCTTGGGACAGTTCTGGACCCTACTTTTGTGTTTATATGTAATAATGCTTATAAACCAAGTAAGGATTCAAGCCAGGGGGACAATATGTATTATTCCTTCTTTACATGTCGATCATATTATCTCATCGCAACTATATATTTCATCTATATCGTTTTCACATGCAAATATATCAACGAATTGAAAGAAAAGGAAGCTTACAATAAGGAAAAGAGAAAAGAGAAAAGAGACGTTGCAAATATATGACTAGTGAAGACAAGATCATAAACCAAGCAGCAAGTTTGGGATATTTCGGCCTGCACACACACATCTAGAGTCTCAGCTTTAATTTCACTTTTTCTAATATGCTCTTTGCTTTCATTCCCATTTTGTTGTCCACAAATTACAAAATAAAAACATACAATGGAGGGGTGTGTGTATGTGTGTTAATACTAAAAATAGCTAAGGATACTTGGGATCCACATAACCCAATATCACTTTAACTTTTGAATTGTACTCTCCTTGATCTGAATCTCGAATTTTCAGATTCTCCCTTCTCCCACTTTTCTTTTCGTTATTTTTTGGTTTTAATTTTCTGTTTCAGAACTCGTGAGTATAGAGAGCTATATTTTTTTTTATCAAGAGTATAGAGAGCTATATTAGATAGTCAGTCCAATGCATAACTAGAATCGTACGAAAAATGTACAAGATATCTGCAAATTTAAATGATCCAAGTGGCACAATAAATAACTAACAAAAACTGATCAATCCAATAACTGTAATAAAACAAATTTATTCAAAATATTAAATGATTTATTCGGAAAAAAATGAGCTGATGATGAAACATAAACAAATCGTATGAACTTATTTTCTTATTAAACAAGGATAAAATTAAATGAATACCCTCTTGATTCTCTTCCTTCCATTTTCTCCTCCCCCAAGTCTAATTTTCTCCGATCCCCAATCAAACCCAGGCTAAATATCTAATTATTGCCTAGTCTAATTTGGTATTGATCTGGATTGACTATATAACATGATTATAAAAGTCTTTGCACTGAATCTTAATTAATTTAAATGTATAATAATGGAGGACATAAATTAATAATGTCGTGTCATCATTTTTTTGGCAACAAACAGAACCTATGTATTTATTTCCTCATAAAACCAGTACACAGAAGTCACATAACCAGCAACGATTGCAGTACATCAGTCAACAGAAACACGTAGAAAGAAAAAAACAAAACCAACCTACTTCCTAACCTTAGAAATTAAAGACGATCCCTAGCCAGGATTTCCAACAGTGGAGAGGAGGTGATCAACTCACTCTTTCGAACAATTACATCGAGACTTAGAAAAAACAATGTCGTGTCATCATCAGTCTTTTTTATTGGTGAGATTTGGACAGATCAATTTAATAAAGTTCGGTTGAAATAGAATTTAGTTTATTTTTCTGTTCAGTGTTTGTCTGTTTCCCCTTGTTAGGTATTTGCCCTTTTTGATCTTTGTCATGTGTCTATGTGTTTTCAGTAGACCGGATATTACGGTGGTCCAATTAGAAAAGTCTGCTGAATGAATGGAAGGACCTAGGATCTTCTATACACAATAAATACTCCTTAAATACTCCTCTCCGGAAGGAGATGGTTTTTTAAGTACTACGTTATCAGTCATCAATACGGAAAATCCCAAATAAGTCCCTCCGAATACCTAAAAGGATAATTAAGGAATCTAAACTTCCAAAAGGATTATTAAGGAACCAGTACCTATCTGTCATTTTAAAATTTTGTGAAAAGACAAAATTGCCCCCATCCTAAAACAAAAATTGCGAGAAGAAAGTGAGTGTTAGGGTGAGTTTATGGTAGGGTAGGAATTTATGTTTTATCATGTTACGGACTTTATTTTCATGTGATATAGTTGTAAATTAGATGAGAATATGCAGAATAAGAGTTATTTTTTTTTTGTAAATTAGATGAGAATATGAAAAATATAAGAGTTATTGATTTTCTTATATGTTGTTGTATTTAATTAGAGTTACAATTTTTTCAAGAACATATGGGTACTAATGTTTTTTCAACAAAAAAAATACCATTTTTTTTATCTATGATCAAGATATCCCCTCACTCGACAAGTGAGAGACTAATCCCCCGCTGATTTGTAGGCACCTCAAAGGGTGGGACAGCTGGCCTGAGAGATTTAATGTTTCTCCATACCCAACGCCGGGGATCGAACCCCAGACAATTGGTTAAGGGTGAATGAGTCATTGTCACTCAACCACACAGCCCAGGTTAAAAAAAAATATCATTTTGATTGTTGGGAACTCGGGGCCAGTAAATTTAAAAACCTTTTAGACCAAAGTCACCAAACGGAAATCAATTGACTCGGAGGCGAGTTGAAATTTTCTCCAAGTCTTTTAAGCAATTTTTCTTTTCAATTAATGAAAACTAAAAATGATGTTCATGGAAAAAGCGCAATAAATAAAGATGTTTATAAATAAAATATTATTTTCATTTTTATCAATTTTTTAATTTATGCTCTATTATGTACTTCTTTAAACGAAAGGAATAGACAAAGAATAAATCATGTCAAGTCAAATCATTTGTTTTGGTAGAAAATGATATTGGGAATAAATTAAAATAATGAAAAAAGACTATAATAATGAGTCAACATCAGAAACAGGAGCAATACCACTTGGCCACTTAAAAACTTTTTCTTTTGGCCAAACACTTAAAAACATTTTAGTATATTATAATCCTTCCTATCTTATAAAAGATTTATTAGTTCATATTATATGAACTTATGAATTACTAGTCAAAATAAAAAATGTTTATTCTTGTTATTTTTTCATTTATTACTAAAGTATGTTTGATACAATTATAAAGAGGAGAGAGACACCGAGGAAAATATATAGTAAGTGATACTTTTACTCCCCTTAGTATTAAATAAACGTATTATAAGGCATTAACTAACAAATGTCACATGGTAATAAAAATGGTTAAATGTATTAGATTTGTCTAAAATTTCAAGTGATTTTCAATATTACTCATATTAAGTTGATTTCTAACTTTTGGGGGAAAATTGAATTCTAACTACACAAAATTTTAATGTTATGTTTAGGGCTGCACATATGACGGACATGACCGGGCCACCTATATGCCCTGGTCATGTCCTAAATAATTGTCGGGCCAAAATTTTTGGCCCGAGACCCGGTCATGTCCTGTTTGGCCCGACACCAAGATCGGACCGGACATGACCGCAGGGCCACATGACGGACCATGATGGTCATGCCAAACACAAAATGAGAAAAATTATGCATTTGAAATGTGCATTCACCATTGCCAAAACTCCAGCATTGTAGAAACTCAAACTCCAACAAAAAGCCATGTATCTTTCAAGGTAATAAATAAACAAAGCATCTTAATTGTAGCTAACTTAATTAGTCCAAACTTCAAAATATACATCAAATCCAGTTGAGTTACTACACAACATATCCCAAGGACCAAAATAGGTCATATGCCCACCCAAAAGAACAAAAGATTAGCCCTAGAACAGCTCACTATATTTGAATCATCCAAGAAAATTCATCCATATACCAAAAGATGTTAGCCACGGCAAAATAGGTCATATAGTCATCCAAAAGAACAAAAAGGTTAGCCTGAACATTTGAGCAGCTGAATTAACTTATAAAATCCAGCCATAAAGTCATAAACCCAGCCATTACAAGCTGTCAGCAACCATGAGGCCATCACATAAACAAAAGAGAAACCAGTTTGGTAAGCCAAAATATCCAGCAATGCAACCAAAAAGCTGGAAATTCATCACCATGGAAATTACTTGATCATACATCCTCCACCATATCAGTAACACTGGAATAATCTGGAAAATGAAAAAGTATAAAAAGTAATCAAGTACAAGAAGTCAATGACCATACACCACAATGTCAAATAATAATATTAAATACAAACACAATGGGATCTTACTTGAAAATTTATATAAAATTGTGGCCTCTACATCTTTTCATGTGCCTTATCAAGGATGAATTACCATGTTTGTTTGGGTCACACTTATACTCTTTTGGACAGAATTTGCAACGAGCCTTAACATCACCATTTGTTTCTTCTAGATCTAACTTCACAAAGTGATCCCAAACTTTTGGTGTAGGAGGGGGCATCTCACTTTCACCATTGCCCAATTCTTGTGTTGTTGATGGTACAATTGCAATGGCAGTAGAACTTTCACCCTCCATATCTAACATCAAAGAAAAACAAACTAAGTGATCACTTGGTAAAAACAAAAGAAGTAAGTCAAACATTTATGAGATCAGGAACCCTAAATCATTTAAAAAATTTGACCCTAAATACCATAACTTTCATCATTGAAAACAATGAAACATATTCTTCAGGTAAAATAAATAAAAATAAAAACAAAAAGGTGAAATCAAAGTAAATTAAGTGTTTATCGTCCTCAAAGAGAATATTAGATTAGTCCACATGATTATTCAGACATATGCTTGTCTAGTTTGAATTGTCTAATCATTGGGCAATAAATCTCATAAAAATTACCCACCAGGACCATTAACGAATGCATCAAGAGTAAAAGACAGAACTAAACATATGTGCCAAAACAAACTCACCATGAAATAAAGAAACGGGAAGAGGCATGATATAGGCAGCGTTGTGTACAAAGCCAAGAAAGCGCAAATCAGATAGATAAAGTCTAATCAAAAGAAGAAAGCTAGAACAAATGACTACTTAATTCCATGCCAAAAATTAAGATCACATAAGCACAGATCAAGAATTGAAAGGCAAAAAGTTCTAGTCTTTAAGGATGCCAAAAGCCAAACGCACAAACATGCCCACACACACCACCTGTATCAATTTAAAATGCAGTAAAAAACAAAATAACTAAAACCCATCTATTATTCGATGAAAAAAAACCATCTTTCGATCATACGCAGTAGACAAAACAATGTAAAAGCAGCATACATGATACCAAAAAGGAAAATCAGAAAGGTTAAACGAAAAGGGAACTAACCACAGTTTGAATGAGTTCTTGGGTGTAAGAGATAAGCAGAGAGAAACGATGAAGTGTGGATCTGAGATTTGAGAAGTGGAAGTGTGGATCTGACGTTGAGAGTTGAGAAGGGAGTGAAGTGTGGATCTCAGAGTTGAGAAGAAGAAGGCGGCAACACTGAAGGAAGGAAGACCTAGGTCAAATGGGATTCCTAATTTTAATTTATCCCTTATGCCTTTTTTACCTTTGAAATATTAAACAAAATATAACAAATATTTTATAAAAAATATTAATAAATAATCGGGCCAGGGCACCCGATTGGTCATGGAACCTATGCCCTGGTCCTGTCCTACCCGATGGTCGGACCAGTCATGTCCTAATCGGATTGGTTCCGGGCCACATCGTGACAGACCATTTTTCGTAAAAGACCGGGTCGGGCCGTGACGGACCGATCGGGCCGCCGGGCTTTTGTGCAGCCCTAGTTATGTTATCTATTATTGTCTCCTAACACTTTATGAAATATGGACATTTATCAGAAACATGTTTAATGCTTCTTAAAAACCAATAAGCACTTTACAAAAGGACAAAATAAGCTTGTTAGTGTGTGTTTTTTTGGATACCCAAGGGTATCCCCACCCGCGTGTCAAGTGAGATTAACCATCCGTTGTTCTGAAGTCACATATAGGGGTAGACAGCTGACTTGTGAATTTGTTAGTGCGTGTTTTGTTATAAGATCAAGCGAAATACTTTATAAGGGTAAAATATAAAAAGATTATACGGAGTATTTTATGAATTTTATATGCATGGAATAAATTAAGGGGTAATTAATTAGAGGTCCCCCACAAGGGAGTTAATACTGGAAAAGTCCCAAAAGTTGAAAATATTAATGTAGGGTCCCAAGGGACCTCACATTAATATATTTGAAAAGTGAAAAGACAGTTTTGCCCCTAGCCTTAATAAAAAATTACCCCCCCCCCACCCCACCCTCCTCCCTCACCCAACCCCCCCACCCTCCTCCCTCCTCTCCCCCACCCTCCCCCTCCCCCTCCAGCCGCCCCCCCACCCTCCCCCCTCCCCTCCAGCCCGCCCCCCTCCCCTCCAGCCGCCCCCCACCCTCCCCCTCCCCTCCAGCCCGCACCCCCACCCTCCCCCCTCCCCCTCAAGCCCGCCCCCCCACCCCCCTCCCCATCGAGCCCGCCCCCCCCACCCCCAACCTCCCCCCTCGAGCCCGCCCCCCACCCCTAACCTCCTCCCTCCACGCCCCCCACGGAGGGGGGAGGGGGTGGGTGGGGGAGGAGGTAAATTTTTTTTAAGGCTAGGGGCAAAATTGTCTTTTCACTTTTCAAATATATTAATGTGAGGTCCCTTGGGACCCTACATTAATATTTTCAACTTTTGGGATTTTTCCAGTATTAACTCCCTTGTGAGGGACCTCTAATTAAATTTCCCATAAATTAACTGCCAATTCTTCTTAATTTGTGTGATTTTTATGAAAATTTATATGCATGGAATAAATTTTATGAAATCACTCTTATAACATGGGTAGGAACTAGGAGGAGGGAGCATGCCCACAAAGTCACAAGTACAAATTAATAAATTCGAGGACCCATACGTCTTGGATATTGGTAAGGGCATATTAACGTAGGCCCACACTGTAGACGACACGTGACCTCCATGTGATGCTTACGTTTTTCGTTCAAACACCAATCATATTGCTCGTGATGGTCATTATAATTTTGCTATTTAAACAGCCAATACAACTCCGATCCCACCTAAAAAAAATTAGCAGAAAGATGTAGGGAAGAAAGAAAACGCCAAGAAAAAGCTCCATCGAAACCATTTCAAATCTAAATCTGAGTTTATAATATAACATGGTAACTTAAAAATATTAAAATCGTACCGGAAATTTATTATATTTTTAAAGGCATGTGAGATTTGATATTATAAGTTTATAACATCATTCATCTATAAATGTTTTTTAAAGAACAAATTTTAATTTGTAGATAAAACATGTTGACAAAGAAAAAAAAAATTGAATGATTTTTTTTATATTTATTTTCCATAAGAAATAATAATCCATCAAATTTCTATTCGCACGATGTGACAAGGTTTACTACTGAATTTAATTGAAGTTGATTTTTTTTTTTGAAAAATGAATTATTTTTTTATTGTTTTACCTGCCTTGTTCAATTAGAATTGACAATTATTTTCAACTTACCTTTATATTATGTAGGGTCTATAAATTTTTAAATTGATGCAAGTGACATTGAATAAATAGCACCAGCAATTTAGCAACATGTTGCATCTCTAAAGAAACAAAATAACGGCAATTTAGTTTATTCGTACGTATTTATATGTGAATGATTGCTTCCGCGAATTTGGAATCAATTAAAAATTGGGACGTATGCATAGCAAGGGGCTCTAAATAATATATGCAATCACTCATGAACGAACAAACTAGTAATAATATTAAGAAAGTGCCATAATAATCACCAAATTTGGGTCAAAAAAAGTGACCAAATCAGGTCCAAAAAGAAATCATAACATTACACATCTCTTTTTTATTTTTTTTTTAAAGTTAAGGAAGTAAATTAGACTACTAACTTAGAACATATATCACATATTATTAGTTATAGATTAATCTTTAAGAGGATTAAAATAATTTTGAGAAAAAATATAATTAAAGTCAATTTAAATTATTCATTTTATATATTTAATTTTAAATAACTCAAAATGATCATATAATTTTAATTATGACTATAGTAAATCAATAAAAATGAAAGTTCTACTAATAAGCAGAAGTAATCTGCAGAGCCAGGTGGCACATGGAGGAGCATATGTAATTGTCAGGTGGGCCCATTAAAAAATTAAAAATCAGATTTAAGAATCCCTCAACTCAACTGTCTCTCTCTTGCCGGTTGCTTGTCTGTTTCCAAATTACTCCATTTGATATTAGCAGCAATCATTCGGCCGCACAGTTCATTCGAGCCCATCCGAATTCCTCATTTTGCCCTCACTTGTATCATTAACCTGCTACCAAACAAAAAAAAAAACAAGTAGTACTTTCAAGAGCAAGTTGCTTTTGAAATTTTTGAGAAAGTGAAAGGTTAAATTAGTCCATTTAGATATGCCAATCATGGAAGGCGACAGGAAAATAAAATCCCACATAAAATGGCATCATTGCCATTAATTTTTCCTTAAACCATAACTTTTTGAAAATTTATATTTATAATTGAAATATCTTCATATGATGATGATACCCATGACCATACATAAGGCTACAAATATAAGTATCTGAGAAATATGCAGTTGACCTCGAATTTTTTGCGTGTAATTAATAATGGTGTTTGATATTATATAGTCCCTTTTTTATTTTTGAAATTTTATTTTTTTATACATTTTATGTCATTAAACTCTACACTCCAGCTAACCTTGAAGTTATAATTTGGCCAAAATTAATATTCAATCTGATGTAAATATAAGACAGTATTAATCTAATTTGATTATATTAATAATGTCACCTTTCGTTAGTTGACATGACATGTAATTCCCAATATACATCAACCATATTCATGTAATCTCCTCCCTTCTTCTACTTGATTATTGTAGAGTGGCACTAATAGAGATAATTTTGAAAAAACAAATAGACAAAATACAATTAGGTGTCATATTTAGAACCAACAACATCATATCAAACATGTCCTTTGTTTAGTAGGAGTAAAATTTATGGCATCAATTAAATCTTGCTAAACTCATTTTATGTGACATATCATGTTCCATGTGCTTTTTTAATTTTACTTTGTTGTCTCATGCTCCATAATTCCATCTTTTTCTAGCTGTTTTAGTCCATCGCATTCAAATCTCTCATAAAAAAATTAATCCATAGGCAATCCATGAGAGTTGTCAATTAAGATTATTGAGTTGTCTCTTGGCTTGTCATTGGATCTAATTGTAATTGATTTCTTTATAAGGGATTAGATTGTAATTTTCTCGTTTTTTTTATTCATTTTTTCAATTGTAAATGGTTCAAATGAAAATACCTTAATTTTTTTTGGAACCTGGTTAAAAAAACTAAGAAACGTGAAGACGATATAAGATTCACATGAATGATCTTTCATCCACCTCACCTCAACTAAGAAACGTGAAGACGATATAAAGTACGATATTAGGATCGGCTCTTTGATTTTTCATGCAATCCTTTATCTTGAACTTGCAATACGTGTTCACCAAACTCTCAACCACTCTATGTTTACTTTATGCGTACTTTATATACTCCTCCTATCCATAACAGAATTTATTTTTCTTTTTAAATTCAAAATAGTTCAAAATGTAAGCCCAACTTTCATGGTATTTATACCATTGAACATTTTTTCTTATCCCAATTTTGTATATATAATTTGAGCTCATAAATAATTAATCACTTATAATTGGATATATCATTGATTCTTTTATTTGTGTGTGTATACATACACCAAGCTGTACAAATTTAACATATTATTAATATTAGAACTGTCTATTTTAATTAATATTTTTATTTACTTGGAGTGATTAAGCTAGACCTATATCACGTGCTAACTTAGTACGCGCGCCCGCGCCACTAACACACTAAGTATTGAATATACTTACTTTGTACAGTAATCTGGAGATTTTATTAACCAAGTAACTAAAGTGGAAGCAAATTTAAGTATCAATGGCTTTTATATTGTTTCATATTCTCAAATATGCTAGTTTCAAATTTCAAGACATAATAATATATGTTTTAATGATATTCCCATAAATGGATGCCATTTAATGGACGTGTTAGGATTGAAATAATACGGCATTAAATGGAAGGTAAAATATAATAAAGGGAAAAAAGCACTATCTTCGTTCATAAATATAAGACCACTTTACTTAATTTAATTAGATTTTTTTTTGAACTGAAATTTAATTAGATTAATAATATTAATTAAGTTACTTGTTAGCATATAATATTATAAATTCACCCTCATTAACCAAAGGTTTATCGCCGCTCTCCCTATCTTTCTTTTATTATAGAAAAATATTGTTAAGGTTTATTTTGAAAAAAAGTGGGAACGATTAGAAAGTGATCTTATATGAATCTGGGGTGTGTGGTTGAGTGACAAGGACTCATTCACCCTTAACCAATTGTCTGGGGTTCGATCCCTGGCGTTGGGTATGGAGAAACATTAAATCTCCCAGGCCAGCTGTCCCAGCTGGCGGGTGATTTAGTCTCTCACTTGTCGAGTGAGGGGATACCTTGATCATGGATAAAAAAAAAGAAAGTGATCATATATATATTTAAGAACAAATTAAAATTTAAAAGTGGTGTTATATTTAGGAATAAATGGAGTACTAATTCTTACCACTTTAGTAATTTTCATAAGGTTATAATACAAAACCTCATTCTCACACGAAAAAAAAGACTTAATTCAGTAAAGATTATTTAATTTAATGAGTATTTTTTTTCAATTTTACCCTAAGTAATAAATTAAATGTGTGTTTAAACATAATTCTATATATCGTGTTATATCACATACCACCTAAAAATGAGAAGAGTATAATATTCATCCGTGTTTTTTTTCCTTAGGGAGACAAATAATTAGATGCCGGGAACAGTATTGTCGTAAAATGATTAGAATAAAAGCATCAATGGACCGAACCGATTACAAAATTAATATGAATAATAGTACTCCCTCCGTCCTAAATATAAGACTTAGTTGACTTTTTTGGAAAATCCTAAAAAAGTAAAATAAGTTAATTATAAATTGATTTAACTAACTTTTTCCCTTAGACTGGTTTATTTTACCTATAAACTAATGAATAATATAAAAATATATCAAATATGTCCTAATTTAATAACTCATTTCGCAACCTTAATCTCTCCAAAAAAAAAGTCAATTAGGTCTTATATTTAGTACCGGAGGTAGTATTAAAAGATGCTCCAAAATCCTACACTTTCCAAGTACACTGTACACACTTTCTAGTAAACACTTTCCAAGTACACACTTTGTAGTATTATAAGTAGGACATGAACACTAAAAAATGCAATAATTTAGAATTGAAACTGACGGTGATTTACGCGAGAGTCGAGGATGGTATGTAATGTAATATAGTACACACATACATACATATATACTCCCTCGTCTGATGATCTTGCCAGACTCATTAGTCACTTGTTTATGATCTGGACCTCTTTTTGTCTTTATTCTCAGATTCCATCCATCCCTTCACCATCATTGGTAGGCAATAGCCACTTCATATTCATTCATGCTCCTTCCTTCATCATGAATAATCTTCATCCCTTCTAATCTCTAAACTTTATAACAACTATAGTCATATGAATATTTAAATATCTGTTTATTACTTCAATCTTCCATTCCATACCTTCACTTTGTTCTCTCTTTTATTCTCTTTTCAGAGGAGCTTGCAGTATAAGTGATTGGTTTTCTCAGGTATGCTCCTTTTTCTTTAGCTGAAGTTTATAAATATGAGCACAGAATTCATGGTTTTGCTTATGATATCTTGATGTTATTCCAAGAGGTTAACTTGTATTTTGTTCCGGTGTTGGATGATAGAACGTGAGTTGTTGATTATGTTTTTTGTATTTTCATAGCAGGTTAATTAGTTTTAAACTTTAGAATTCATTTGTGATTGAAAATGAAGGGAGCTGTGCTAGTGGCTATTGCTGCTTCTGTTGGTAATTTTCTGCAAGGATGGGATAATGCTACTATTGCTGGTACTGCTTTACTTTTTGGTTTTTCTTCAATATTTTTTGTCTTTCGAATTCCTTTTACTACTAATTATGTTTTAAAAGGTAGCTTAGCTAGTAGTCTAGAATTGTAGTACTAATATAAGCTACTTTGGAATCAAAGGAGCAGCCACGTGTACTACACAGCTGAAAAGTTTGTCCAAAGATATAGCTCTGCGTCTATCTACTATGATAGTACTAAGCCTTCACCTGAATTTTTTGTTTTCCCCCTTTTCATATATAATTGAATAATTGTATGTCAAACCAATCCCATAATAATTACAATTAGCTACTTATTCTTAACAGTAGACATGTCCAATTCATAAGTGATGGTTTCTCCTATTCAAATATTGCCGGTGTTAAAATCACCGGTAGCAGTGTTCCTGTTTTTTATTTTGGTGACTATTTCCTTCAAAATATATGCAATAAATAAGTAAGCCATGTTCTGAATATCACTCGTTTAGGAGAACTAGCTTTTGCCAAGAGATCACTTATGTTGCTGCTGAAAACTGGAATGGTCTGAAAGCAATTAAGTTTAGATCTTGCACGTCAGGTGTAGGATTAAAGTGGTTTATTGAATTTGTATTTCATACAAAAGTACATGATCTAGCATGAGAACAATTTCGGTCTCTGCTAATTAATGAGATATTTATATTTTTCGTTGTTTTTAGGTGCCATTGTTTACATTAAGAAGGATCTTGCTTTGCAATCATCTGTTGAAGGACTTGTGGTAGCCATGTCCCTCATTGGAGCAACATTGATTACAACTTGCTCTGGCTCCATATCAGATTGGCTTGGTCGGCGTCCAATGTTGATAATATCATCAACGCTTTACTTTGTAGGTGGTTTGGTGATGTTATGGTCCCCAAATGTGTTTGTATTATGCATAGCAAGGCTACTAGATGGTTTTGGGATTGGTCTAGCTGTTACTCTTGTGCCAGTCTACATATCTGAGACTGCTCCTTCTGATATAAGGGGATCCTTAAATACACTTCCACAGTTCAGTGGTTCAGGAGGCATGTTTATATCATATTGCATGGTCTTTGGCATGTCATTGTTAGATTCTCCTAGCTGGAGATTGATGCTCGGGGTTCTTTCTATTCCCTCCCTCTTCTATTTTGTATTAACAGTATTTTTCTTGCCTGAGTCTCCTCGGTGGCTAGTGAGTAAAGGAAAGATGCTTGAGGCCAAGAAAGTTCTCCAAAGGCTACGGGGCGTGGAGGATGTTTCAGGTTCGTTTGTATTTGTATATATGGCCATAAATGGTTTTGTGTAGTTCTAGGAGAAGCTTAATTACTTCATTTTGTATAAAGTGTAAACTTGTACCTTGTAGTGAATGTTATGACATTCTGCAATCATTTTAGTTAATAGCCATCATCGATCAGATGGTGTATGCATTCTTCAAGATTTAATTTATTTGTTTCTTTTAATTTATAACTCATCAAGTAAGACAGCATTTCTGCTTTTATGGAACTACAAATTCACGACACATTAGCACTTCTTATACGTGCAAGATTTCAAACATGAAGTACATGAATGTGGTAATATCACTGTAGAGTAATGTGATCAATACAATTGCAAAGTTGCATATGATGTTCAACTTCAAACTTTTATGTAAATTTCATGCTAAGTTTTGATAACATCAAATATTTGCTTCTGTGACTGCTTGATCTTCTCAGGGCCTCTGATTTCATTGCCTACCCATTTTTTTGGCAAATAATCTTTACTTGTTTTAAATTATGACGATTTCTTAGAGGGATTGATCAGATCATGTGCAATCATAATTTATTGGCAGGTGAGATGGCATTGCTGGTGGAAGGGCTTGGTATTGGAGGAGAAACAAGCATAGAAGAGTATATTATAGGCCCTGCTGATGATGCAGCCAATGGCCTGGAACCAACATCAGAGAAAGATAAAGTTCGCTTATATGGATCTCAAGCAGGCCTTTCTTGGATTGCAAAACCTGTCATGGGAAACAGTTCTCTTGGCTTAGCATCCCGTCAGGGAAGCCTTGTCAACCAAAGCAAGTCATTCATTGACCCTCTGGTGACTCTCTTTGGCAGTGTACACGAGAAATTCCCTGAGACGGGAAGCGCAGTTTTCCCAAATTTTGGAAGCATGTTCAGCACAGCTGGGCCTCCAATCAAAGATGACCAATGGGATGAGGAGAGCCTTCAAAGAGAAGGTGAAGACTATGCCTCAGATGCTGCTGCTGGGGACTCTGATGACAATTTGCATAGCCCTCTAATATCGCGTCAAACGACAAGTATGGAAAAGGAGATGCCCCCTCCATCTCATGGCAGCATCCTGAGCAGCATGAGGCGTCATAGTAGTCTCATGCAAGGATCAAGTGAGGCAGTTGGTAGTACAGGCATTGGAGGTGGCTGGCAGCTTGCATGGAAATGGACTGAGAAAGAAGGTGAAGATGGGAAGAAAGAAGGAGGATTTAAAAGGATTTATTTGCACCAAGAGGGAGCGCCCGCATCTCGGCGTGGATCCCTTGTATCAGTTCCTGGTGGGGATGCTTTTGGTGATGGTGAACTTGTCCATGCTGCTGCATTAGTTAGTCAGCCTGCTCTTTACTCCAGGGAACTTCTTGATCAGCAGCCTGTTGGGCCTGCTATGGTTCACCCATCTAAGACTGCTTCAGCCGGACCGACATGGAAAGCGCTGCTAGAACCAGGAGTAAAGCATGCATTGGTTGTTGGAATTGGAATTCAAATACTTCAGCAGGTAATACATGGTTACAGAAAGTATGAGGTTATAATCCATAATCATGTTATTTAGAACTTGGAAGAAAGTTTATTCAGGTTTGCTTAATCCAAGGTAAAAAAAGGGTCTGCATAATAATAAAATAACACTCTTCCATTTCAAATTTCTCCTTTGCATTTTATGTGCACATTATATTTTCTATTGGATTGTGCCATACGATGGCTGACTAACATATAGTTCTAAATAAATATATTAATGCAGTTTTCAGGAATAAATGGGGTTCTATATTACACTCCCCAGATCCTTGAAGAGGCAGGCGTTGAAGTTCTTCTTGAAGATTTAGGCCTTGGCTCAACATCTGCATCATTTCTTATTAGTGCTCTCACAACCTTGTTGATGCTTCCCTGTATTGGTTTGGCCATGAGGCTCATGGATATATCAGGCAGAAGGTAGGCTCTTACTTTCCTTCCGATCTGCCTTCTTATTTTTCTTGGAAAAGCTTGTGATAGAACCCAACAAATTAGCATTAGCTTATTAGGAAGATAGAGCCTGTTGACTAGCCCCTTAGGCACCCCATACCACTCTATCTCGTACTCAACAAAATGCTAAGGGAATCCTACCTTTCACAACTGGCATCAATGTGGTAGAAAAGATCCACTCCCAAAGGACAAACTTGTGAGGAAGCTGGAATCTTTAGACTCAATAAGATCCTATTAGATGCATTTAAAAAATGAGGCTTTCCTTTAGTGTGCCTTTTATACTTGATTTGTGATTTGTTTGTAATAATATCTCCTTGGTTGATGCAGGCAATTACTTCTCTGCACAATTCCTGTGCTGATAGTGTCACTCATTATTTTGGTGATTGGGAACATAGTAACCTTAGGCACTCTGGTGCATGCAGTAATATCAACTGCATGCGTTGTAATATATTTCTGCTGCTTTGTGATGGCCTATGGACCAATTCCAAACATACTTTGCTCAGAGATTTTCCCAACACGTGTCCGTGGGCTCTGTATTGCCATATGTGCTTTGGTGTTCTGGATTGGAGACATCATTGTCACTTACACACTGCCTGTGATGCTTACTTCCATTGGACTCGCTGGTGTCTTTGGAATTTATGCTGTTGTGTGCTGTATGTCATGGATATTTGTGTACTTGAAAGTTCCAGAAACCAAGGGCATGCCCCTTGAAGTCATCACTGAGTTCTTTGCTGTGGGTGCAAGACAAACTGCTTCTACCAAGAATGAGTGATACATCATTTAGGTGCTCTATAATATTGTGTTGTTAGTAGCTAAGGTTAAAAGTCGTATATTTTGTTTTAGAACATTTTTGCTGGTCAGCAGCATCCCCTAATGGTCGAGATGTTACTTTATTTGTGTATTATTCTTTAAAATGAAATTTTGCATTTTAGTTTTTTTAGATATAGAACTCCGAATCTCTCTAGCCAAATTACGTTTCAAAATGTCGAGTATCATGGTGTTAAATAACTGCGAATATCACTATAAGAACATACTATATATATACCCCAACATATGAACTTTCTCGTTTTTTGGCCAATAAACTTTTTTTTAAAATGTTGGCCAACCGAAACTAAAATAAGATCTTTATGTTTTGTTTTAAACGTGGTCATAGGAATAAGTTTGAAATTTGAATAGACATTTGCCTGTGTTAGTGATTTATTTACCTGTAAAAGTATCAACATAAGCATATAAGATTATGGGAATAAAATCAAAGGAAAATGACACTAGGTCTCGCCAAAAATAAATAGTATCTAACAAGTCTCATAACTATTGGCTAGTGGAAAATATTGACAAGTTATGAGACTTATTCAAATACACGTCTTACATGGACCAAGTGATGAGGATAGAACAAGAGCAGAAGTTGGAAGCTGAGTGCACATGCTGTTCCTATAGTAACATGTTTTTTTGAACTAAGTAACTGATTAGACCTATATTTACCTAGCTAAATATGTGCATTTGTGCTTGATTTGATGAGGATTAATTGGTATTTTTATTCATTATTAATATATATTTCATGCACATACTTAGTTAGAAGAATTTGGAGAATTGTGCTTAATTACTTGCACTTTAAGTATTTAGGGGTATTTTGGTCATTTTCACTGTGTGTCTCATTTTTTATGTGTAGGGGGGTCCCAAGTGGGCCCCACATACCCCATGAGGAGCTTGGAGGGCAAGGAGAAGCATAGGATCAAAGGCAAAGACAAGAAGACAAAATTACCTCTTTTGTCAAAAACAAGAGATTTGCATTTTACCAAAAGGGGTAATTTTGGCTTCAAATTCAAATTTCAAGTCTTCAAGCTTCAAGAAGGACCTTTTTGGAAAGAGGAGAAAGAGCATAGAGTAAAGGATGAGGTGGAGGCTTGTGGATCACTCATTTCTTTCACCTACAACTCACTTACCACACACATTTACCATTTTACCCTTATTTTATCTCCCTCACATTTCATCACTTTTCCTCACATTTTCTCCCATAATTTCGGCCATATCATCCTAACCACCCATTTACACTTCATTTGGGAGTAATTTGCATTTCATTTGTAGTTAATCTCAATGCTAATCCACCTATATAAACCCTAACCACATGTTTACACATCATTCCTTCACTTTCCACTTCATCTTCATCTTCTTTCTCTCCATTTTCTCTCTTCTTTCCACCACATACACCACATACACTTCATCTTCATCTTCTTTCTCTCCATTTTCTCTCTTCTATTGTAGTTAATCCCAATAGTCCAGAATTTCCCTGCACAAAATAGCCACAAATCACTTTGAAATTAGGCCATGAGGTGTATGTGGTGGAAAGAAGAGAGAAAATGGAGAGAAAGAAGATGAAGATGAAGTGGAAAGTGAAGGAATGATGTGTAAACATGTGGTTAAGGTTTATATAGGTGGATTAACATTGAGATTAACTACAAATTAAATGCAAATTACTCCCAAATGAAGTGTAAATGGGTGGTTAGGATGATATGGCCGAAATTATGGGAGAAAATGTGAGGAAAAGTGATGAAATGTGAGGGAGATAAAATAAGGGTAAAATGGTAAATGTGTGTGGTAAGTGAGTTGTAGGTGAAAGAAATGAGTGATCCACAAGCTTCCACCTCAACCTTTACTCTATGCTCTTTCTCCTCTTTCCAAAAAGGTCCTTCTTGAAGCTTGAAGACTTGAAATTTGAATTTGAAGCCAAAATTACCCCTTTTGGTAAAATGCAAATCCCTTGATTTTGACAAAAGAGGTAATTTTGTCTTCTTGCCTTTGCCTTTGATCCTATGCGTCTCCTTGCCCTCCAAGCTCCTCATGGGGTATGTGGGGCCCACTTGGGACCCCCCTACACATAAAAAATGAGACACACAGTGAAAATGACCAAAATACCCCTAGTTACTTAAAGTGCAAGTAATTAAGCATAATTCTCCAATTTCTTCCAACTAAGTATGTGCATGAAATATATATTAATAATGAATAAAAATACCAATTAATCCTCATCAAATCAAGCACAAATGCACATACTTAGCTAGGTAAATATAGATCTAATCAAATCCCCCACACTTAATCTTTGAACTCCGGGCAAAGTCATGCAAGAAGATTAAAACTATCACATGGCATAATGGATCCAAATGAAATAGGCCTAGACTACAAGTGGAAGATTTAAACCTTTCCCCTACACATCACATGGGCCGAATTTAAGCATATAAAGTGGGTGAGAGTTTAACATGCAACTAGAGTTAGGGAAGAGTGCCAATTGAGATTTTCCTCACCGGATTAAAAGTGTTTACACTCATACACTCAAGTTAGGAAAGATGCCTAACTAGGGGCTTGGGAATCACTCTTTGGCTCAATCCTCTTTACCGCACCATAAGCTTGTAATAACTCTAAGTTCTCCACCCATTATTTGCATAACACAATTAAATCAAGGGGACTTTAGGGGTTAGATGGAAAGGCTAAATATGAATGATGAATGATGGAATGTAGTCAATGGCCAATATTGTAAACAAGTACCACCACATATAAATGCAATACAATAAGCTCAATCCAACAAGCATGCTACAAGTCATTCTTTTCTCACTTTTTTTCTAAGCACTTTGTGCTTTCTCTCTATTTTTTTATGCCTTTAGCATACATTTGCACTTTGTGCTTTTATTTTTTTTTCTTGGCCTTTGGCCGCTTTCTTCTTTTCTTTATTTTCTTTTGCTTGGCCTTTGGGCATCTCTCTTTTTTTTCACTTAAGGCTCTCGGCCTTCTTCTTTTTCCTCACATGTAACATGCTTTTCACAATATGCAACAATACAATACTAATGAAATATGCAAGTATATGCTATGGATGCATGTTTACAAATTGGTCAAGGTAAAAGAAAAGAAAGTGATGGCTCAAAGAGGTAAATGGATATTTTTGTTGGCTAAGTGTTTGAGTCAAAAGGGATTAGAAATGAATGCCCCTATCATCTTTAACTATGTCATGCAATGTGATTTCAAACAAGAGTTAAGACAAGTTCTAGGAGGTAATAGAGCAATTGGCCCACTCTTAATTGGTTGAAGGCTTACTCACTTTAATGGCTTACTCATATTAGTCACTTTCCCCTAAAAAGAGTTGCATGAGAAACTAACAATCACTTTGTAGTTAAAAATGTCCCACACAATGCTTCAAGTACTCAATTCAAAAATCTCCTCACTTTTCACCTCATTCCTCCATGTCTAGGCTTGGTTAAGCTTCCATCCTTCCTTCTCCAAGTGAAATTGCACAAGAAGATGAGCATCCATTTCGGCATTATGTGTTTGTGAAGTTTTGTTGTAGGTTTGCAAGCTTGTTTCATCTTGTACCATTTGTTCTCTTTGATCTAAGGTTCATTAGGTTAGGAGGATTTAAGCTTGTAAATCTCTTTTCTTGTACTTTTGCATATGAAAACCTAGACCTAATTTCTTGTAGCTTCTTTAAGCATGTATGCGAATTGTTATATGTGTTTGATGAAGTGAATTATATAAATAGATACTAGATTTAGTTCTATCTTGTCAAGGTGTATGAAAAGTATGAGAAGAACTTTGGATTTGATTATCTTAGTTAAATTCTTTTAGTTTGCTTAGATTTAAGTAATCTTAAGAATTTAGCTAAGATATATCAAACATACACAAACATATAAGGCTTATACATCCTAAAGTGCAAAAGTAACTTGGAGAGGGAGGTAACTCACTTGATTCTTCCTCACTTAATTTCGGCTAATTAGTATATTTAGGTTTAATTGTAGTTGTTAATTGTTTTCTTAGGTTTTAATTGTAGTTTGTAGTTAAATATCATCTCTCATATCTTTTATTTGTAATTTGTGTGACATTTCTTTCCTAGGATAAGCAAGATTGTGAAATCAAATTGTGAGATAGACCCTTACTCATCACCTACCTAAAGTGAGTTTGAGTATTGTATTAATTTGATAAATCTAAGGAGGACATTAGGTTTAATCAGTAACATAAGTTGCAATCCGCATAGAGATAAGATTTGACAATACGAAAGACATACAATCATATTATAGTATTTACAGTCCTCGCCTATACAACTCGCAACTTTTGAGGCTAAACATCAACAGGGCAAAATTTTTAAGCAAGTTCAAATCTATGCTATGCGGAAAGTCACTGCAACGGTGCCGGTCTCAACCTCAGAGAAGCTTTACCTTAAGCATTTCAGCAGATGAGCAGTAAGCTGACTAAAGACCTGATTTTTCCTCAGATGTTGATGGGCTCTGAACTTTATCTGAGTCACTCACCTGATTGTTAATGGAAGTCTTTTCTACTTGGCCATTTGGTTTAACGTGGGTCTTCAATGGTCTCTCAAAATCTTGACCATTGGTAGGATGATCTATCATCAACCTGTTGAATGTTTGCTCCTGCAAAATTGGGGGGGAAATTTAGTCATACAGCAAATGAGGGAGAGAAACACCACACGAAATAAGAAAGCGATCTGTGATTTAACAACCTAATCAGACAAAAAGCCTGCCAATTTGCATATATAAAGTATTTTTGTCACTACCAAAATAAAAAACGATATGCATAACATATGACATGCTCAGTCTATAAATAAATTCAAGAGAGCAGCTTCATACAAAAAGAATCAATTTTGAGAGAGAAACAAAACCTAGGAATTTTTTGGCAAGGCAGGTTAACAGAAGTCACCATCCTGGCATTATAATTCATTTATTTTTTAAGATTATGATTTAGTGAGCTGCAGCTGCAGTCTTTGGTTCCAAGAAATTGAACACTTATTTTTTAAGTTATAGCTTCAGATAGATAACCATACATTTCTTAAGATGTGTACATAAGAAAATTATTGATTGTCTACACATACTAAAATTTCTTATAATATAAATTTCCTATGCACCGACCATTTACTATAAGGCATCTTGAAGTACTCATAGATGAGTTCTTACTGCAAAACCCCAAATGCTCTAGTATTAAAAATCAGAAAACCTATGTTTTGCTTAGTTCTGTAATTTTAGTAATGGGGTAATTAAAATGAGCATCCAATACAAGTAGAATTGCCGTTGGACATGGAAAAATGAAAAACAAATCTTTTGTAGCTAGAAATCTAAACCCAAAAAACAACTGCATAAAGAACACTCAGCACATTCATAATCAATAACTTCATAGATATTTAAAACTATCCAGCTCCTGAAGCATGTATTGAAATTAAGTGAATGCTTACATGTTCAAGGGCTTCAAGCTTTCTGTGAAGGGCTTCATGCTCTTCTTGAATACGTGAAGGAACTCCATGTTTTTGATAGACATTGGTTTGCGCCATGTTCTCATCGATATCAGCAGCAGTAGTTGCAAAAGGATGATTAGCAGGAATCCACCTGATAGAGTCCGGATCAACATCAGGAGGAAGAGAATCTCCTTCTTTAAGGAACATAGTAGGTCGCTTCCAGCTATAGGCCCTCGATCTCCTCCTCTGGTGGACGGCTTGCTGCTCTTCAGTAAGAGTCACTGGAGCCAACCGGTAACGCTTACCACACATCTCAACAGTGGACTGACTTTTGCTAACTTTCACTAATGGATTATTGAAAGGGTCTTCATACTTAAGAGGCTTTGATCTGAATATTTTTGAATTTTCAAACATCCATCAATATAATGTCAAACAATACTCCTCCAATCCTAAATATAGTGCTCCCTCCACCCTAAATATAAGAGCTACTTGACTTTTTTAGAGAGTCCTAAGAAAGCTAAATAAAACAATTAAAAATTGATTTTCCAAAATTTTTTCTCTAAACTAGTTTATTTCACTTATAAGCTAACATATTATATAATACTCCCTCCGTTCCTAAATATAAGATCACTTTGGGGAAGTGGATAAGTTCCTAAATATAAGATCACTTCCTATTTTATCTCAAGTTTTGCCCAAACTACCCTTATACTCCCTCTTTTCATTGAAAACCCCTCGTCCTTTTAAAGTTAAGTAATTGAGGGGATTTTGGGAAGATCATGTAATTTTATTGTCTTCCTTAATCTCCCCAAATTAACCAAAGTGATCTTATATTTAGGAAAGGAGGGAGTAATATATAAAATATGTGATGATTAAGTGGTTCATTTCGCTTTCTCAGGATCCTCCAAAAAGTCAACTAGTTCGTATATTTAGAAAGAGAGAGAGTACATAGGGAGTTCCTATTTAGACCTAGTTCTAACTTTTGTCAACTTCTTCCCAAATTAACCCTATAACTGCTCCCCCAACAATAATCAAGTAACAGATGCCATGTCTTAGAAAAATCACGACATACCAACTAAAATAATTAACATCCTTAATTCATTCACTCTAAGTGGTTAAATTGGTCCTATATTTAAAAACGGAGGGAGTAATATGAATGTTTAAACAAGTAGAAAGATAAAAAGGTAATAGAATAGAATCATACATGCCTCTTGAATCATATCTAAGCTGACCACGTCTAACAAGATCAGCAACAGAGCCAGGACGCTTATACCTCGACTTCCTCACAAGAAATGCTCTAACAGCCATAACCACAACAACAACAGCAACACACAACAAAACCCCAAACTTGCTCGGACTTGAATCCCTCTATTCAAAAATAAAACAAAAAATAAATAAATTAACAAGCAAATAAACGAAGCTACCAACTACTACAAAGCAACACAAGGCTCAGAATTAACTTACCACAATAGGAAGTGGAGATCTAACAAGTTCATGGATTTTGGCAAAGCAAGTATTATGAGTAATATAATAATGTAGCTTTCTAGTGGAAATGGCTGTAGCTTTTACTAATAATTTAGGTTTTAGCCAAACATCGTCGCAGCATATGGAAATGTGGTTTCTCTGACGAGATTGGGAAATACGGTGGCCGGAGCTCTTGGACTGTGTTTGGATTGAAGAAATTAAATTAATAATAATAATATTCATGATGATAAGAAAGTGTGAGAAAGTGAGATTGGTTACCTCAACAGAAATCCATTCCAACCTTAAGCCCCAAATTGTTGCACTTGCAGATCCCATTTCTGAGAAAGCTTAGGTTCACCAAGTTGCTTCTCTAATCTCTACATTCATTCAAGTTTTTTTTTCCTCAAGTAAAATGGTTCTTCCAAGTTTCAACGTAAATTTAACTCTCTACTTCATTAATCAAGTGGGATAGCAGAGTTATCATGTTTGTCTATTTTATAACTTCTTCTCTCTCTCTCTCTCTTTTTTTGTTTTAGTCTCCTTTTTATTTTTATTTTTTAATGTACTTTAATAACATGCTCTCTTATATAGATATATAAGTGAATTTTAGTTTGTAATTATTTTAATTCTAATAAAATTGTCCTTTTATGAAAACAAAAAGGAAAAAATGTGGTAAATTGGCCGTTTGATCATATGATTTTACCATGTCATATGTGATTAGAGGAATAAAGTAAAAGAGACTCATTTTGTCATGACACTATTTATTTGAAGATTGAACATTAATTTTTTTCCCCATCACAAAGGAAAGGGAAAGGGTAGTGGGGAATTTGGATTTTTTTTTCCTAATGGAAAATCACGATAATGCGAATTAATCACATTTAGGTTTCTAAATAATGTTGCTGATAAATTAAAAGTTCTAAATAAAGTTAAAATTGAGTTGAAGTTTCGAAAGACTTGAGTGATATTAAATGTTTTGTCGATTAGTTGTTATTGGGCTGTTAATATCAATTTCTAGAGTTGTTATTTTTTGTTAATCACGATACGGTTTAATCCGAACTCGAAGGTGTAGTTGTTATTTTCAAAAGCAGATTAACAACTCCATGATAGGTAATTTAATAGTATCTTTTTTGACTTCAACTCAATTTCATCATTCTTTAGAATTTATATATATACAAGAGGGCGACATATCTAAATTGGATTAAAACATACCTTGTAGTTGATTTAGTTCGCAAGGCATTGAATAGTATGAGAGTAACTAGAGTAAACATGCAATGTTGTTGGTATGAGTGGGAATAAACAAGTCTTTAAACACGGGCGTACAAAGCTTAACGTAAATTATTTATTACATAGGTCAGACTCATATACAAGTATAACATTAGGTCATTTAACTAAATAGGTTGTGCCTACAAACTTAACCTATTTAACTATTTTACAATTTCTATTATAATATTATATAAAAAATAAATTATAACATTATCAACTTATTTGTGTATATAAACTTCACATCTCATAATCTATATCCAAATTTCAACCATTTCACTTATCTGTTCACCTCTTTTTATTCCATAACTTTCAAATAGTTATGATATATTGCTAATTCACTAATTTTATCTATAGTTTTCTCAAGCAATATAATTGTTACAACAAAAAAATTGATTCCAATTGTGGTGGTATAATATATTATAATTAAAAAAATTATTTATTGTACTTTTTACCATAAAAATAATTTTAAATAATATGGTTTTATAGATATACATTTTGTTGTGAGATATACATATTTTTTCATAGGTTTAAAATCTCATAATTTTCAAGAGTGTATGTACCTTTTAACTAACCCTTTTAATTTTTGTAGGTAGCTTTAGGTTATGAATGCGTAGGCGCCTAAAATTATGATTACAAAACACTCAGCTCATGCGGCTAAGCTTACTTAGTTAACCCTAGCGAGGAAGAAGAAGCGGCCATGGCGTCCTCCAAGCAGAAGAGGAAAATCAAGAGTGTGGGCGACGTGAGAGCCCTGGGGCTTGAGCTTCTGTCGTCCCGCGCTCACATCAACAACCTCCCTATTCTTGTTTCCGTGGTGGCCCCCACGTCGCCTCCTAACCATGTCCTTGAATCCCTCATCTCTCTACAATCTTTCTTCCTTTCCATTCTCCCTGACCTCCCTTCATCTACCAATTTGTCCACCAATGAAATTAACCCCCAAATCAAGTATTCCCTTTGGCTTCGTTCCAACTTCGATCACTTCATTAACTCTCTGGTTCAACTTTTCATCTCTCCACAATACGACAAAATATTTAAGGTACACAGCAGGATGTTAGTTTAGTTAGTTATTAACCAATTTATCCTCACTATGACACTATATATGTGTTTATCAGCTCTTCATCTTTTGTTTGTTATTATAAATAAATATTATTAGGGAGGAAATGATATTATATTTATATTTAGGAGCAAAATGAAATTTGAAATTGATCTTATACTCCCTCCTTTCCTAAATATAAGATCACTTTTGTTAATTTGGGGAGATTAAGGAAGACAATAAAATTACATGATCTTCCCAAAATCCCCTCATTCACTTAACTTCAAAAGGAGGAGGGGTTTTCAATGAAAAGAGGGAGTATGAGGGTAGTTTGGGCAAAACTTGAGATAAAATAGGAAGTGATCTTATATTTAGGAGCTTATCCACTTCCCCAAAGTGATCTTATATTTAGGAACGGAGGGAGTATTTAGTAACGGAAGGATTACTCCCTCCATTCAGCCGTCAAAAAACGCCTATTAAAAAAACTTGTTAAGAGACTAGCCATCAAAAACTCTTCTTAAGAAAACTTGTACAAGTTAATTGGATGTGTGGAGTTAATGTGTGTTTTCCAACATTACTTATATTTATTATGATACTTTTAAGAGTTTTAAGAGGAGGGAGAAATAAATAAGCATTAGTAAATATGAAAGAGAGTTGGTTGTAAAGTAGGAAAAATGCATTAAGTGAGTAGAAAATGTGAGATGAGCTCATAATTTTAGAACAAAACCGGATGGAGTATTTTTTTTATTACCCCTCATTTTTGGGATAACGTTACAGGAGGCCGTGTTGGATTATATAATGGAATTTGTAAGGGTGGGAAATGGCGGGAAGTTTTCCTCCTCCATATACCATAAGCTTCTTCACAGCATTGTAAGTTATTAATTCCCTTGTGCATATGTATAGCTTTGTTAGTTTTTCTTTGTTAGTTTAGGCTCATTTTTCCTCAATTTCAGGTTCACTCTTCTGGTGCTGTTGTTGTTTTGGTGGAATTGCTCGCATCAAAGTATTTCAGATATATAGACGTCCGGTAGAACCATGTTGCCATTATTTACTTTGTCAAATTTTCATTTTTTGTCAATAATATAAAAAATTACGAGAAGGTTGGACCGTTCTGCTGAATTATGATTCTGATTGATGCAGTTATTTTACATATATAAGCGTGGGAAGATTTGCTAGGACACTGGAAGGAGAATTTATATCAGGTACTTTTCTTGTCTTGCCTCTTTTAGACATGTCACTCTCCCACAAAGCCTAGCAAATCATCTGTTCATCATTCTAGTCTTATCAGACGGTCCCTACGCTTGTACCAGTCCCTAGAATAGAGAAAGAGGGTTTATTTTATTCATATTCATAAGTCACATCATTAAATTTTTATATGAATTCACAATTGGACTCTTCATTTTGTCATTATGTTAACATAGCTCAAGTTGGAAAATTGTTAACTTTTTAGTAAAAGGCTTAAGTTTAAGATTGTTTTCATCTGTGTAACATAAAATAAAAGTGACATATTATTAGGATTGTCAGAGAATTATTTAACAATTTATTATATCTCAGTGATCTCCACATGATAGTTTATTTGTTTGTCCTTATTAGATTCTAACATTTCAAAAGAAGATGGCGTTAATGAGAGTCCTTTGAGACCAAGGTCAGTTTGGTCCATATTGTTCCTTTGCTTCTGCATACTTTTTGTCTTTTCCATTTCTTAAATAGTTAAATTAATTGATGTGGATTATAATGTAGTTTGTAGTGATGTAACTTAGTAAGGGATGCTCTTTTAATTAATGTAATTCCGTTTTGGATGTGATTTGTTTGATTCTACCGTCAGTCACCTTTTCCTTCTGGTATCTTGGAGAATTGAGCTTTCTGACCATTTTGTATAAAATTCATTAAATTTCCTTGTCTCTATAAATTACAAATACTCACTTAGACACAGGTGCGGTAAACTTCATGTAAGATATAACTCCCTGCAATCCTAAACATAGGGCTTTAAAAAGGGGGAATTGAGTTTAAAAGACAGAGGGAGGTGGGGGGGGGGGAGTAAAAAGAAACAAGAGGGCCTTCGAAGAAGTGCAAGCTAGGCAGACTGGAATCCTGTTATGAGTAAATGATACTCCCTGCTATCAAGAATTATGTTTCTCTATTCTTCCCTGTCTTCTGTACTATTTCGGTTTTGTTCCATTTCATCTTCTGGAATCCCCTTTTCTATCTCCTTGTTCTCTCTCTTAGTTACATCTTATTTGTTCTATAGAAATTACAAATATCGATCAACATGACTTTTCTTACTGGTGATAATTTGCAATTTTGGATCTGTACTAAAATAATGCTATTTTGCACAAATTTCCCTAATTAATAGGTTAGATTGGAAACTGAACTAACCAGGTATTGATTTATTTCTATTGGTAATGTTGGTATGCACCATTTCAGTTTGGAGCGTGTCATTCGCAATCTATATTGCATTATATCTCATGTCTACCCTGTTGAAAGCTTGGAAAAACCATCAAGTATTGAGATGTGGAATGAGTCAGGTAATTTCCCAGTATTTTTGTTATCACCACTTTTTCCCCTTAGCCATGCATGACTTGCAATGCAATTTTATTGACCTGTGATGGATCACCCCTGAGGTGATATGTGGGCCCGTTGGGTTGGATGTTTGCATGGCGTGTTTAATGTGCCACCCTTCTTGAAAATTGTACTGATATCAAAACTTTTGGCCATAAAAATATTGAAATTATGTTTGCTATTCACCAATCAATTTCTGGTAACCTCAAAGCACTTGCTTCTTAGTTCTTATAATCACACTTTATTTATGCATATTCTTATATTTTTCTGCATTGTATGGTATTGGGTTCCATCGCATCATATGATATAATTGTCAATATTTTTGGAGATTCATCACCCCACAGTACTATTTTAAGTGATGTGAAATCAATGTAACTTGTTTATTTGATACCATCCAAGTCATTCTCTGAGTTTAGCTCAGTGTAAGTGTATGAAGTTCACACCTCCCTCCTATCATGGGCTGGGTCTGTATCTACTCACTTTCATTTATATTTGATGGGCATATCACATTTACTTGCACTAAGTACATCCATGTGCCAGTCAACTCATTTTGTGAGATGTGTTAATTTTGGCATTTAGTTCTTATGTTTTTATTCATTCTCTTGGTTTTTATTTAACTCTTAGTTTGCTTTTCAATTGTCTCTCTCTCTCCGTCTACTTATGTGAGTAGGTGGGAGGGTGTGTATAGAATACTATTTTCTTCTTCAACAGATATTTAAGTTTACTTGTATGTTAACTAGCAGGTTTTCTATCGAAACAATATGATCATGAACAACTTTCGGAAGAGGTGGACTTAGATGATAATCAACTGAAGACCGAGAAGAATGATAATAACGTAAATTTTTTCATGATTTTTGTTCCTTCAAAGTTCAATGCTATGTTCTTTTATATTGTTTGATGCAACCTTTGATAGTGTTACTTCATGTGATTTGTATAGGGAACTTCTGTGGATGCTATTGCCAAAAAGATGAAATCCAAATTTACCAAAGCTTGGATTTTGTATCTTAGATTGCCACTTCCACTTGATGTGTACAAGGAGGTAATTTTCATGGTTCTTTAACTTCTGTTCTTATGCTTTTGAATGTGCATTTGTATTCTTGTGTTTTAAAATGTTAGATTATAAGGTTAAGGAGCAAAGGTGCTTATGCACTTTACTCACATGGGCATATTTGCCCTTTAACCCTAAAATATGATTACTTCCTTCGTTCCTAAATATAAGATTACTTTCTCTAATTTGATTAGAATAAGGGTGTTAATTAAGTTCGTTATTAGCACATGATATTATCAATTCACCCTAACCATATACTTTTATCCCTACTCTCTCTCTTTTCTTTGTTTATTATAGATAAGCATTATAAGGGTTAATTTGGGAAAAAGTTGAGAACAATTAGAAAGTGGTCTTATATTTAGGAACAAATTGAAATGTGAGAATGGTCTTATATTTAGGAGCGGAGGGAGTATTTCATATGTAATATTAAAATGCTTGTACATGATGGCCTTTGTTGTTCTATATATTTTCCATGTCATGAGAATATTACCAAGCTGAAACCCCGGACCCAATTATTTGGTCTGTATTTTTACGCGCTTTAGTTTGAGCCCTAGTAGAATCGTTAATAGTGATTCTCGTTTGTTCCTGAATTAAGGATGTTAGGAAATCCTAAAGCATTCGGTCCGTTTTTTTAATCATTACCATTGGATGCTAGCTTTCTTTCTCTCCTAGTGATACTGTGATTCTGTTACTCCCTTTCTGAAGTTGATGCATTAAGCTTGCCCTTGTTTTATTAAGAGCAATGTGGTTTTCTCATTATCAGGTTCTTGTTAACCTTCAAGCAGTTATTCCTCATATGACAAAACCTAATGTGTTATGGTAAGTGTTTGTGATTCATAAAATGTAACATGTATTTTTCTTGGCGAATAAATTTAAATTTTTATGTTTGTTGATGTTGACTTCTTAATGTTAATTCATTTTTTTGCAGTGATTTCTTAACACGATCCTATGATGCTGGGGGTGTTATTAGTGTTATGGCTCTTAGTGGTCTTCATGTTCTGATGACCCAGCATGGATTGGAATACCCGAATTTCTATGAAAAACTCTACGCTCTCTTAGTTCCATCCATCTTTATGGCTAAGCATCGAGCTAAATTTTTCCAGGTGAAAGATCAGTTAACTGCTTATCAATTACAAGTTCAAAAAGTAATAGGATGAAAAGGCAGATTTGGATATCCACAGAATAAACCATGCCCCCCTCCCCCGGGCGCGATAATTTGGAAGACATAGTGCATCATTTTCTAGATCAGGCTTGCTTGAGTAATTTAGTCCAATTATATATTTTTCTATTTTGGTGTAGTTTTTGGATATTATTATATACAAAGAAATCTTTTATTGTGAACAAAACGAATAGCAAGGCAAACAAACAGATGTTCAGGCATTCTCTTAAGCAACAATACAAATAGCAAAACCGAAAATTGATTCAAAACTGAAAGCTGAAACCATGCTTCTCAACAGTGTTGCACTGTTGGTGCATGACCCACAAGTATCTCAAAAACAGTCTGGGTGCATGTCTCATAAGTACCTCAAAAGTGGCCAATGAGTGAGCATAGTGAGAGCACCATATAGAACACTTTGCCAAACCTCGGACAAAGGCAAAGCTTGGCCTTTAATAACTGATGGAAAAATTAAAATATTGGAACCAGAATGAGGGATGATGAGATGATATTCAATAAGTGTGTAAGTTTATGTTAATCTTGTATGCTTCTAATGGCAATATAATTTGGTATCTGCAGCTTCTTGATTCTTGCCTTAAATCAGCTTTTCTGCCAGCTTATTTAGCGGCTTCATTTGTGAAGAGATTGAGCAGGCTTTTGCTTTCAGTTTCTCCTTCAGGAGCATTGGTTGTCATTGCCTTGATTCATAATCTCTTGCGGAGACATCCTTCAATTAACTGCTTGGTTCATCGGGTGAAACATAGTACCCTTATTTTTTCAATTCATTTTCTTGCATTTATTATTTTTTTCTTCTGGATTTTTTGCTTGCTTATTAAAATGGAACCAGTTTTGGTGCTCATCAAAAAGGGGGCACTCCTCTCTGAATCGTCTAGATCTAATCTTGATGGTCCAAATCTAATGTTTTAAAATTTACGATTTTTAAATGACAATTATTATAGTGGGTAGAAAATATTGAATAAATATAATCTTGTAACTACCATTTTGTCGAAAAGATATAGTTTTCATTCAAAAATTGTAAAATTTAAAATATTAGTTTTGAATATCCAGATTAGATCTGGACAACTTAGAGTGGAGTAGTGCGGTAGTGCCATACGCTAATTGTTCTTATGAGCACCAAAACTGGTTCCTATTCAAACCGATACAGATTATCACATGAAAAGTTCATGGGACTTGGATTCTGTGTCTTTTGGGCTCAAATATTTTTTGTTGTGTGATCAAGAATACAGTTCAATTAAGTGAAGTTAGAACAACTTTAATTTCTTCACATGACTTTAGGGGTAGTTTGGATTGTCCTTTGATCTTCTATCTTTGAGGTATCTTGTTTGTGTCTCATTCTGGAAGTGCACTCTGATTACATCTGTCAGTAAAAATAACTTCTTTCTGTCTGTTCTGTTGGACATGATTTCTTCTCTGAGCAGGAGGATAGTGATGATGTAGCAGAAGGTGAATATAAAACAAATAAAGACATTTCTGATAAAATTGATGAACCCAAGACCGGTGCTATGCCTTGCCAGAAATCACACATTGACCCCTTTAACAATGGGGAAACTGATCCCATGAAGTCTAGGGCAATGAGTACGCATCTTCTCTTGTTTCATCATATTCTACTACCTGGCATTAGCATATTGGATTGCTTGGTTAAAATAACTGAATGAAACAGCTGTGGTATATGCATCTTGCATATTTCAGCTAGTTTTTCCAAATTATGATTTTTTTTTATTTTATTGGATTGGTACATTATTTATATTTTGCCAGCTCCTGTTGGGCACTGTTATTATACTGCTCTAATTATATTGATACTACTTTATATCATCAAATTTCTATACATGCAAACATTACTTGAACTTCACTTCTTATTTCTTGTTTTTTAGAAAGTTATCCAAAGTGTTTTGGGATCATAACTGTAAAACTTGTTGATAGCTTCTCTGTCTCAATTCACTATCTCAGATGTGTCATTTTATTTATTGAGAAAAATTATGCAAGCTTCTTTGAAGGACTTGAGATTAGGCAGAAAGATTCAATCAGCCATGGGCCTGATTATTTGAAACTGTAACCATTTAAGTACGGGAACTTATTACTGTCAAGTGTGAATATATCAATTTTCAGTACTTAAATATATCTTCTACGATTTATGTAACCTTTGATATTTAATATATTTGATATTTTATCAAAAAAAAAAACTTCTCTGCTTATGGTGGTGCAATTACTGTATTAGTCCTAAACTTCAGCTAATGAGACTTCTTAAAGCAGGGAGTTCTCTTTGGGAGATAGATACCATTCTTCAGCACTACTGTCCTCCTGTTTCAAGGTAAGTCTGTTGATGTTGACTGTCTTGCTTTTCCCTTTTCTCGTTTCCTGCCGTGTTTTGAATTGGATAAACTACTCTGTTTTGCTGTTAGGTTGCCTTCGTCTCTTGGGACTGATTTGACAAGGAGGGACAAAACAAGTGAAATGAAGGTTGAGGATTTCGTTTCAGGTTCATATGCTACTGTATTTGGAGAGGAGGTGATATTCTATGCTTATTCTTCGTGGGACAGTGGGACAATTGCACCTAGGTTTCAAATAAGGGATTTAATCAGATTGGTTCAGTAACAACCCATTCACTTGTTAACGAAGACTATTTCAGCTGTTAATAAACTTCAGTAACAATTCCTTGGGACCTCTATGAAATTAAATCTCTTACTTGAGACTAATGTGCAATTGTCCCATTCTTTTATTCCATCAGTGATCCCACATATGTTGTTTGCACTACAAAGAACCGAGGATGATAATTTGCGTATTAATTATTAATTTGCAGATAAGGCGAAGGGTAAAGCAAGTTCCACTAGCATTCTACAAAGCAACTCCTTCCTCTTTGTTTTCAGAGACTGATTCTGCTGGTTGGACTTTCAAGTTGGAAGCAGAAGCAGAGGCAGACCAGGAAATTAATGAAAGGGATGTCTCAGAACATTTGTACAGCCCTGCTAAACGGCAACGAAGAGATGGGCCGTGACACATGTATCTATCTCATTAACAAAATCTGTACCCTTGTTAAGTAGTGTTGCCATTCTCTAGAAAAGTAGGGACGTGGTTTCTTGGTGGGTACGGGTTTGTGATCTCACGGTCGATTTTGTTTAGTCATTTATTAGAATTTTGATCAAAGATGAAGAGGAAAGAATGGTTATAGGTAATATTTGGTCGTAATTAATGGAACATTTTTTAAACCTTTGTTGGGGATAATTTACTTGACATGAAATTCTGTCCTTTTTCCTTTTTTTTTTTTGAGATTCCGATTCTTGAATTATTTGTATTTTTCATAAGATATAGTTTGGGAAGGCTAATTCACTAATCTTATTTATGGTTTTCTCAAGCAATATAATTGTTACAACAAGCAAGTTAATTCTAATTGTGGTAATATAGAATATTATAATCTCAAAAAGATTAATCTATTGTACTTTCTACCAAAAAAATAATTCTAAAGAATATTGTTTTATATATATAATTTTTTTTTGAGTTATACATATTTTTTAATAGATTTAAAGTCATAAATTTCAAGCCTAATTAATAGTCGACGTTTTAAATTCTATTAATATAGTACTAAACTAGTATGGACCCCGCGCGTTGCGCGGGCATTCAGAATTTAGTTGTTTTACATCTCAACTTATAAACACATTAGTTTGTATCATGCATGGAAAGAGATATCCACACATTCTTAATATATTTGGGAAGATTAAAGAAGACAAACGACTTAATTATAACATTTTATCATGTTATACTATACCTCATCAGTCAAGTTAGTTTGTATACGAGTAAACATAAAATTTGTAGAGTGATTTGTTTTAGTTTTTTTAGCATCTATAAAAAAGTTTGCTTATTCTTTTACTTAGAACCGGAATTAGAATTTATTTAGGACAACTAAACATAAATTCTTAACATTTATTTTCTCTAGGTTTTTTAATTATATACTATTAGACTATGAGTTGTTTTGAAAATTGAACTTAAAGCTTGTTTGGATACATCTTATAACCTAGTTTTAGTGCCCAACATAGGTTTTAAAATAAGAACATGCAAACACTTACAACAAATTTAGAATAGTTTTTTAAGTGATGGTTCTAATTTGAAGAAAGAAAGAGTAATAGAAGTAACAGTAGTAATGGCGTTGAAGAAGAGGAAGGAAGGTGGTGGTGTAAAAATAAAATATTAATTATTTTATAATATGATATACAATTAAAATAATTATTATTATAAAATACATTTGCCACATCAGCATCCTAATAGGTCTGCCAAGTCATCCAATTTAACACAGTCAATGCGACATAGGACAATTTAACAAAGTTTAAAGTTTCAGGGACCAATCCTTCTAAACTAAGCAAAGTTCAGGAACCAATACCATGCATTTGAAAGTTCAGGGACCAAAACCAAAATGAAGTGAAAGTTCAGGGACTAAAAGTTGGTTTAACCCTTTTTAATGTCAAAACCTAAGTTTCTATCAATGAGTTGTGTTTGTTTTGTGAACTAATTACAATGATAGTTTAACTCGCAATACTAATTCTTCCATATTCATTATTTCGCTATTATTTTGAAATTTTTTTATACAATTATTTAGAATTTTTTTAACAATGTGACCACATTTCTCCTAAATCTCAATTGGTAATTTTATAAAAATGATATTTGTGTGTGAAGTATTTAACTAACAAACCAATTTGATAGCTTTGTTATTATTTTCAAGTGGCCTACCGTTGCGAAGCACGCGGGGATATTTTTATTTTTCATCAAAAATGACATACCGTCTGAAGATGAAGGTATTTGGATATTCCAAGTGAATAAAAGTCATATTAGGAGACGAATAGATTTAGAAATTGTTAAATGGGGTAAGGAAAAAGTTTGTAGAGTATCTACATAATTAAGGAAAAAGTTTGTGAACTATCTAAATTTTTTGTAAGAGAAAATGCTACTCAATTCATATTTTTAAACCACTTTTTACAACAATTCAATATGTGTCAGAAAACAAAATAGAATTATGTCATGTGTAATATTTAAACTACTATCTCGGGTCTTTGTTAAGTCACCACTACCAATTTTTATTGGTCTTTTTTCTAAGTCATTCCATGGTTTTTAATGTGTATTAGTTATTTGTTTTCAGATATACTCATATTTAATAGGATGGTAGGAGAGAGTAATAGTTAATAGTTTTTGGAATAAATATAGTTATTTTGGGTAGTATTAGAAATTACTTGAATTTTATGACAAATTAATTGCATTTAACTAATTTTATTGGTATATGAGAAACTTTAGTCGATGACTTATAATAACAACCGGAGGGAATACTATGAAAACAAATACTCCATAGTCCATACCCCTTTTACATACCTTTTTTGAACTGACCTTTTACATACCTAAATATATCTTCTTAAAACACCTTAAAATGATATTAAACATGTTATCAAACCATTGTTATGTAATTATCACTTTCATGCAATATTTATGATTACAAATGAATTGTTTTAAAAAAATATAAATTTATATTAAATGTAACATTTTAAAATTGATGGAGAATCAAACTTGACCATGTATAAAAAAAGAAAAATGGAACAACGTTTCAAACTTTCCCCACCAAATTTCCCTTAGACATCTCCCCATCTGAAAATGCTCTTGGACTAAATATTTTTGGCAATTGATCTTTCTAAATAGTTTCAATTTAGATTATATGTAATATTTTTTTTATCGATGATCAAGTATCTCACTCGACAAGTGAGAGACTACGTTTCTCCATACCCGACTCCAAGGATCAAACCTCAAACAATTGGTTAAGGGTGAATGAGTCCTTGTCACTCAACAACACACCCCGGGTCATTACATGTAATATTTCTAAATGCAAATAATTAAACTTGACCATGCATAAAAACAAAAGAAAAGTCTTGTAATAAAAAAAAGAAAAGTCAAACTTCTTCCCCAACCACCGCCATTCAAATCCCCACCCCAAAAAAGAATCAAATTTCCTTGAGGCACCTCCTCATCCAAAAGTTCACTTGGACTAATAATTTTTGTGGTTAATCTTTCCAAATAATTTCAATTTCTAGATCCTCATGCTATATAAATATCTGTAAGTAAGATCTTTACTCTAATTTTCCCAAATTAATTCGCAATTTTTCATTATCCGAAACAAATAAATTGGTAAAAACCTTGTTCAGATGTATATTGTTTTTTGTCCCATTTATGCGTTTATATTGAATAGTAAACTTAATATATTTAAATAGTTTAAATATCTCCAATTTATTTTCCTTCACCATGTCATATTTATGATTAATGTCAATGATTTTTTTAAAAAAAAAATCTATATTCTATATAATTTTTTCAACTTAACCGAGAATCAACCACATTCATTAAAACCATTGCTACACGATGTTGCATGTAATTGACACCAAACACATTGCAAATATATAACAAATTCCAATTTCTAGTACTTCTGCAAAGACTTGATGGCGTACATGTGTGATTGTTTGGTGATAACAGAGTCCCCTGATCCCATTTTCACATGAGTAGCTGAAGAGAGTAAAGCCATCTAAATGGAAATTAGAAATGTATTAGTAATGCATATATTCCCTATCATCAACTTCAGTTTACCATGACAAAAAGCTTCTCAACCTCTTCACATTCTCAAGTCTGCAAAAATTTAAAGCACTTACTTTGGTTTACCTTGACTTCATAGAGCATTTAATTTTTCCTCAAAGCAGTCCATATTGAAGCGAAATCCTTACTTATTCTAAAGTCTGCAACAATTTTTTAAGAAAACATAATTGAATAAGAATTCCTTTTGAGACCAAATAAACATTTAGAGAAAAAACCACATTACAAAATCAGAAGGTTCAATGCAGAGAAATATGGTAAAAAAAGCGCAGAGAAATAAGCAAAGGGAAACAAAAGGGGCTTCTATGAGGTATATGGAAGGGGACATTGCAACCAGTTCTCTTGCTTACTGTCTACCCGTTGTTTGCATTGTCTACCGCCTATCGTTGCCTACGCCGTCACCAAGAAAATGGAGATGACCAAGAAGATGCAGAGGGAAATGGTGAAGAGGGTGTATATGAGTTTGAGATCCTCAAAATCTGCAAAAAGATGTCTCTTGAAAGAACTTTGTAAAGAAGAGTTCACACAAAAGGTACTCAGCTAACTACACTTAAATTGAGCAACCAATATATTAGTGGAGAGTTACCATTGGAGCTTTCTGGATTGCCAAATCTGGAAGTCATTGCTTTGCAGGAGAATAGATTATCTGGGGAGGTTCCTGAAGGGTTTAAGAATTTCATGAGTCTGCAAGAATCCTGAGCTCTTTGGCTTCTTTTGATAATTGGCTGTTCTATCTTTGTCTCACAATCATAACCATCCGCATAAGCAAATTCACATTACATTCAGCTCCAAATAAACTCCATCCTTCCTAGAAATTCTCAAAAAAATCATGACATCACTGCAATAGAAATCATCAAATCACTACAAAACTAAAATTGCTTAGAAAGCTCAGCAATGCTTTGTCACTGCAATAGAAATCATCAATAGAAATTTCACGTTAGTCCCATAGATGTTACCACAGCAGGTGGAAACTAACCGAAAATGCTTTGACAGTTTCGTCCAACAAATTGATGGTATTCGTGATGCTCTAAACCAATATAAAAAGGTCAGGTATAGAAGAGACTACAAAAGAATGGTAACCCAAAAGCGGGAAAATATGAAAATATGGAGATCGAGAAGTTATGCCGCTGATAACGTCCAAAAATTACCACTAATAGCATTAAATTTTAGATAAATCACACATCATATTTCTTTTAATCAATGAGAGTGGAAAAAGAATATAAGGATACTATAATAAAAAGGGAAGAAAAAGAGGCACACAATATTAAAGAATGGAAACTAAAAAAAATCACGATTTGATTTAACACATAAGAACCCTAAACACTTGTCTCAACCAATCTCCAATTCGCTGCTTGAAATTAAATTAAAGCAATGCCACATTTTCCTTGAACTACAGAGACTATCAATTAACAATTCCACAAAATAGTCTTAATTTCCCTCATTTTCATCACTCAATATTACTCTAAAATCAACTTCAAAACTACAGAAACTCTAGGATTTAACAATCAATAATTTGAAAATCAGATCTTAACTCTTCTTAGCATTCTTATTTCCTAATATCAATCATGCACCTCAATATCCATGGATCTCGGAGATATCTTTCAAAGATAATTTTTAATCTCCCGATTTTAAACTAATCCAAAACTTGACCAACTGAAATCTTGCCCTGATATATCACCAAATCAGAGTAGCAGTAACTAAACTCTCTGATCAAATTTACCATATAACTTAGGCTTTGTTGGTGCTTAAAGTGATTCTCCGTTGTAATGGACACACTATAAGATAATAAAGATTCTAGCATGTGGGTTTCTACATATCAAAGGAAACCAACAGGAGAAAAACCCTAAGTACTAATTTCAAAGATTAGGTCAATATTTGAACTCACAAATCTTACTCCCCTTTCTCAGTCAGCCCCATATCAACAAAGAGGAAGTTCAATATATCATACCTCATTGTTGAATCATTTACTTTAAGACTCAGAATAGTTACCCTACAGCTCTCTTGATTCAAAAGTCAATATTAGTATTAAGCCCGCCTTTAGTTGATTACCACAAATCAGAAATAGGAAAAAGGGTTTGATCCAAAAATCATCATACAAAATGAAAACCTCCCGAAAATCAGAAAGTACCCGAAATTTCCTTCAAAATCGTTGACATTGTTGTTGTCTTCTTAGCTTGGGAATCGAGATCTATGTGGTCCTCCATCGTCTTGAAATCTCCTCTTGTTCTTCTTCTCCCTCAAAAATTTCTCCAATTTTGTTAGTCTCAGTCACATTGCCCAAAACCCCAACTTCTCACTCCTTGATTTCTGCGCCTTCTTCTTCTTATTGAATGTTGTATTGTTCTTGTTTGGAGTCTATAACAGTACTGTGGACAACATAAGAAGAAGCTAAGTTGTTGTGAGTGTTGCGAAGGCTGACGTCACAGGACCATCTCCGAGATTCAAATGATGGGCTCACCATAGAGAAAGAACCGGCCGTCGGAAAAGGACCTAATCCGACGAAGCTCAGGGAAGAAGAAGAAGAAGAAATCATGGAAGGATAGGAGGGATGGAACTATGGAAGGATGAGAGACTCTTGAGAGCTCACCACAATCGATGTGCATCTTGGGATGACAGATACAACGCACAACAAAGCAATTAATTTAATCAGAAGATAAAGATGCATTCTGATATGAGAGGTGCAATGCATGGGAATTAATTGGAACTGGAATAAGTGTGAACGCATACAAAGGAGTTCAGGACTTCAGGTTAATTAATAAACATAAGTATTTTCTAAGGTTTGAGAATAAAAAACTTAGGCAAAACCACATTACAAACTGGATCCTGTGTGAAAGGTAATGATGTTCAAATACAAGATTTTAAGGGTTATATTTGATGGATTGATAGCGTGGGTATAGGTGACTTTCCGTGACTTTCCAGGATACTGACCATTCTACAAAGAGCTTGTGTTGATCCAACCTTTCATATATTTCCATTTGGTGCCTGTTAATTATGCAAGAATTCAATGTCACACTTATATGTGAATTACTTTTATACCTTGTGTGTGTATATATATATATATATATATATATATATATATATATATATATATATATATATATATATATATATAGAGGACGAGTAAGGCAAGCTCTTGCTCATATTGGATAATATCCAACTTGGGTGAATAAAAGTTGAATTATACAACTACAACGATATGGTTAGGTTGTTTCAATATTAATGTTTGATACTAATCATCCTGAAACATCGATACAGGAACGTAGGCTTCCACATTTACCCTTTCAATACTGGTAAGATTTATACCTCCTTTTTTTTGCTTTTGCATATTGAATTTCACCATTAATAAAATTGTTTGCCTAATTTAATTTTTCATAATGCTAGTTTAGAGTTGTATCAATAAGAGATAATTTATTCAGTATTAGTTTCTTAAGACTCAGTTTTTGTAATTTTTCTCTCACCAATAACATTTCATTTCATTTAAAGTTAATGAGAGAAAATGTCTCAGCTAAATCTATTCTCCTTAAATTTCATATTGTCCTTGTTCCACCAGAAAGTTTGGAAGAGAATGGCATGTGAGAGCATCGCTTGTGTCTTATTTTTTTAAAAAATAATTCCAATAGAAAACTTCAAGTGGCCACAAACTTGTTGATTCAGTAGAAGAAATGGTCTATCCTAATAATTGTTTTAACGTCCTTAGTTGTATTAATTCCCTAAATTAAATTGAAAAGCTTGAAATTTAATTGAAAAAGAAAAATGTTAATCATTTTTCTGTGAACCCTTTATTAACAATTTAATATTTAATTCAATTTTTGGCATCTTTACCGTCATCCAAATTTTTAAGTTATGAATTGTGGTTTTACATCTTGTTGTAAATAGAAGTTTACCTGATTTAAGGTTATTGTTTTCCATGTTTCTGTTTTTCATTGTCATTACTTGTTTTGACAAAAACAAATCCTTCAACGCAGTTAGGGGAGGAAATGAGTCGGGCCGAGTCAGACTTTACCTAAATAGGCCTGGGCTCGTCATAGAATAAGAAAACTTAAGCCTAGGCCTAGGCCTGGTTATAGGTTTTTTTCAGAAAAAAACCTAGGCCTGCGGAAAATAGTAAAGACCAAAAAACTTTTTTAAAGCCTACTTACAATGTAGGACTTTAAAAGACTTCGAGCCTTTTAAAAGTCTACTTAAAATTAGGCATTTTAAAGGCCCACATATCAAACTTAAAAGGACCACAAGAGACTAGGGTATGACTGTATAACAGATTGTGTAAATGAATGTTGTAACTTTTATTGATATTATTATTTTATTATTAGTAGTACTTAGTAGTAATATTAAACGGGTCAGACCTGAAGGCTTTCAAGCCAGACTTTACTAAAATAGGTCTGACCTTTTTAGGTAAAAAGGCTTGTGAATAGGTCTGAGTCTGTCCTTTTTATTAAAAAGGTCAGGCCGAGCCAAGCCCTAAATAGGCCGAGTCATAGGCCGCCTGTTTACGATCTGGCTCATTTTCACCCCTAAACGCAGTAGTATAAACATACTCAAATACGTGAAATATCTTTTTTTTAAAAAAAAACACAATTTTAATGGAATAAAACTCAAAAGCTGAAAAACAACAACTTACTTGCAAAGCTAACTTTATTGAATTTTTGATTAATAATAAGGGGAAATTACAGATAAGGGACGGTTGAAATTCAAGATCACTTTAACTAGATAAATAATAGGACTAACTAGTGGAGTTGCGGCACTAAGTAATCAAATCCCCTTTCTGTGATTTTAAAATTCTGTTGTCATTTATTTGGGATTTCCCCTAATTATAAGGTGAGGAGATAAAACGTGTGTAATCCATTTAGGGCAGTGAATAGAGATGAAGAGGAAGTCTGGGCTCAACCTGGACTTCAAGAGGGACCTTCTTAGCAATGGAAAGCCCATTAGCCTCATCCATATTCAATTCATGCTCATTCATATTCCCAGCTAGTTTCCACTTGAACCCATGAACCAAATTCGCCAAACTCGACTGAATCACCTTAAGCCCAAGAAGGTAGCCCGGGCACATTCTTCTTCCAGCACCAAATGGCAATAACTCAAAGTCATGACCCTTCACATCAATATCCTTACTTGGGCCATCAATGAACCTATCGGGCTCAAATACATTGGGCTTGGCCCAAATCTTAGGGTCCCTGCCAATGGCCCACACATTTAAAAGCACTCGGGTGCCTTTAGGAATGTCATAGCCATCAATTTTACAGTGCTCTCGAGCTTCCCTTGGAGGTAGTGTTGGTAACACAGGGTGTAGCCTCATTGTTTCTTTAACAATTGCTTTAATGTAAGGCAGGTTGACCAAGTCTTGTTCGTCCACCCATCTGTTTTTGCCTACCACATTGTCAAGTTCTTGTTGTGCTTGCTTCAGGACTTGTGGGTTCTTAAGAAGCTCCGACATGGCCCATTCCACTGTTATAGAAGAACTTTGTGTCCCGCCTATGAGAAGATCCTGAGGCAAAATATGTTCGTGTTTAAGAAAACATTAGAAAGAAAGATGACTTTGGTTGACAAATCTGACCTTCTAAGCTATGTGTGCATTGATATCAATTACAATAATATATATGCTCTGCGCACTAAGCTAAAATATAAGCTACCTTCTATATTTCATGATAAATGATTTATATCCTCTCTTCATAAGGTTACACTCCCACTTGTTTTGATTATTATTTATAAGGCACTTTAAATTTTTTAAAGAAATTTAAAATACAAAATTAATCATTTTCAAATATCTATAATTATCATTTTCTTCTTAAAACTAATTTATCATACTCGTAAACTATATATATAATTATATGTGATATATGTTAAAACTAATTTATAAAAAAGGTCAAAAGCCGGGTCTTATATTTAATATGAGGGGGAGTATAAAATATATTGTTTAAAATATATTAAAGCATTAGACAACATAGGCACACTTCTCGGGAACGGGTTCTCTCAGAATCCGTTCTCTCAGTATCCCTCCTCATCCTCTCACATTAGTCCTCATGTGGGCCACTCAGATTCATTTAAGAGCTCATAATTTGTCACTTATCCGGTTAGAAACAAAAAAAAACAGTATTAGAATATAAAATAAATGAAGAAGTTTTATTTTTAAAAACATTTTAGCTTAAAAATTTCAACTATCTAGACCTATTTCATTTCAATAAAAGGATCTATAAGAGATACAGATTTATCTAGTTAACTGTAAAATTATTTTACAGTTAACTAGATAAGTCTGTATCTCTTATAGATCCTTCTATTGAAATGAAATAGGTTTACATAGTTAAAATTAATAGGTGTAGATAGTTGAAATTTTTTATGCTAAAAAAATTTCAAAAATAAAAAAATTAAAAGTTTTTCATTTATTTTATATTATAATACATTTTTTTATTTTTAATGGTACATGTAGCAAATTATGAGCTCTTAGATGAATCTGAGTGACCCCACATGAGGATCCATGTGAGAGGATGAGGAGGGATACTAAGAGAACGGATTCTGAGAGAACCCGTTCCCACACTTCTCTCCCCGTTGGGGGAACTCATACACCCACTCTGTCTCAACTCTCAACCTAGTATAGTATCTAACAAAATTTTTGCTTGTTTATATATATATATATATATATATATAGAGAGAGATTCACTCTTTTATCTAGCTATAAGAGAGTGACTGCATAAACAAAAGAATGGTACAAGGTAACTAATAAGTGGGCCTACCTGAGTAATTGCTTTGACATTATGCCTTTGAAGCTTGACCTCAAGAGTAGGATCATCTGCAGCCTGCAAAAGGAAATCCACCATATCTTTTCCAGCATAATCCATAATCTCTTTTCTTTTCTCATCATGTTCAGTCAACACATGTTCCAAAAACCTCTCAAATATCTTGCTCACATGCTTCATTCTCTTAACATAACCCTGTAAATCCAAAAACCCAAGCCAACGAATGAAATCCCCAATATTCATAAATCCACCATTCAGTAACAAAAACTCATCCAGCATCCACTTAAACTCATCAGGTGTCATAAAAGCATCATCTGTTCTCTTAACATATGTCTTCCCCAAAACCATACGACTTATGATGCTAAGATTGAAAACATTAAGGTAGTCTTTTACTAATATGGTTTCTCCCGAAGAACTGTAAAGTTGATTTGCCAAAACTCTAATCTCTTCCCTTCTTATATACTCATAAGACTCCAACCTTTTGGGAGAGAAGAGCTCAGTGAAACATAGTTTACGAACTTGAGTCAAATAAGGGGAATATGGGGCCCAAAAAATGTTGGAATGGTCAAAACTTGTGTACTTTCCGGCGGCGGTTCTTGGCCGTGAGGCGAAGGAGCCGTCGTGAGTTTTGAGAAAGGCTTCGGCCATTTTCACGGAGGAGCCCACGACGATGGCGGTGGAGCCCAACCGGAGGTGAATGATGGGCCCGTAGTTTTGGGATAGAGCATGGAGGGACTTGTGGGGGTGTGGGCCTATGAGATTGAGGTTTCCTATTATGGGCCATGCTCTTGGGCCTGGTGGCAGATTGGGCCCCTGCCGGCGGCCGAGATGGCGGAGGATGAGGATGACGAGGAAGACGGCGAGGGTTGAGAGCCATGCCTCGGTCAATGGTATTTCCATCTTCTTGGTGGTGGGTTTGTGTTTTTAGAACTAGTGGGAAGTTTGCATTGATTAGCAGGTAGGAGAATACTTACATGATTTATAGGGTTTAAGTCCCATATATGTAAATAATGTTCATCGGTGAAGTAAAGACTTATTAACTACTTGTCCTTTTATAAAAGAAAGAAAATTAAACTACTAAATTATAATTTATGTTATATATAACTAAATTATAAATTAATTTATAAGTTGAATAAATTATTTTTGAGGAAAAATATGATTATAAATAATTTAAAGTAATTACTTTTACATTCTTAATTTTTTATCAAAAAGTCAAAGTGACTATATTTAGGACTGGAAAAAGTATATTTAGGTTGACTATGCAGTCGTATGAGTACACTTTAAAAATCTTGTTACGAGCAATATTGCCATGAAAGTTATTTCAAGAGTATTGTTGAGTGTTAAATTGGTACTCTTTCCATTCTTATATATATGCAGCATATTTAGGAGAAGTGTTTGTTATTAAATATAAAATTTTTTTATTTTTTTTTTCAAATTTTCCCTAAATTATTCGTATTAGTTCTCTTTAAGGATATCTAAATAAGGTGGAATTTGAGGATAAATGTAAGTGATTGGGAATTTTTTGTAAGTGACTCAACATTAACATAATATATAAAATTAAATCAGGTAACTAAATCTTATGTTTTAAAATAGAGGGACTACAATTTTAAACTTTATTCATTAAAATCTTATTGATCAGTTTTATATTGACGTAGGGCATTACTGTTATGTTTGAGAAATTTTTATGGTGACTGTGAACTCATAACATCCAAAATAGAACAGCTGTCAGATGAAATCTTTCGGAATAATACTTTGAGAGGAGGAAAAGAGTAGCTTAAAAGGTCTGAGCTGGGGCGATTGCAGGATTAATGATGATTAAAACCAAAATTATACACACATATTTATTGTTCATGGAATTAAAAAATATGTTCATGGAATTAAAAAATATGAAGTGATTCGTGCAGCTAATGAAGTGAAATGGCCTGCAATAATAGATCTATTGAGTTGCATGAGGATCACATGTTATTGAATATACTCTAGTACATGATTTGTTGAATCGAGCATGGGAGGTGGAGATTTTTCTTATTTGTTGTTGATGTGATGGAAGAGACCGAAATCGAATGATTTCTCTCATCGGTTTCTGAACTACATTTTGTCAGTTGTCACTTCACTAGAAAGAAGCAGACTCAGCAACATTTGTCTTTTATGGCCAAACACAGTGTATCACATGGCCTTGGTTTTCACATGCTTCCGATTCCGAAGTAGTTTAGGCGACAAAGGAGTGACCTGAAGATTTGTCTTGTACCTTTATTTTTAGGCAACAGAGGAGTCCTTTTTTTTGAAGTGAAGATTTGTCTTTTAGCTTTGTTTTAAAAATAATTAAATTTGAAAATATAATTATTTTTTCAAACAAAGCCAAATTTTAAAATATAAGAATTATTATTCTAAGTAATTAATTTTTATACCTATCTTGTTAGCATATAAATAAAAAATCATAGTATAAACTACAAGAGTCAACATTTTCCGTTAAGTAAAACTAATGTTAAAAAAATAACCAAATATGCACTTTTCAAAGTTACCGTGCATGACATCACAATAGAAGATTCAAGTTCGTTCCTGATATATTGGAGCAAGCCCACCTTCCTCGTTCACTATGAGGATTTTAATAACATTCTTTCAATCCATGAAAAATCAGGTGGTAATCCTAGTTATGAGGAAGAATATCAATTTTCAAAATCTTATTTCCTCTACTAAATATATTGATTTGAGTTTTAATGATACCATTTTACATAGTATAATACTACCTGCAATATGTAATTTAAGAGCTTAAAATTTAAATGTTGAAGGTCTAGCCTATTTCTACTCCTAATTCTACATGCATTCATGTAATTTGTATTTTGATTTAGAATGGGACATTCTATTATTGGTTGTGCTTGGAAACTCAGGGTTAAGCCATGTGCTGATACTTTAAACAATTTGGTGACATTCTATTGTAATCACTCATATAAATACAAGCCGATTTAAAGGCTGTGATTTTGTGAGTATTTCATTTGTTTCTAATGTTTTATAATATACTACCTCTGATCCTAAATATAAGACCTAATTGACTTTTTTTGGAGAGGTTAAGGTTGCAAAATAGGCTATTAACTCATGACATATTTGATATATTTTTAGATTATACATTAGTTTATAGGTAAAATAAACTAATCTCAGGGAAAAAATTAGGTAAATCAATTTATAATTAACTTATTTTGCTTTTTTATAGAATTTTTTAAAAAAGTCAATTAGGTCTTACATTTAGGACCGGAGGGAGTATTCTATTTCACCTTAGAATAACTTAAATTTTATCAATATCCTAAATAGCGTGGGTATAGTAGTTGACTTTCCAGGTTACTGAGGATTCTACATACAAGAGCTTGCGCTGATCCAACCTTTGATGTATTTCCATTTGGTGTCTGTTAATTATGCAAGAATTCCATTTATACGTGAGTTACTTTTAACCTTGTATATATATAGAGAGGACGAGTAAGGCCAGCTCTTGCTCATATTGGATAATGTGCAACTTGGGTGAACAAAAGTTGAATTATAAAACTAAAACGATGGTTTATGTATAGTTGTTTCAATATTAATGTTCGATACTAATCATCCTGAAACATCGATACAGGAACGTAAGCTTCCACATTTACCCTTTCAATACTGGTAATGTTTATACCTCCTTTTTTTTTGCTTTTGCATATTAATTAAATTTCACCTTTAACAAAATTGTTTCTCTAATTTAATTTTTTATAGTGCTAGTTTAGAGCTCTATCAATAAGAGATAATTTGCTCAGTCTTAGTTTCTTAAGATTCAATTTTTGTAATTTTTTTCTCACCAATAACCTTCATTTCATTTAAAGTTAATGAGAGAAAATGTCTCAGCTAGATCTATTGTCCTTAAATTTCATATTGTCCTTGTTCCTTCAGAAAGTCTGGAAGAGAAGAATGACATAAGAGCATTGCTTGTGTCTCATTTTTTTTAAAATCATTCCAATAGAAAACTTCAAGTGGCCACAAACTTGTTGATTCAGTAGAAGAAATGATCAATCCTAATATTTGTTTTAACGTCCTTAGCTGTATTAATTCCTTTTTCATTTCTTCATCTCCATTTCTTCATCTTTTTCTTTCTCATTTTCGTGCCTCTCACTCTCATTTTCGTCCAACCCCTTTTTCACCCAAAAATCCGGCCGATTTAGTGACAATCTCACATGCAAGAGAAGTTCTAACTTCAGGTGAGCATTTCCCATCTTCCTATATAATTTTTATGCGTTTTTGTGAGGGGATTGGGGACTGAATAGTGAAGAAAAAGGATTTGATTTTCTGGGTTGTGAAGAAGTTAATAACTATCTTAAATTTCCACTTATGGTTTGAGTTTTGTTGATTTGTTAAGGTTGGAATTTTCCTTTCTTCATTTTTCAGTTTTGCCAAATGGGTTTTTGGTTTTGGGAGTTGAGATGGACGAAATTTAAGGGTTAATAGGACTAATTGAGTTAGTTATTGTACATGCATGTTAGTAATCAATTGATATGTCAACAATATGTAGAGGATTAAGCATGATTTTGGGGTTTGATGAGTTAAACAAATTCTATTGCTCCTATGTTATGGTTTGTTGCTTTCATGAGTATGGAAATGAACTTAACTTGTCATGCATGTGTATTTTAATCATGATTGCAGCTTAAATGATGTATGGGTAAGAGTTTTGATGATGAGAAATTTAATAACTAAGGTGTATATATCATGTAAGCAAGGTGTTTGTTAAAATGCCTAGTAGAGCAAAGAAATTGATTTTAGCTCACAAATTTTGTTACAAAGATTATTCTTCTCTATTTTTGATTAGCATGGAATAATAAAGTAATAATGAAGAGTGTGGTTAGTTAAATTATTGTACAACAAAGTTGGATTAGTAAAGATAAAATGGATGGTAAATGCATGAATGTTTAAATTAGGTGTGGCTGGAATTTAGTTGTTGCATGTTAATTTGGAAGATGATTTTCCTTTGCTACATTGATTGAAAAGTATTGGTTATATTTTGGGGAGCTTAAGTTTCCCAACTTTTAGTTTGATAATGTATGCTTGGAAGTTGCATGTAGTTGGGAATTTCTGTTTTAATAGATGTTTCAGAAAAAGGTTTGAAATGCTAAGGAACTTGTTGAATGAATGTTTAAGAACTTGCTACATATTACAACATTATGGTTGTTTGCTTAGGAAATAAATTGTGAATACATGCTACTCTTATGCTCTCATGCTTTTCTAAAAGTTAATTTGAACTATAAACTAAAGTTTTAATTCCTTTCCCTTTACATTAATTCAATGAAGAGTAATCAAAGATTTTAAGTTTTTAGGTGTGCATGAATAGTTGCTACTTGACCTAGTATTTTATAGTCATTTAATATATGGTTTGTGTGAGTTTATGAAATCTAATTCAATTGAGATATTCATGTTAACCTTGTTTAAATTGTTTAAGGAGTTATGGATGAATGTAATTTGAGTGACTACATGCATAATTGAGTTTATAGTTTATTTGAGCAAGAATTTTGTTTGGAATGTGTATAGGCATGGTTTATAAACTGATTATTGATTAAATGAAATGATTGAAGTGGTAGTTTCACTTAGTCCTTATTGATTTTGGATTGTGGTATGATTTAAAAGAACTCTGTGAACTTACTTTTTGGTTTGATGATTAAGGAAGTAGATGATAGTGCAAAGATAAGTGGGAAGTGGGTAGTAATATAGGTTCGAGAGAGACATTGTTTAATTGTATAAGAAAATTATTTAAAGTAACTATTACTTTATGTAATACTAGGAGGAACTAGAAGTCAAGTAATTGGGGGCAGCAAGAAGAAAAGGAGGAGTATTGGTAAAGTGAAGGATAGGTAACAGTTTAATTCAATAGTTATAAGCGCGCATGAATATTTTTCAAAAAACATGATAATGTTGATCCTAAGAAGAGGAAGGATATTTATCTCAGATAGATAAATAAGAAAGTAGAGTACTCTAGGCATTAGGAGGGTCGCTCCCCCTATGCCAAACATTTTCAGAAACCCTACAGGTACAGAATACCTCCATCATTTGACGAATATATCGTTAATAGTGGTTGGTATAGTGAGGCAAGTTCCAATAAGAGATTGGAAAGAAGCAGGTTCCAACAAGAGGTTGGAAAGAGGAGAATATTATCATGATTCATAAGGGATTCTTTGAATCTCACTGTTTTTCAAAATGTTTTTTACAGATAAGCAGGGAGAAGTAGATTCTGTGGGAAGCTTTAGTGGAAGGTAGGAATGATGCTTGTTAGGCCTGAAGCTCATAGTGAAATATATTTGTTATATATGTTACTTATTGTAATTCTATACAAGTTCATAGCTTGTGGAGTATATAGGTATAAGCTATCACCTGCGATAGCCGAATTATATTTATATAACATTGTAATAGTTAGACTTAAATATGGTTAGTATTTAGTTACATTAGATAGTACAGGTGTATAAAATAAAACTAAGTAGTGACTACTAATTTAGCTATTTAATGAATTTATAATCTGCTGCAGTTTTCAAGAAGCAGATACAATTTGATAAATTGTTTAGAAGCCCAAGTTTATGCAGGAAATTCTTTTAATCTAGTTTTTGAAATAGAAAAGTTTTAATTTATTCATATTTTTGGGCTTCTAACCTTAGAAAGTGATTATAAATTGATTAGAAGACTATAATAGAATTATAAAAAGTTAGGATTTTACACTCAAATACGTGAAATAATTTTTTTAACAAAATAAAAACACACATTTTAATTGAATAAAACTCACAAGCTGAAAAATCGACAACTTACTTGCAGGGCTAACTTTATTGAATTCTTGCTTAATAATAAGGGGAAATTATAGATAAGAGATAGTTGAAATTTAAGATCATTTTAACTAGATAAATAATAGGACTAACTAGTGGAGTAGCAGTACTAACTACTCAAAATCCCCTTTCTGCGATTTTAAAATTCATTTAGGGCAGTGAATAGAGATGAAGAGGAAGCCTGGGCTCAACCTGGGCTTCAAGAGGGACCTTCTTAGCAATGGAAAGCCCATTAGCCTCATCCATATTCAATTGATGCTCATTCATATTCCCAGCTAGTTTCCACTTAAACCCATGAACCAAATTCGCCAAACTCGACTGAATCACCTTAAGCCCAAGAAGGTAGCCCGGGCACATTCTTCTTCCAGCACCAAATGGCAACAACTCAAAGTCATGACCCTTCACATCAATATCCTTACTTGGGCCATCAATGAACCTCTCGGGCTCAAATACATTGGGCTTGGCCCAAATCGTAGGGTTCCTCCCAATGGCCCACACATTTATAGCCACTTGGGTGCCTTTAGGAATGTCATAGCCATCAATTTTACAGTGCTCTCGGGCTTCCCTTGGAAGTAGTGTTGGTAACACAGGGTGTAGCCTCATTGTTTCTTTAACAATTGCTTTGATGTAAGGTAGATTGACCAAGTCTTGTTCGTCCACCCATCTGTTTTTGCCTACCACATTGTCTAGTTCATGTTGTGCTTGCTGCAGGACTAGTGGGTTTTTAAGAAGCTCCGACATGGCCCATTCCACTGTTATAGAAGAACTTTGTGTCCCGCCTATGAGAAGATCCTGAGGCAATATATGTGCGTGTATAAGAAAACATTATTAAGAAAGATGACTTTGGTTGACAAATCTAACCTTCTAAGCTATCTGCATTGATCAATTACAATAATATATTTGCTCTACCACGCTCAGCTAAAATATAAGCTTCCTTCTATATTTCATGATAAATAATTTATATCCTCGCTTCATAAGGGTACACTCCCACTTGTCTTAATTATTAATTAGGGCTAAAGTGTAAAAATGTTCATGTAATTGTCACAAAGGTGCAAAAATACTCATGTACAACTTTTTGGAGCAAAATTATTCATCAAATTTCAAAATTGGGGCAAAAGTGCCCATCAACATTAATTTTTGAACTTTTTCACTAATCATCTTTTATTATGTCAGACCCGTGATGAAGCGGTAAAGGATTGTGTGTGAAAAAGTTAAAAAAAAATTACGGTGATGACACTTTTGCCCCAATTTTGAAATTTGATGGGTAGTTTTACTCCATAAGTTTTACATGGTTATTTTTGCGCCTTTGTGACAATTACATGAGAATTTTTATACTTTAGCACTATTAATTATAAGGCACTTTAGATTTTTAAAGAAATTAAAAAAAATAAAATTAATCATTTTTAAATATCTATAATTATCTTTTTCCTCCAAAACTAATTTATCATACTCAAACTATATATATCATTATATGTGATATACTCCTATGTCATAAATTAGTGATCTAATTTGTTTCTCTATCTTTAAAAGAAAAAAAGGAAAAAGCCGGGTCTGATATTTAATATGAAGGGGAGTATAAAAAAATTTTTAAATTTATTAGAGTATTAGCTAGACAACTTTGGCAAACTTCTCCCACGTTGGGGGAACTCACACACCCACCCTTCAACCTGGTACCTAACAAAATTTTTGCTTGTTTAGTGACTGCATGAACAAAAGAATAGTACAAGTTAATTAACTAATAAGTGGGCCTACCTGAGTAATTGCTTTGACATTATGCCTTTGAAGCTTGACCTCAAGAGTAGGATCATCTGCAGCCTGCAAAAGGATATCCACCATATCTTTGCCAACATAATTCATAGTCCCTTTTCTTTTCTCCTCATGTTCAGTCAACACATGTTCCAAAAACCTCTCAAATATCTTGCTCACATGCTTCATTCTCTTAACATAACCCTGTATATCCAAAAACCCAAGCCAAGGAATTAAATCCCCAATATTCATAAATCCACCATTCAGTAACAGAAACTCATCCAGCATCCACTTAAACTCATCCGGTGTCATAACAGCATCATCTGTTCTCTTAACATATGTCTTCCCCAAAACCATGCGACTTATGATGTTAAGATTGAAAACATTAAGGTAGTCTTTTAATAATATGGTTTCCCCCGAAGAATTGTGCAGTTGATTTGCCAAAACTCTAATCTCTTCCCTTCTTATATACTCATAAGACTCCAACCTTTTGGGAGAGAAGAGTTCAGTGAAACATAATTTACGAACTTGAGTCAAATAAGGGGAATATGGGGCCCAAAAAATGTTGGAATGATCAAAACTTGTGTACTTTCCGGCGGCGGTTCTTGGCCGTGAGGCTAAGGAGCCGTCGTGAGTTTTGAGAAAGGCTTCGGCCATTTTCAAGGAGGAGCCCACGACGATGGCGGTGGAGCCCAACCGGAGGTGAATGATGGGCCCGTAGTTTTGGGATAGAGCATGGAGGGACTTGTGGGGGTGTGGGCCTATGAGATTGAGGTTTCCTATTATGGGCCATGCTCTTGGGCCTGGTGGTAGATTGGGCCTCGACCGCCGGAGGAGACGGCCGACAAAGAGGATGACGATGAGGACGGCGAAGGTTGAGAGCCATGCCTCGGTCAATTGTATTTCCATCTTCTTGGTGGTGGGTTTGTGTTTTTAGAACTAGTGGGAAGTTGCATTGAGCAGGGAGGAGAATAGTTACATGATTTATAGGGTTTAAGTCCCATATATGTAAATAATGTTCATCCGTGAAGAAAAGGACGTGTATGGAGACTTAACTATTTGTAGTTTTATATGGAAATCAAGAAAGAAAATTACACCACTAAATTATAATATATGTTATATATATAATTAAATTATAAATTAGTTTATAAGTTGAATAAATTATTTTTTAGGAAAAAGATGATTATAAATAATTTTTAAAGTAATTAATTCTGCATTCTTAAATTTTTGTCATAAAGCCAAAGTGACTATATTTAGCACTGGAGAGATTATATTTCGATTGACTATGCAGTCATATAAGTACACTTAAAATGTTTGTTACGAACAATATTGCCATGAAAATTATTGAAAGAGCGTTGTTGAGTGTTAAAATGGTACTCTTTTCATTCTTATAAACGTGACATGTTTAAGAGAAGTGTTTGTTCTTAAATATAAAATATTTTTATTTTATGTTTTCAAATTTTTCTTAAATTATTCATATTAGTTCCCTTCATTGATATCTAAATAAGGAGGAATGTGAGGATAAATGATGATTAAATCTTTTGAAATAATACTTTCAGAGGAGGAAAAGAGTAGCTTAAAAGGTCTGAGCTGGGCGATTGCAAGAATAATGATGATTAAAACCAAAATTATACGCATATATTTTATTGTTCATGGAATTAAAAAATATGAAGTGATACGTGCAGCCAATGAAGTGGAATAGTCTGCAGAATTTGATATATGGAGTTGCATGAGGATCACATCTTATTGAATACTCTAAACTCTAGTACGTGATTCGTGGAATCTAGCATGGGAGGCTGAGATTGAATGATTTTTCCCATCGGTTACTTATGAACAACCTTTTGTCAGTTGTCACTTTTCACTACGAAAGAAGCAGATTAAGGAATATTTGTCTTTAATGGTCAAACACAATGTATCACCCGAAAGTAGTTTAGGCGATTGACAAAGAAGTAGTATCTTATGAACAAAAGATTTGTCTTTAGCTTTGTTTTAACGGTTTTTTAATTATCTGTTGATCCGGCGCCTATTTACAACCGACTAATCCGTATTCAAGGAGTAGGAGTGTTGCTCACAGTTTTTTTAATTCTTTATATATATAAAAATGTTTCATTTGTCTTTTATGGCCAAACACAATGTATCACATGGCCCTGGTTTTCACGTAATTCCGAAAGTAGTTTAGGCGATCGACAAAGGCGTACTATCTTTTGAACTGAAGATTTGTCTTTAGCTTTCTTTGAACGGTTTTTTTAATTATCGTTTGATCCGACGCCTATTTACAACCGACTAATCTGTACTCGAGGAGTAGGAGTGTTGCTCACAGTTTTTTTAATTCTTTATATATATAAAAATGTTTCATTTGTCTTTTATGGCCAAACACAATGTATCACATGGCCCTGTTTTTCACGTAATTCCGAAAGTAGTTTAGGCGATCGACAAAGGAGTACTATCTTTTGAACTGAAGATTTGTCTTTAGCTTTCTTTTAACGGTTTTTTTAATTATCGTTTGATCCAACGCCTATTTACAACCGACTAATCTGTACTCGAGGAGTAGGAGTGTTGCTCACAGTTTTTTTTAATTTTTTATAAATAAAAATGTTTCATTTGCAAGACACTCGATTAAATTTGTGGGCTAAAATATACTTTTGTTTCTTCATTTTATATCAAATATTTTTTTAGTATTCTAATTTTAAAAAATGAGCTTTTGATCTTTACTTCGTTTAGTTTTGTTTAACAGAAAATGTTAATACATCAAATCAGAAGCGTACTTTTATGAATACATGTTGATAAAATAGCCAAATTTTAAAATATAAGAATTATTATTCTAAATAATTTAATTTTATACTTATCTTGTTAGCATGTAAGTATAAAATCATAGTTTAATTAAAGTTCAAAAGTCAATACTTTCCACTGCGCACTTTTCAAAGTTACATAATCAAGAGAAGATTTGAGCTAAAAATAAAAGACTAATAGTATATTTTAACAAAAATTGTTTATGCAGTGAACTCAAGAAAATATTCTTTTATGGGAGACTAAATTGAAAGTGACTCAAGGAATTATATTGGTTTAACCGTTAATAAACTTTCACTGAATTTTGATTTTTGTTTGTAAACTATAAAATTAGTGGTTTTGGTCCTTGACTTTCTCTCAATTTAGGTTTTAGTTCTTGACTTTGTGTTTTTTTTTTTGTCAGACATTGATCTCACGAATTTTGAAAAATGGAAACTCAGGATCAATAATTATAAAAAACACAATTTAGGGACATGTTACCAATTTAAAGTTCAAGATCAAAAATCAAAATCGATTGAAAGTTCAAAAACAAAAACCATCTATTTCAAAATTTCATGATTGAAACCTAAGTTGACTTAAGGTTTAAGGACAAAAGATGGTATCAACCTTTAATTCTTCAAAAAAAATATTTTTTAAAAAAATAGATATATTTTATTATTTATATACTCTTTCGAGTGAACTACGTTCTATTTACTTCAATCTAAATAATTTAACTTCACCTTTTTTTCAATATATTAACAAAACGTTGTCCTTTAGTATGCAACCTTTATGTCAAACAATCAGTATAGGCATTAAAAAAGTAATAGTAATGGGTAGGGGTAAATTTGTCTCAAATGTCCTTTTGAAGTGGTTAATTAGTTCAGTGTGTTTTTCTTAAAACACCCATATCATTTTCTCTTATTTTCCCCCCTCGTCTCTTATTAGATCATTGTTATAGAAGTATATAGATTATTTAAAAAAGTCTAACGTATACCTCTATTCTCTTATGTTTGCATCAAGTTTCAATTCAATCTTTTATGTTTGTAAAGTACACTTTTAGTTTTGTTATAAAAAAAATACATTTTTAGTCTTTTTTTGTTTACACCGTTAGTTCTATTTAACGAAAAATTTTAATTTCACAATTTTGAATGGTCAATCTAAGATTAAAATATAAAAAAACATAAATTAAAATATCTTATTGTACTTATTCTTATATTTTTAAATATGCCGTTTTTTTGCCCCATTTAATTATAAAATAATTTTTGAATTTAAATTAAATAAACGGTGTTAACGAAAAAGGACGAACAATGTATTTTTCAAAGATAAAATATTAAATTAAAATTGATGCAAACATAAGGGCAAAAGTATAACGTAGCCTTTAAAAAAAGGTTAACAAAAACTAAAATTTGATCATATATTTAAGATAAAAATAACTCCCTAATGAATTCTATATTTAGGATTAGAGTGAGTAGCAAAATACACCGTTTTCTTCGGTCAAAATACTATGAACCATTAAAAAATGACATTAACATTTAACACTCTAATAGTAAAAAATCAAATTTATTATATATAAAAGCTTTCATGATGAAGGAACAAAATAATTCCTCAAACAAAATTTCAGAGATAATTTGCACCTTAATTAACTTCCAAATTATCTCTAAAACCTTTATTATTTACTAATCTTAAATGCATCTTCTTAATTTTTGCTATTGATTCCCTCCGGCTCTAAATATAAGATCCTTTGACTTTTTGTTGAATTTAATGAAACAAATTAGAGACTAAATTATAACATATGACTCATATAATTAGATTATAGATAAGTTTATATATAGAATAAATTAGTCCATTTTCTGTGTAATTTTGGGCCTAAGCCGATAAACGAGAAAATTAATTAAAAAGCAGATTCTGATTCAGCCCGTTCTCTGTGGAATTTTGGGCCAGACCCAAACCCGTTGGGCCCATTTTTATTACCCACTCTAGTCCCCACTAGTCTCTCTTGTAGCAACCTGGATTCATACATATGGTCATGCATGCTTACAATGGTAAAAAAAAAAATTCTTCCCTCAAACCAAATAAAGCAATAGGTCCCTCCATCCACCGTCACATTAACTGAGAAATTCCTTTAAAAAAAAAAAAAGCATCTCAAAAAAGGCCATAAATAAAGTACTTGTAAAATATAACTACCCAAAGAGGGAAACAATAAAAACCTAACAAAGTCGCAAGAGATTCTCTGCCATAACATTAAGCCTGTCTGAGAGGAGGCAGATTCTTCAGAATTATATGCCTCCCAAGCATCCTCATAATGTAAGTCAAATAACAAAAGGCGCGATTCTTATCAAAATGTTTTAACTCTGGACTTACATCATGCACTAAATATAACATTCTAAATCAAGTACATCATTTTCAAAATCGAGGAGTCAAGTTCATAATTTATCAAATCTCATCAATAAACTCCAACAGATCTTCAACCTCTTGTCTTAAAGCTGTAATTTTCTGCTGATGTGGTGCAATTCGATTTTCAATTTCCCGGCCACCTAACTTTTTCTCATAGCAGTCTACAACAGTTGAGTGTTTGGCCATTAGCCTCTCTTGCAACTCCCTCTCCTTTGCAATCAGTTCCTCGACCTGCAGGCAATACAAAAAATTAGATGCCATGAATCAGGCAGGAAAGGATCCGTAAAAAGAAAGCATTCCCAACAAAACCTTAGGTAATATGTGAGCTGCTTGTGGAGAAGACTGCAAAAATGTTAGCAGAGTCTTCAATTCTTTAGATAACTCTTTCAGAGAGCTATCCACTGATTTTCGGGTTGTTTTACAAGCTTGAACATCTCCTGTCCTAAAAAGGTCTCGTAAAGATGCTTCTAGCTTGTCATTTGTTGTCAAGCAACGGTTAACGATGTGACACAGCTGCTGGATACTTGTTTGCACCTGAATAGTGAAATACCAAGCCCAAAATATAAGCACTACACTTTAATGCTACTATCAGATTTCCCAAGGGACGATAAATTCATAATTTGATTACCTCATCCCACTGGAGCTTTGCTAAATAAGTAGGAGATGACTTAGAGATAGACAAGTCAACATGCGTGTAGACAACACAGGTAACAAATAGAAAGAAGAACCCAGCAATCAACATAAGAGGCTCCCTAAGCATAGAAAGACAGTTGAACTTGTAATAAACCTGCAATGATATTAATGAAATTCAGCAAGCTGTAAGCCTAACGACAATGTATGCACACCATACGTTTAGCTATTCCTTTAACCCGTTATTCAGCTTTGAAATTGCAAGTATATTTGCAGCTACTAAATTTAAGTTTTTTTTTTAATCGCACTCAAATTTGATTGTTCTATTACATGTTAATGTGTTCATCTTTGGCATTCACATGAACTGTCAATTTAATTTAAGATTAGTTTTTTATTTAACCTCCATCCAATAATTACAGTCTTAAAAAACAAATGATAAAAAATTTATCATGAGATTCAAATCTGCCCCCCCCCCCTCCCGAAAAAGAAAAGGAAAAGGATAAAAAGATACCCTTGCATTCTGGGTATTTCAGCTGCTCAGCTCACTTATACTAAGTACCACTTTAAATTACATAAAAATTGTGCATCAGTAATACCTGAAAATTAACATTATGTTCAGGCACGACGTTGTTTTTCTCCAGCACAACAACAGGCCTACCAGCAATATCCAAGTGGGAAATTTTTGTCTGGAAGTAATCAAATAAAGTGGTTTAAAGACCAAACAGAGGGGATAACTAAATGATGGCATGATATATCGATCTGACAATACCTCCTCCCTTTGTTTCACAGGAAATGGAACAGATGCAGAGATTTCGCTAGAACCCTCAGGCAAAACAACCTGTTATTTAAAATAACCACTCAGACTAATGAAGATTGAGATAATTATTCACGAGGTCCACATGAGCAATGCTTCTAAGATAATATACCACTGTAAGTCATTATGGGTCACTTAAAAATGAAAAACCATGTGAAGTACCAGATATACACAGTAGTTTTAGAGATGAACACATTACTTAGATAAAAACGAGAAAGGTGCAATAAAATGGAATAAATCAATAAAGATGAAGCTTATTGGTTAGATTCATATTCATATCAATGCAATATAATCATAGACCAAGTTAAAATTTCATAAATAGAAAAGTGAAAATTCATTTTCTCCCTGCATTACATTCTTGCTAAAAAACTGTTGATCAAATGTGAAATTGTACAATAATAGACTCTACACTGCAAGATCTTTTTTCAACCCAAAAATTGAAATGATATATTCTCAGGATAAAGTCATCATTTACCTTCATGAGGAGATTATCAATCACCAAGTCTTTCATAGGTGAACCAAAAGTGAAATTAAGGGCCCGTTTCCCATCAACCGAAAATAAGAAGTCTTCAAGTGGCAAACCATATCCAATGGTAAAAGTCGTCTTCCAACCGCCAAACATTGGGTATCTAGGTTCAATCTCCAATTCCGTCTAATATTATTAGGAAATAATCAGCACAGAGAAATTATAAAATACAATTAATAAACAAATAAACAATTAGAATATTCACCTTTTTTGAGTCACCCCATAAACTGGAAGTTGAAATATTGCCAATTTCATCTCTATAGTACACAGAATGAGCTCTTGGTGGCAACCTTGCAACAAGGCGCCTGAAAGCTGATGCACCTCTCACATAAGGCCGGGCCTGATAGTCAAGCCTGAAGCAGAAATTATACATTATTACGTGTCCAAGTAACATAATAAGCAGCCAATTCAAAGCCAAAGAAACAAGGTCACCTAGAAAATTCTCCTTTGCTTTGAGCACCACCATGAACAAGATTATAATGCTCTGTAACCTGTATATTGCCCCAGTGGGAAATCTCAACTTCCCGGATTAGCTCTTTGGCAACAGCAAAGGGATGATTACTCTCAAAATGTATGACTATTGGTAAGTATGAGAATGGGGGGAGATTCTCATAAGGTCCATATTTTATTTCAGAACCATGTAGTTTTGTATTTTCTAGTTTTGTATAAGACTCTATTCTTGCATCAGGCAATTTGACACTGAGTGATTGGACCTTGACATCATATGGAGAAAGATAGTGGGCACTTTCTTGGAAAAGCAAGAGCTGTATATCAGATTGAGTAATTTTCTCAGGAATTGGTTGCAATGAATGGGTAAAAACAGCCAGCACATCCAACAATAAGCTGTCACCTTTCCCAAGCTCCTTGGGTAAAGATACAGAATAAACCGTCAAGGAAGGAGGCATGCCTTCAGGGTGAACAACTTCAACAGGTAAATTCCCCCCAGGAGATGCTTTGGCTTTTCCTTTCCCTCCATTAACTGTCACTGTCAAGTATGCCAAGTGATTTGCCTGGTTATCAGGAAAGGTCAACAGAACCTTGGACACAGGATCAGATCCTGTATTCTCCACCTGCAAAAGCATTGAAAAAAAATCCTGAGGTAAAAGTTGAGAAAACATAAGTGTCAGATTAAACTAATTACATTTGGTAGGTAGTGATTTTCACAGCAGTTTTACTTCCAAACTTCAAGTTTGACTGAAGCCTGAATTTTACAGATAAAGGACAAGACACAATGTTTGTTTATTCAACAAAGTTACCGACTGTGGCTTAGATTGAATTCCTCCCATAAGCTTACTTACCTTCAATGTTTGTTTATTCAACAAAGTTACCGACTGTGGCTTAGATTGAATTCCTCCCATAAGCTTACTTACCTTCCTTTCTGGCATAGTTTAAGTTACTTGTTTGCAACTTAAGTTATTGTGTTTTGAGGGATAGGTACTAATAATATCCAGAAAATTCAGATAGAAACCAAGAAACTACACACATATATGAAAAAAAATCATAAATTCAATACTAGTATAGTATGGCACCTTCAGCGTTGTGGTGACGCGCACAATCTGTGAGGTCAAGTCAATCTACATACGAGAGGAAAAAGTTAGTCATTGGCATATATCAACAATGATCACAAGCTTTAGAATTGCTAAAAGACAATAAATGATTAACAGGAAAAAAAAAGTGAAGGACATATTGCACAAAATGAAGACTCAAAAAGTGAAATAGCTCATAAAATTGTACCATACGCCTCTTAATTTTTAACTCCAATCTATCATTACTCGATCCACAACTATATTAAACAGATGTACAGATAAACAATGTTACAAATATAATCAATTGGGATCAAACATGATAGTACAAAATAAATACTAATAAACAGACAAAAGACTTCATATACTGATCCAATTCACACTTGCAACATCGAAATCAGGGGAAATAAGCTAGCAAAATTAAAAAAAAAATGCAAACCCTAAATAGGTAATGAGATGGAGAGATTTGAGAAGTGAAAATGGCTTACGCGACGGTCGACTCTGGCGAGGATGAGATCGGAGAGTACAGGTAGGGAGAGAGTGAGGAGTGCAAGCAGAAACAGAACAAATGAAGAAGATTTTGCCATTGTCTTCGATTCCATCAGTATCTTCTTCTCTCATTCACTACGTGAGTCACTGTTTCAAGTCGCCTCGATGGCTATTAAATTCTTAACTCCTAAGCCCTATCTCTGTGTCACAGAATTCAATAGTCGACGACATTTTTTTTAATCATAATAGTACACGACATATTGAAATTACATATAAATGTATTTGTAAAAAAAAATTTACTGATTTATTTAACTTATACTATTGGCTCATAGTATAACATCTAATACTCCATTGGCTCCTAAATATAAGATCTATTTAACTTCTATGGAGAATCCTAAGAAAGTCAAATGGACCTCTTAATTATAACATATTTTATACTCCCTCCGGTCCTAAATATAAGACCTAATTGACTTTTTTGAAAAATCCCATAAAAAAGCAAAATAAGTTAATTATAAATTGATTTACCTAATTTTTTCCCTTAAACTAATTTATTTTACTTATAAACTAATGGATAGTCTAAAAATATATCAAATATGTCATGATTTAATAGACTATTTTGCAACCTTAACCTCTCCAAAAAAAAGTCATTTAGGTCCTATATTTAGGACCGGAGGTAGTATATTATTAGTCTATTAGATAATGTGTTAGCTTTAAGTCAAATAAATTAGTTTACAGAAAAATTTAGGAAAATCAATTTTTAATTATCTTATTCAGTTTTCTTAGGATTCTCTGAAAAAGTCAACTAGGTTTTATATTTATGACTTGAGGAGGAAGTAACTTTTATCTCTCATGTTGAAGAGTTAAATAAGTTAGTCATTGATTTGTTTGAATTTTTTTTTTAAATCAACCTATTTGATTTAATAGCTACTTTATTATGTCTTAAATATAAGACCTATTTATTTGATTTGATTAGATTAAGAAAGTTAGTTAAGTTAGTTTAAAGTATATGATATTATTAAAATATACTTACTATCTAACTTTGTTCACATAATCCTTTCATTGTTCATATATATATATTTGGGGGTAAATTGAGATAAATTAGAAAGAGGTTCTTTTTCAGCAAAATTAGAAAGAGATAAACTCAACTACCCAAACAAGTCATATAATTAGGAGTGGAGGGGAGAGAGTAAAATATAATCTAATAACATATCATATATTATAATTAAGTAACTAATTCATTTGCCTTAATTTAACATTTAGTCATACCCTCTGCAATCTTCAAAAAAGAAATAAAGTCACGCAGCCTATATATCAAGGTGATAAGGTTTAAAATATTAATTGTTTAAAAATAAAAATTAATTAATCCCCTAATTGCATTGATTGTGGGTTAATTTAAAAATACATGAATAACAATCTTTAATTTTTGAATTACCAAGCATCAATCTTAAAATTAAAATTTAAGATAAGATAAATTATAGGTTTTCATTTTTTTTTTTAATTTCTTTGGCACATAATTTCCCACTTTCTTAGTCCCTCCTTATGTTGTTACTATTTAAAAACAATAAAGGTATTTTTAGGGAAATATGAAATAGGTAGTAAACATTAGTTATGCATTTTCATATTCCATCAAGTAAAGAGAGTGAGTAGGGGAGTCTAGAGGAATCATGAAGGAGCTTTTGTTAAAGCTTTTCAGGGGTGTGTTGGTAGGGGTTCTGTGATCACGGCAGAGGTTTGGGGAATACTTTGGGCCATGAAGGAAGCTTAGAAACATAATGTTCTTAAATTTATTATAGAATGTGACTGCAGTGAGGCTATCAAACTGATTTATTCTGATGTTTCTTTTCGTACCTGGACTTTGAAGTGTTGAGGGAAGTTAAACTAATGCTTGAAAGAGCATGGGAGGTTGAGTTTTCAATTTGTTCCAGAGATGAGAACGTTGTTGATGACTTGTTGTCTTCATATGCTATGGCTATGCAGATGGATTTCTTGAGTTTGGTGGCACCCTCCAGTAGGCATCCGAGAGGCATTACAAGATGATTTGAATTGTATTTCTGATGTACACTTTTTTTTTCTTGGTGGTTTTGTCTGGGCAATAGGACTAATCAAGTTTAGACTAAGTAACTGTTGCAGCAATTATAGCATTGTGACCGTCAACTATACATGTTCCCCTGTTTCAAATATATACCTCGTGACTTAGAAAATATGGAAATTGGATAAAAAAAAACATGCTGAATTGTGAATAAGCTAGACACACAATAGGCCAAAATTTATATGTAATAGATGATGACTAGGTATGAAAAGATAAACACACACAAGGGCCCATTTTTTTAAACCTAAAGTACCTTAAGTGCTTATGAAACTTGGCTAACAAATGAATTGATGCCCACACCAAGAAGAAAAATAAAAATTGGATTTGTCCTTTGAAGTTATTGCAGGACAATAATTGTAAGGGTTACAATTGTTCGTGCTTCAAAAGTTAATGGTGTTAAATTGGGATTAGTATCGGCTAAAGAATTACAAACGAGAGATTTAAAGGTATTACATATTGATTGATTATGATACTCCCTCCGTTCCTAAATATAAGATCACTTTGATTAATTTGGAGAGATTAAGGAAGAGCTTCCAATTAGTTAGATTACATGTTCTTCCAAAAATACCCCTCAATTAATCTTTATCACAACTTACTACCGCCAACTGCATCTTGTCATTTTCTCTCACCGCTTCCATCAATCCTTCATTTCTGTTCTCCACCACGCCGCCGCCGGTGACGATGACAAATCTCTGGGATTTGACGGCGTCAGAATCATCATGATGTCCGATGAACTCTAAACCTGTGACAAATTGAAGAATGATCTCATCTCCGACGAGTAATTCAGCCACGTTGACGGCGAATTCTGAAACTCGAGGTCGTGCTCCGATGGCCGGAGCTCCTCCCCGGTGGATTCTCCAGCGAGGAAGAAAAGTCCAATGATGAAGTAGAAGAAATCGCGAGGTGGTGATCTGTTGGTGAAAAATGCAAGTGAGGGTGGAGAAGAAAAGAATATAAGTAAGGAAGGTGGCGTCGTTTTAGTTGTTAAGATTCCTCTAAGCTTTCTTCATTGAAAGATGAACTTGCGAGCTCTGAGTTTTTCCCATCTTGCGTGTCTTCTTTCTTTTTGTCTTTTTTTTCCTGTTATTATAATAGGGGTAGTTTGGGAAAAACATGAGAAAAAATAGAAAATGATCTTATATTTAGGAACTTATCCACTTCCCCAAAGTGATCTTATATTTAGGAACGGAGGGAGTATAATGATTTGCATGCTATCACCATACTCCACCATTTCTCTTTTTTTCTTAAATATGTGAATGTATGTAAATTGAGGTCAAAGCTAGTTTATTTTTTTTTTTGCTTAGAGCCCCCGGTGTCCCACACCCTTCGGGTGCAGACTAATCCGGAGTCGCCAGCTGGGATTCCCGTAAACGGGGTGACTGACTTCCCGGGGTTCGAACTTGGCACCTTTGGGCTAAATGGCGGGATCCACACCTTGGGATCCACTTCAAACCATCAAGCTACGCCCCCGAGCAGGTCAAAGCTAGTTTATGATCCCTATCTATTACTCTATTGGTACTTGAACATCTCACAAGACAAAATTTCTTTAATATATCTGTTTTGTACAACACAGTCATTTACAACAAGTAAATCCAAAGAAGCACAAATCTAATTTGATATAGATTGGAGAATTTGTATATTAGAGATCAACGGAGGTGAATATGGCGGCAGATCCTTCTTGTTGCTCATAACGATGTTGTTGAAAGTGTCGATGTTCTTCAGCAGTTTGCATGAGAGGTGAACGAGGTGTCTCGATAGGATTAGGTCCCACGTTTTCATTTGCAGTTTTGCCTTTGGAATTTTTCCTTTTGAGGGCATTCTTGTGCCATTGCTTGAGGGCTTTTGATGTTTGCTCATCAAATATTGACCTCTTCATTGTTGATCCCATTTGTGACACTAGTGCATACAATGGAAGTGTCACATAGCTGCACACTACTTGAGCTCCCACTCTGCATAATATTTTCCATCAAAAAATTTTTTATTGGCTTAATGTTCTTCTAACATTCAAATCTTAAACTAAATTTAAATCACTTATTTAACAAAAAATCGCACTAATTATTATACAGTATAGTTTATAATATAATGATTTCCCTCGCTTACCCCAAGGCAATTCTGGTTACAACAAGGCGGATGTCCTCGTGAAAGCATGAATTCATTCCAAACTCATACTGCACAGCCAACAAACTTCAGTTTTTAGCCAAACAAATGTTACAAAATTTCGATGCTTTAAAATACGATGCTTGTACAATATATTTTCTAAATGAGAATGAAATAAAACAAAAACGAGGAGAAGAGTGATAATATAATGCATAGAGGCAAAAAAACAGATGGTTAATGTTCAAGAAAAAATCCTCACAAATATGGGAGGAACAATGGGAGAGAAAATAATTAATAAAACTTCTCCACTATCCACCTCACTATATTTATTTCCCCATCTAGAATTATAGATACTTGACCTAAGGACCTATATGGTATAGGGGAGGGGAGGGGAGGAGAGGGAAAATTTGGTATAGGGGTGGGGAGGGGAGGGGAGGGAAAATTTGGTATAGGGGAGGGGAGGGGAGGGAAAATTTCTATGATTTGAATTTATAAAAATCATTCAGGTCAAAGAAGGTTTATAAAAATATGAAAACTGATCGATGCTAAAAGTTCTAAATTATGGAGTATTTATCACACTTTTATTTTATATCTTATATTTCTTAAAATATCTAACCTCATTTTTTTTCAATTTTTAAAATTTAACTACAAAATTTACATTTCTCTACGCCTTCCTTCCATCTAAATCCCTCATATCAAACAAGCTCTTTTAGGATGATACAATGTTTATATTATGCAAATTACTATATATTGAGCAAGAACAGAGTGAGGAAAAGTTGATTACCCATATCCAGAGCACGTATGTTAGCTCGAACGCATTCTGGAGATATAAAACCAAATGGTGGATACACACCATATATATGCATCAGTATATAAGTGAAGAGAAACACAAAGTAGGCAAATAAGTAATATTGATATACCTGAAAGAGTACATAATGGATGAGATAAAGAATAAAGGGAGGCCATTCAAACCAAAAGTATCGGTCAGAGACTTGCACTACAGGCATCCCCTGAACAAATTCATGTCTATCTTTTATGTCAAGTGCCATTCGAGTTATAATTGCTTGAAGCTTTGCTCCAACCGTCAATATCACCTTCATATAATTCCATTATTAGTTATTCTGCTAATCTGCTCCAATGTAAGAACATAAAGGCAGGGTTCTGAACAAACGTACTTACTATCAAAGGAAGACAAGAGACTATGAAAGAAGCATGCCACCCTGAAAAGATGTTTTACCATAGCAATTATGAGCTAGCTAGTATTTGTACATATATTCCATTAATATATAAACACACATAGTTATATTTAAATCAATAAGGACAAACCATGGACATTCACGAGCAAGTAGAACACCACGGAGGCCCAAAGTATTGGACTGTCATAATAGAAATACAAGCAAGAATCAGAAGAAACTTACAATTACATAATGTTTTTTTTCTTGTAACAGTACAACAGAAAATATTCACCTGATTCCCACAACTACTTTAAAGTCGTCTTCTAATGATCTTTTAATATATTTTTGAAAGTCAAAGTTGCTTCCGGGTTTTAGATGCACCTAAAAGAATAGGGGCATGCAGAATTTGTTATTTATAAATTAATAAAACAAGAACATAATAGTGGTATCGATCGGCTATAAATCTGCAAGAGGAATGAGTAGTGAAAGTGAAAATTACTAACCGACACAAATCCATGTCGCATGGTCAAGTAGTCCACCTTACGAACAGATCTGAAAAATTGTCGAAAGAAGCATACCTACAACAAATTATTGATATATATATATATATATATATATATATATATATATATATATAGACACACACACATGTATTAAATAACCATTTTATATACATGTATTCTTTTTTTGAACTGAAATATACATGTATTCAATATAGTGGAAATATATAGGTTCTTACAAAATAGAAGGAAACAGGTGTTTTAGTCCAGAAACTGTTATGATCCTTCACGAATGACACCTCGTGGGTAAGTCTGAATCTATTTGGATCTGAACTTCCAAAATTTCAAGTAGCTCATGTGAGTAGGCATAAATAATACTCTAAAGTGTAAACATATATTCAAACCGTATTAATATTCTGTACCATTCATGGCTTCTTGGTCACTCATATGTTCTCGCTCCCATTCCTTCCACCCACGAATCTAGCATAATAAAGAAATATATAATTGCAATATAACTAAAAATGACTAAAATGTTGGTTTCAGAAGAGACATGAAGACTACATGGAAACCTTTAATCTTCCAAGGGTCATGGTTATTGCACTGTAGAACACGTGGAAGACAGCCAAGAAGAAGATAAAAATGTGTAGTTGATGTAAGCCGCTAACGGATATGAGAGGGATGTGCCCCTATTAGATAGCAACAACAACAAAAAAACATTATAAAGGGTAGAATACTAGAATTGAATTAAATGAATTGCTTTGAACGTAGTCTTTATACCAAATCGTTTATTTGTTGTGGCACGTTATTTCTTATTTTTCATTCCAATAAAAAGACAAATATGTTCAGGAAAAGTTTATATAATAAGAATTTTAGATATAGCCTAGTTCACTATTAACTAAATCTTATATCAAGAACACAATAAAAAGACAGAGTGTATATACAAGAAGCATGTGACATATTACCGGTTCGCAGTCGGCTTGAATATCACCGGACAAAAACCTACGATTAAAGTATAACAACCTGCGATGATGTTCAGCACCGTCACCTTCAACAATCTCTTCACCATTCTCAGTTGACCTTAACTCACAGGGTAGCATTGTATATCCATACTTAATGGGAATACATATGTTTGCAATGTAGCTTTGTCCAAAAGTCAACAGTAAAGAAATAAATCCCAAAATCATCAATTCTGCAATTCAGTACACACACAATGAAAAAGTATTAATTAATTGTTAGGAAAAATAAAAAAAAGTAAATAGCAAATTAAAACATATAATTTGGTCAAAGCTAGGTGCATACATACCGGCTTTGATTTTTTCCAGAGCTGCTAGCAAAGCTGCTTTCTTTTTTCTTTGAAACACCTGATGAAGATAGCATGAAAATAAATGATGAACATGAAAGGAAAAAAAGAATGACATTAACCATGCAAATGTATGGATGTACATTAAATTAATACCACGTACGTGTGCAAATGTATGTATGACTTTCTCCAATATAATAGAAATGAGAACGATGATGGCACAAACTAAAGAGACAGCCCATGTTGGCGTCTGATCTAATTGCCTAACCGAACCTCCTCCTTCGCCTCCGGACATTTATTATGTTTTTGTTACGTCTTTTGTTGAGATTCAGGAAATCATTATGTTAAGGATATGATTTAATTAACTTCATCACACACTAGTTATAATCTGGACAATGATGATTAACGACAAAAAATTACAAGCTTTGACATCAGCTTTCTTCTTTTCCCTTTCCCTTTCCTTTTCCCATTTCCATGAATTCAACTCCGAAAATGTATGGTGAGGAACAACTGGCGCTCCTGTTTCCATTTCATCGATCCCCTTCTTTCGATTACTCACACCATGCATTATAATTGTTAGTTACATTATTAAATATTTTTGGATGTGTACGTAATTGTTATTATTACATTTTTCGATTATTGGATCCTTTCTCATCATGACCACTGTATTTTTTATCTTAAATTAAATTTAAATGATTCAGATTTATTTGATATTAAGAAAATGACTCAGATTTATTTTAATGTTCCGAACTCAATTTAATAACTTATCTTAATGTTTTTAATAGTTTATCATTTGAATGGATCGATATGGAACAAAAATAATGCTAATCTTAATACTAACACTTCTTAAATAACTAAATTTATCATTAATAGAATTGTTAATCCAAAATTTGAAAATTTGGACTGTCCTTGTCAAAACTTGGATGAGCTAAATAACGCATACATTTGATTGAACTTATACGAAAATTTGGTAACCATTATTTGTGGTACTAGGCCACATGTATGGCAATAATTTTTGGAATCAAAGTTAAACTTAATACTGTTTCTTAAATAACTAAATTTATCAATATTTGTTAATTCAAAGTTTTATAGTCCATATCAAAATTTGGATGACCTGATATAATCTGCGCTGAGTGAAAACCCTTCACATATTTGATTGTGCCAATAAAAGAACTTGGTAATCATTATTTGTGAATTGTGATATTGGGCCACAGGTAGGACGTGGATTTTTGGAAATAAAGGTATCATAAAGCTATGTTGGGCACAAAACTTTGTTTTTTTCTAGGCTTATAGTTCAACTTCTCACAAAACAATTGATGAATAGTTGTCATTTACAATAGACACGACCCTTTAATCATATACAGTACAAGATAAGATCCAATTACATGTTTACAACAATGGGTTCTCCGTTAGATCCAGTCCATTGGTATAAGTTCGGTAATATTGATGTTGATTGCCTAGATCACGTTTTATTCACTAATGCTTAATGATTAATATGTAAGATATGGAAAAATAAATAAAACGTGTTCACGTCATCATGTGAGTAATCAGTTCTTATTATTCTTATAATTAAATCGAATGATAATTTATTTATTATTTATTTTTTGCATTCAGAAAAAATTTCCCATGTGGCTATTAAACAAAAAATTCCCATAACCACCGTTGACTTTCAAGCTCATGATCAATGCGTGCGTACCCGGTGTGAAGGGAAAATGATGCTGTGAAATGAGAAAGTGGGATTGGATTTGGGGATTTAATATAGGAAGATCTGTCTCTGTTGATGCCTAATAAGGGAAGATAGCTTAGCACCACGAAGTATTACAACTTTGACTTCAATTTTAGTTATATAATCAATAAACTTCACAGAATTTGATTCTAACTATTCTAGATTTTTAAGTACTACTCTCTCCGGTCCTAAATATAAGATCTAGATAATTTTTTTTTGCAGAGACTAAGGTTGCAAAATACTCCCTCCGTTCCTAAATATAAGATCACTTTGGGGATGTGGATAAGTTCCTAAATATAAGATCACTTTCTATTTTTTCTCATATTTTGCCTAAATTACCCCTATATTACTCCATCTTTCCCTCTCTCCTCCTTGACATCACCACTTGTCAAATTTAAGTGAGGGGTATTTTGGGAAGTTCATGTTATTTAAATGTCTTCCTTAATCTCTCCAAATTAGCCAAAGTGATCTTATATTTAGGAACGAAGAGAGTAGTCTATTAAATCATGACATATTTAATTTATTTTTAGATTATCCATTAGTTTATAAGTAAAATAAACTAGTTTAAGGGAAAAAAATTAGATAAATCAATTTATAATTAACTTATTTTTCTCTTTTTTAGGATTTTTCAAAAAAGTCAATTAAGTCTTATATTTAGGACCGGAGGGAGTATTATTTTATGATTAAATATTAAATTTTGTTGGAAACATGTACTTTTTTATCAGAAACATGCAAACATTATACATATATTTTTAGAGAATTTAAATTTGTTTACTTTTTTCCTTTATTAATCCACTAATATGAACACATATATGGAAATTGGGAGGTTAATTAAATTTAATCAACAGCGGACGACGCACCACTTATTTATCTTATTATTATTGTGATACATGTCTACGGCTGAACTTAATTTTACATACATTGCACGATTACTGCCTCAGCTCGCATAAAAAATCACACATGAAAAAGGCCTTTTTATTAATTTTTATTTTTATTCTTTCCTTGTTGCTAAGAACTTAATCCTGTAATGGATGGCTGATATTAAGAGATAGTTGCGTCTTATCATTAAACTTTAAAGGCTGTACCCCACAATCACTTTCGACAATCACAGTCTTCTTTGTCAAGAAAGTTCACATTTTATGGCTAATGCCCTAAAGCCAAAGTATGCCTACTCAAAAGTTCATATCTCAAAAGTTCATATTAAATGCTAACTCAAATTTTTTGTGTCCCATTGAAGTGCTGTGGTCAAAGTAATATAAATAGACCAACGTTACATTTCTTGACCTCTAGTTTTATTGATCGTTTCTTAGACCTCAACTTCAAAACCATTCAGATCAATGGTTGGTATGTAATGTAAGCATGTTTTTACATGATGCAACTTATGAAAATGAACACGTTGACACCTCAAAGATTAAGAATCGGGAAGAGTCAGAAATAAATATATTCAAAATTATTGTTTCAATTTGGCATTTATTGTGCCTTGAACAATACAACGTGTGAGTAAGTGTTCAAACACATATTTGCATTTCCTGAATGTGAGATTTGTGTGGAAATAGGCTAGAGGAAGGGTTGGATCCTATTTGATGTGTAATGGAATCAGGTTAATTATACCAGATCATTTTGGGATCTAAAACTGAACTCAACAGATGTTTGACTTGCTTCTGTTTGTAACCTCTTTAGCTGCCTTTCTGGTACATCTTCTTCTGGTGATCTGTGGGATTCAACCCTCTTTCTACCACTGCCACTGGACCGTTCTTTCTTCTCGTCGATCAGCGAAATAAATCTTCGTACATGTCCTGAAACTGACCTTCCATTGGGAGTATCTGGTTGAAGAGGAGGGGAAGAATGGCGTAATTGCAGCATAATCTGCAAAAAATATATTGAAAGAGCAACAATGCAAGCAATCCCACATATAACAAAAAGACCCCAGAAGCTTTTAAAGCGAAGCCGATCAGAATCGATTTCAGTGTCATCTGTACTGCAGGATCTTCCTACAAGCCACTTATCATAAATCCGCTGTAGTTCACCACTTTCAGAAAGTTGTAGAACTGCCGTGGACAAGTCAGTGGCCAGCGGCGAGTCCCGTGGGAATGCCTACAAATACGCGACACAACACGAATCAGTAGATGTTTAACCATATTAGACATAAAATTTAATGAACCAAAACCAATAATAGAATGCTGCATATAAGTGTCATTTGAGGGTGATGGTGTCACTGGCCTAGTCATTTAAGACCTTTGAAAGACAGAGTTTAGTTACCAATACCTGCAACAAATTGTAATTTTCATGCGGATTTGTCAATGAAATCATTAATAGCTCAGGATTATTAGTAAGTCAGATGTATAACTACTAACTAGACGTATTAGAAAATCCAAATATAGTGATTGAAAGCATGAATATGGTTTACATGTTTTATCTAAGAAGATACTCACAAATCCCCAGCCGCTTCTGGTGAACTCCTGACCTACTATTCTGAAGCTGCATTGAGTTGACAAGAAAATTTCAACATAAGGTCGCTCGTCGACTATAGCAGCAACACCGCCATTGTTGGGGCCAAGCTGGAGAGCCTTGGTGTATTCATCAGGAGATCCGAGGGGAACAAGCCTGGATGGGGATATTCCAATATCGTCAACCAAATATTGTGCTGTGAATGAACCAACTTGATACCCTATAGGTTCATTACCAGCTTTCAAGCTGTCTATTCCATTAATATTTGAAGATAATTGCTGTACTGTGAGGATTGATGTTAAACTTGCTGTGTAACTGGAGTTGATAATCAAAACTACAAATAGCCATATGATTACCACTATGCGACCAAGAGTACTCATAGTATTCTCTCCTGCAGAAGAAGTGGAGTCAAATTGAATAAAACTGATTCATTAGGCCCTTCCATGAAAGAAAGTAACTAGACTAACACTTACTGTGGGCAAAGAATAGAGTTGACAAGCTAAACCTGCAGGTGCATCAGAGAACAAATTAGATTCACCAGTTCAAGCATATGAGATAATGAATCAACAGCCTTCCTGCAATTCCCTCATACCACACATTAGAAAATTATGACATGTCAAATCCCTGGCAACTAGAATAATTACCTCCTTGCATTTTAATCCAGAGCGTTTAAGCCATGACAACCCCTTAAACTATAAAAGTCAAATATGTGCCTGCCTATTATGGTCAAAAAGAAAAATATGTGCCTGCCTATTTGATATACATGAACAAAGCTGAAGCTATATCCTATTAAAACCTTCATTCACAGTGTATAGTTTATTAAAATAAAAAACTCTTGGTTATGCAAGTAAAAAAACACAAGATTACATCATAAAGAACTGACCATAAAATGGTTATAATTTGCTGTCTAGGTGTACCCCTGAACTCATCATTTATTCTATGCTCCAGAACCCATACAACTATCCCAACGAAAAAGAAGAAACAAGTGGTGACAATCCACATTAAAGGAGTAAATGGCCGCAGAAAAGACCATCCGCCAGAGTTTACTTTCTTAAAAGGCGCCACCACAACAAGTCCAGATTCTGCATATGGCTGTGTAAAATCTACAACCTTTGTCCGGTTTGTAACAATGGCAATATCACCAACAGCACCATCAAAGTCCTGTACTAAGAAAATGAAAGCATTAGCCAAATGAATAAAAAGGCATAAAAATCTAGCCCGAGTGATCAAACAAAGTTATGATGAAGTACAACTAATTACCCCTGTGGTGATCAACCTGACAAGTTCATCATAGTGTGGGTTTTGACTGCCATTTCCATACGGGACAAATCGATATGGAACAGCATAAGGCAACAAGTTTACAGCGGCTGTAAATATATCAATGCAGAAACCTTTAAACATATCAGTTCCTTTAACAGGTGATACAAACTGTCGGAAACTGAAACGCATAGGTACAGCAATTCTCAACTGTTTTCCATTATTCGGAAAGACCCATCCTCGAGGTTTCGCCAGTGTTTCTCCAGGCCATATCACAGCATGAAGTTGTTGATTTGCACTAGAACGATTAGGAGGCTTGGCATACAATGTCTCAGGAGGTATAACAGACAGACCAGAATAGTTTGACCAATAACCAACCTGACGAATACCAGTTCCCACCACATTGAGAATATCATAAGCAGGACGAACAAGAGATCTATCTGAATCAAATTTCACAGGACCAGTTAAACCAACAAAGTTGCTTTTCAAAATGTTGTTCAACAGAACTGTCCCGTTGTCAAACAAGCTCATTGCCTCAAGGTTAAGACTACCTTGGTCAGCATCATGTATCCTAGAATCATTAGAAAATGATATAACCCCTCCCTGGTTAAAGAATGCATCAATAGCATATGCAAGCAGCCAAACAGTATCATATGCATGAAGACCATAAGAATGTATCCCCAAAGAACCTCCAGTTAACTTATTCCACCTAGACACAAATTCCTTTTTCCTATCTGAATCGGGACTATGTTGGCGTAAAACAAGAACCCCTTGAAGAACACTCATAGTATCTGAAGGTAGAGAAGTAGAATCCAAAACATTAGACAACCAATCTGAGGCTATCCAGACATAACCATTCCCAGTCATCCCAAGATACTGAGCAACATTAAAAACCATTAATCCTGAATCAGGATTCACATGAAGAACAATGACCCTAGACTGCATTAAAGCCACCTTAACAAGCAAATCAGTGATCTCACTCTTGTCAACACCAGGTCCTGATCTAATTCCTACCTTATAAGATATCCTACAACGTCTAGCTGATAATTGATCATCCAAAGATGCCACCCCATTTCTTCCATAATCATCATCTATAAAAATAGCTATCACCTCTTTCCAACCATAATAGTCAACAATCTCAGCAACAGCAGCCATCTGATACAAATCACTCATAGTTGTTCTCACAAAAAAAGGAAATTGTAAATTAGTTAAGGTGGGGTCCGTAGCTGCAAATGACAACAAAGGGACTTGAAGTTCATTTGCAACATGAGATATTATATGTGCAACAACAGAAGATTGTGGTCCTATGATTGCCACCACATCAGTCTCCATAAACTGCAAAGCTGCAATTTTTAACACAAATTCAACACTAAACATGTGAAACAAATCAACAACATGGAAAAAAATATTTTTTTTACCTTGAACCATGCCCAAAAAACCACTGCAGTTGGAATTTTGTTCAGTGAGGACAAGTTTAGTGTTTGGGAGAACACTAGCATTGGCGTTGACATCTTTGACAGCTTCTTCTAATGCTATTTTAGAGACTTTTCCGATGGTGGAATCAAAGGTGAAGAGGGAGCCAATATGAACAGAGGCTGGTGTTGAGGATTTAGCAGAGGAGACAGGTGGGGTCACTGTGAGAAGTACGAGGAGGCAAGAAAAAGAGGTGAGGATGTTCATGGTGAAGTGGAGAGTTGAGGAAGAAGATTATGTGGGTGTTATATTATTATATGTGGGAGCATCTGAAAGTGAGAGATGAAGGATGGAAGAAGCAGAGGAAGCTTTCAAAAATGAAAAGGTGGAAGAATCACGTGGCAACATATTCAAGTGTACATATTCAAGTCAATGAACCATCTTCAACTGAAATAAAAAAGAAAATAAATCATCCCTAATATAATCTCCTCCATTGCTGATCTTCTGATTCAGATTGTCCTGTAAGTATGTACTGGAGAGAATTGTTTATAGTGGTTCATTCTTAAAATATATCTAGGCAACCAATAGGTATGGGTAGTTGGTTGGACTGATAAGTGAGTCGGATGAGAATGCGTGTTCAAGTCCCGAGAAACACTGTCATTGGTTGCCTATGTGAGCAACGCTTCTATCCCTCGAGTCCGGATTAAACCGGACAGTGAGTAACTAAAATATGTGTGTGTTGGAGGAGGTGAGAAAACTTGTTTCTAAAATAATAGAATCATTCTGATGATTCTGATAATAAAAAAAAATAAAAGATCCATTTATATTTTTTCTCTTATTTTGTAGGAGTGTCAATTGTTTTTATTAACAATTTTGAATAATAAATAAACAAAATATGGGTGATAGGAATAAAGGTACATGATTAGTTTGTTTAGGTAACTTACCTCTGTTCATCTTGACTTTTTTGTGGAAGTTAAAAAAGTAAATTAGTCTCTTCGAGGTGCCTACAAATCAGCGGGGATTAGCCTCTCACTTGTCGAGTGAGGGGATACCTTGATCATGGATAAAAAAAAGTAAATTAGTCTGCTAAATTTTAACATTAGTCTCATATAATTAGAATACATATTAGTTTATTAATAGAATAAATTAATTTTAAAAAATATAATTATGGACAATTTAAAATGTTTGATTTTACATTTTTAATTTATCAAAAAAGTTAAAGAGATTTTGTAATTAGGACCCGAAGGAATATCATACTATTTTAACTAATTTAATTAATTAATTAATATGCTTAACCTAATATAATATAGAAAATATATGTTATATTTAGGAAAGAAGATACTCCCTCCGTTCCTAAATATAAGATCACTTTGGCTAATTTGGAGAGATTAAGGAAGACATTAAAATGACATGATCTCCCCAAAATACCCCTCTCCTAAATTTAAAACACAAATACTCCCACCACTCACGCCCCATCAATTTCCAAACAAACCATAAGAGCAAACACCAAGAAACTCGTCATTCCATTCGCCTCTACCATCTCCTTCCCTCGCATGCTTCCACATGGCATAGAAGACAATCAAAACAAATTCCTCATAATTCTTCACCCAATCCAACTCGCCAAGATCTTTTAAATTGATAGCTAGCATAGAATGAGTGGGAGGAAAGAGATATATAAAGCCTTGTGAGGTCGATCTAGTAATTGTGAGAGGCCATTACGGCGGCGGCGGCGGCCGGTGGCGGTGGCGTTGAGGGGAGATTTGGTGAGAATGAATGGGAGTAGTGGAGAGTTTCAAGAAATTTGCTTTGTATGAGAGGATGGAGGAGGTTTATTACTCATGTTCAGAGTTTTGATGGGTTGAGATGGGATGACGTGGCAGAGGTGCACTGGGCAAGGGCCACCGCCATCATTTTGTAGTTAGGATGACGTTCACTGTTCACGTTTTAATGGGGACAGGTGAGCCGCCGATGAGATGGAGGGAGTATTATACTTAATCTTATAAAAGGAGTATAAGGGTAATTTGGGCAAAATTTGGGATAAAATGAAAAGTGATCTTATATTTAGAAACTTATCCACATCCCCAAAGTGATCTTATATTTAGGAACGGAGGGAGTATCACTATATCCACTTAGAAATCCTATATGCAGTCTCATCTACCACAAGCAAGCATGCAACACGTGAAGATTTTAATCTTACTATACGCCGTACCCTGTTACAATTAGCGAGCAGAGGAAGAAAATTTTTAGGGAAAATGTCATTTAAATCCCTCCGAATATACAAAAAGACAATTCAGTAACTCAAACTTCCAAAAAGACCATGAAGGACCTAGTTGACATTTTAAAATTGTGTGAAAAGACAAAATTGCCCTAATCATAAAACAGAAATTACTAACCACCCTTACACCCACCATTTTCAATAGGGTGGTTAGTAATTTTTGTTTTATGATTAGGACAATTTTGTCTTTTCACACAATTTTAAAATGTGAATTAGGTCCTAGTTCCTTCATGGTCCTTTTGGAAGTTTGAGTTCCTGAATTGTCCTTTTGTATATTCGGAGGGATTTAAATGACATTTTCCCAAACTTTTAACTCCTATTTCTATTTTCTTTCTTAATATTGTTTGTTAGTCGATATAAAATAAATAATTTTATAAATCAGGTTGTTTGATGAAATTACAAGCAAGGTGGGACACGGTACCTAATAATTCCTCTTATTTTAAAAGTAATGCAGTGTGACTCAAACACCAAATGCAGATGTTTTTGCTATTGTCATTGGTCCAAACTGACATTGGTTTAGGAGGATAATTTTCTACTAACTGAAAATATTAAATAAATACAAAATATTCGAAGTGCTGAGTTCTCTGCAGAATAAATACTCCTTTAATTTGCAGCTTTGGTTGCGAATAAACACTTTATTGTTTATGTGCTTTAGTTTGGCTCTCAAAGGCTGATTAGATGAAGAAAAGAATTTTCACAGGTGGAAACTTTTCTTTTGTATATTTTTTTTTAGCCAAAGTATCAAGTTTCTTATGTTCGAAGGATATAATTATTTTTTTTTAAAAAAATAAGAAATCCGATCACAATAATAAAAATAAAATAAAAATTTCGATTTGATTTTTTGTTTTTATTATTAATCTATTTTAACTTAAAATAAAACTGCATCTGTGTGTCATAAGTATTTCTATCTGCAGTATTACAAGTTATTAAAATAAAGGAAATAACATATATATAAATGATAAATAAATTGAGATTACTCTTTATTACCAAAGAAGTAAACATAAGTCCTTTTATAAAAAATAATTATTTCCAGTGTATTTATTTGTAACTTACAATCTTACATATAAAAAACATGTAAGAATAGAGGACGAAGGACGTGGTCGCTTTCCAGTTTCTACAGCCACCATAAGAAATAAAAGGTAATGAAATTATTCGGGCATCCTTTTCTGATATGATTTTGCATTTTTGGCAGCTTTCGTCTTTCGCGACATGTCTTTGATCAATTAATCATGATATCATATAGTATCTCCACACTTGATCCAAAAAAAATATAGCATCTCCACAAAATGGAAAAGAAGAATAAAAAACGGTGCAATTTGCAAATGAAACAATTTTTTTTTCTTGGCCAACTTGCAAATGAAACAAATACTCATTGGTTACCAACTCCATCAGTGCGTCATAATATTCTTTTCTTTTCTCAGCAAAATTTATGACCACATGGAGAAGATCATAATGAGTCGATAACATCATATATTTGAAAGCTACAAACGCAGCAGCATCAAAGACAAATAGCAACTCAGTTAAAGAAAAAGACAACTAGCAACCGAAAGACTTTCATAATACAGGCCTTAAAAGACCAAAAATACAACACACACGCACACCGTTAGAAAAAAAATTATGTAATGCCCGACGGAAAGTCAGTGTTAAAAATACAATATATACTCTTTATTTTGATAAGATCACTAATATAAGATATTTTTATTATTTTAGATTTTAGAAATTTCAAAATTGATAGCAAGATTATCAAGTTCTAATTGATAAACATTTTTCGCAGTAAAGAAAAGAAGGATAAATGAACAATTTTATATTTTGTGAAAGACCAAATATTAAGAAGAATGTACAGGAGAAGCTAGATCAACTGTAAAAATTTGCATCTATATAATTCAAAATTTTCAAGAACATTATTAACTTTAATAGGAGTATTTACAATTATTAATAATATTTCCCCCATAATATATTATCATTTCTCCATCACAACAATTACCAGGCTTGTTGGACGCTCTACTATCCACACAGGCTAACCCAAAATCTGTACTGGATTGAAGCCTAACCAACACTCTCTGGCCCACTCACCACCAAGATTTGCTTTGGGCTATCTATAATTAGACCCAGTATCACTATAAAATAATTAATAAGCGTGAACGTTTCATACTTCATGAAATTCAAGAAATAAACTGCAATTTATCCATGTGACTTTTTTGCTGAGAAAAGTTGGTTTATTTGATAAAGAGTTGACTCAGCTAAAAATAGGGTTGTGAATTCAAATAAAATTGATTAACAATCTTGTAAGTGTGATATCTGTAAATAACTTTTATAAATCATGTCTTGACTTTGTTAACCTCAAAATTTAACTCAATAAATAATGCAACATTTTTATAACTTTATTGATATAGTTATATTGATTAACAACACCAATAATAAAAAAAAACGACAGCTACATTAAGATTTAGGCAAGAGATTTAATTTCAAATAAGTTCAAATGACCTATTAATATCTAATACTAGTATTTTATTCAGTGTTCTAGTATAATTATCCCATAAAAGAAAATAAGATCAAGTCTTATTTCCAGCTCAATTTGCATTTAAAATAGAAAGTCGAAAAAAAATCCACTTGAATTTCTGACTTTCATAAAAAGATTTTAATTATTCGAGTGCTTATCTTGAATTTTTTATTAAATGAGTCATCACATTTATTATTCAAAATAATCAAAAAAATTTGGAGAATGAAATGAAATTCTTTTAGATTTCGATTATTGGATTAAACAATTTTAACTAAATGAAAAATGATACTACCTTCGTTCTTAAATATAAGATCATTTTCCCTAATTTAATTAGATTAAGAATGTCAGTTATGTTACTTATGTTACTTATTATAAAATGATCTTATATTTAGGAACGAATCGAAATTCTTAAGTGATCTTATATTAAGGAACGAAGGGAGTACTGAGTGCTTAAAATAAGCTATATGTAATTTAAGAAATCAAGTGTCATTTTCTTAATTTATCCTAAAAATGTGAGATTAATAGTGGGGAAAATGTCATTTAAATCTCTCCGAATATACAAAAGAACAATTTAGGAACTCAAACTTCCAAAAGGACCATGAAGGAACTAGGACCTAGTTGACATTTTAAAATTGTGTGAAAAGACAAAATTGCCCTAATCATAAAATAGAAATTACTAACCACCCTATTGAAAATGGTGGGTGTAAGGGTGGTTAGTAATTTCTGTTTTATGATTAGGGCAATTTTGTCTTTTCACACAATTTTAAAATTGTCAACTAGGTCCTAGTTCCTTCATGGTCCTTTTGAAAGTTTGAGTTCCTGAATTGTCCTTTTGTATATTCGGAGGGATTTAAATGGCATTTTCCCTTAATAGTAGTGTGGGTTAATGAATTTGAGCGCATGTGTTGTGTGTGTGAAGGAACGCACTTTTTTGACCAAGGATTTCCCCGAGGACCCCTCAACTTTGAACCGGACTTTAGTTTTAAGGCTCAACGGCCCAATACTCCGGTGGACACCCAAGCCCCTGGTTTGGACAACAATCATGGGCGAGAAGCCTCAGTTAGTAAGCCAGAAGCTACGGTGACCCACCCTCCTCGCCCCCCGGATGCGAGCCCCCTGGGGGAGAGCGATGACCTTAACCGGCGCCAGCTAGATGGTGTGGAGAACTGGTACGAAACCCAAGCGGAAACCATGGGTGAGTCAGAGGAAGAAGTGGAGGGGACGTTGCGGCGGGAATCATCACTGCTGTCAGCCTTATCCTCTTGATGTTGAGGTTAAGTGCCCCTTCTTTTGTCAGTTTAATTATGAATATAGTTGCCTGGAATTGTCGTGGAGCCGCTGCTCGAGCTTTTGCAGGTAGGGTTAGGGACTTAATAAGGGGAAGAAGCGTCAATATTCTGTTTCTTCTTGAGACTCGCGTCAGTGGTGTGAAGGCTGACAGAATCATTGGAAGGCTGGGGTTTGACAGGTGGTTACGTATTGAGGCCTCTGGCTATGCAGGGGGTATTTGGATGTTATGGAAAGGGGCTGAGGTTGATGTTCATTATGTCACTTCTTCCACTCAATTTCTCCATTGTCAGGTTCTCAGTGTGGACCATCACTCCAGGACATTCATCACGTGTGTTTATGCGGAACCCGAGGTAAACCGCCGCCAGCCTTTGTGGGAGGATCTCTTGAGCTTGCGAGCTTCTATGTCTGCCCCTTGGCTGATTTTAGGGGACTTTAATGCGTATTTGAGCTCTGCTGATAAACAGGGGGGGGGGGCGACCGAATACTAGATCAATGAGACAGTTTGGGGCCTGTGTTCATGCTGTGAATTGGCTGGAGGTTAATTGCACTGGGGAGAAGTTCACTTGGGATAGGGGAGCTATTAGAGAAAAGATTGACTGGGTGTTTGCTAATCAGGATTGGTTGGATACTTTTCAGTCTGCGAAGGCCTTCCACTTGCCTAAATTTGGTTCTGACCACCGCCCTCTCTTTGTCACTTCCCACCCCAGTAAGGGTCGGGCCCACCATGGCCCTGCTTTCAAGTGCCAAGCGGCTTGGTTGCTTGAGGAAGGCTTTGCTAATTTAGTGGCCAGCGAATGGAATCAGGATGATTGGTTAACGAATGTGCGGAATTTCTCTCTCAGGGCTGCAGACTGGAATAGAGACAAGGTGGGTAGTATTCCGAGTAAGAAGCGGCACCTCTTGCGGAGAATTGAGGGAGTTGAGCACTCTCGCAGTCGTAAGGATAGCCAGCACTTGAGGCAGCTTGAGCGTGATCTCTGGAAGGATTATAATAGGGCGTTAGCTCAGGAAGAACTCCTTTGGTTTCAGAAATCACGATGCAACTGGCTTAAGTGGGGAGACCGTAACAGCAAATTTTTTCATACTTCTGCAGTGATCCGGCAGCGAAGAAATCATATTGATGGGCTTCGAAATGAGGAGGGTGAGTGGATTTTTGAGCAGGAGGAGCTTCATAAATTGGCGAGTTCCTACTATAAGTCCCTCTTTCAGCGAGACCCTCATATTGTACGTGATCCCCTTCCTACTCGAGGATTTCCTAGTCTTGACTCTCAGGATCTTGATTGCATTATGGCGGCTTTCACTAGGGAGGAAATGAAACAGGCTGCTCATGACCTTGGGGCATTCAAAGCTCCAGGGCCCGATGGGATACAAGCCTTTTTCTACCATGCGTTCTGGAGTAATCTTGAGTCTTCCCTTTTTAACCTTGTGGATCAGGTGTGGCAGCATCCGGACCATGTTCAGCACATTAATCACACTAACATTGCGCTCATTCCTAAGGTGGATAGCCCTGAATTCTTGAAAGACTTTCGGCCAATCTCCTTATGCAATGTGAGTTATAAAATTATTACCAAGATGATCAGTAATCGGCTACGGCCTGTGATGGGTAAACTGGTGGGACAACATCAATGTAGCTTCATAGCGGGGCGGCAAAGTAGCGATAATATCATCATTGCTCAAGAGGTGATTCATTCTATGAGAATTAAGAAAGGGCAAACGGGCTGGCTGGCAGTGAAAGTTGACCTGGAAAAGGCTTATGACCGGCTTGATTGGTCCTTTATCAAGGACACGCTCTCCTTGGTTGGCATTTCGGGTAGATTGTTGCAGCTAATTATGGCTTGTATCTCCTCCTCGCGCCTCAGTGTCCTCTTGAATGGCACGCCTACGGACAGTTTTACCCCGTCTAGAGGAATTAGACAGGGGGACCCCCTCTCTCCCTATATTTTCACCCTGTGTATGGAGAGATTGCATCATATTATTAGTGAGCAGATGGATGAGGGAGAGTGGTCCCCTATTCGCCTCAATGCTCACGGGCCCCCCATCTCCCACCTGTTCTTTGCTGATGACCTCATTCTTTTTGGGGAAGCCAGTACTTCACAGGTTGACACCATGTTGAAATGCTTGAACCTTTTTTGTTCTACATCTGGCCAGAAGGTTAGTAATACTAAAACGAAGGTTTATTTCTCAAAGAATGTTCACATCTCTAGAGCTTTGGCATTAAGTGCTCGGTTGGGAGTTAGCCTCACCGGTGACCTGGGGAAATATTTGGGTATCCCCCTTCTCCATAAGCGCGCTACGTGTGTTACTTTTGCCCCTCTCTTGGAGCGGACCTCCAGTCGCCTCTCGGGGTGGAAAAAGGGATGCCTCACCCTCGCTGGCCGTACTGTCCTGGTCAAGGCTGTTCTTGCTGCTTTGCCCACGTACTACATGCAAACGATCCTTCTGCCGAAGAGGTTGCTTAATGATTTGGAGAAGCAATCTAGAGGTTTCCTTTGGGGGGAGACTGATGGTAGTAAGAAACTGCATCTCCTATCTTGGGAGCAGGTTGTGCAGGAAAAGAGGTTTGGTGGGCTCGGAATCAGAGATATCCGGAAGCAAAATAAAGCTTTCATTATGAAGCTGTGTTGGGGGCTTACCACTAGACGGGAGGCTCTTTGGGTCCAGATTTTGAGGGGTAAGTACAAGTGTGGTGACTTGGAGATGCCCTCGATTTCTGAGCAGCGGGTGGCCTCTCTTACTTGGAGGGGTATTTGTGAAGTTTGGAAGGATTTCCAAAAGGGCGTGGGACGAAAAGTGGGCAATGGTCGGTCCACGTCGTTTTGGATGGATAATTGGTCTGAGGTGGGCCTCCCCCTAATTAATTTCATACCGGGCCGTGAGAGCCTTATTAATTGCCAGGATAGGGTGCATACTTGGTTGACTCAAGATGGTGAGTGGGATTGCCGGAAAATGCTTGGTTGGCTCCCCAACCATGTCATCAACGGTATTATCAGTGCTCCCCCTCCTTGCGAGGCCAAAGGCGCGGATAAGTTTTTCTGGAAACCGGCTTCTAATGGTTGTTTTTCTGTGAGCTCTGCTTATTCTTTTCTTAGTGCAGGCCCCCGTCGGGACGAGGATACCATTTGGAAACTGCTCTGGCGATGGCCTGCCCCGGAAAAGATTAAAACGTTCATGTGGTTGGCGGTGCATGGGCGAGTCCACACGGGATCGTTGCGGAAGGCTAGAGGTATAGAGCAGACAGCTAGCTGCCCACTGGGATGTGGCTTCGAAGAGGATATTCTCCACCTTCTTCGTGACTGCCCTTTTGCCAAGCACTACTGGAAAACAATCCTCCTCCCGGACAAATGGGATTTGTTTTTCTCTCTGCCAAGGGTTGATTGGATCAGGTGGAACCTCACCCATGATGCTGGGATGCCCAGTACTCGTCGGTTGGCATGGCCTATTTTATTTGGTTATCTCTGTTGGGATTTATGGGTCTACCGGTGTAATCGGCTCTTTGGGAGTCCTTCCTCTCATGTCCCTCTTCGAGTGAACCATACTTTCTACCGAGCATGCTCGGATCATGACTTGTGCATGACCGGCCGGTTGGTTTTTCAGCAGGGGAGCACTGTTGGTCTGCCTCCCTCCCTACCTAGCATGGCTACCACCGTGGTGGTTGACGGCTCCGTCCTAGCGGATGGTCGTAGCGGATGTGGGGGGTATATCCATGACCGTGATGGTGGATGGCTAGGAGGTTTTAGCTGCAAATTGATCAGTGTTCCAGTGGTCTGTGTTGAACTTATAGGGATCATTCATGGCCTGAATTGGTGCTGGAACAAGCAATACAGAGACATTGACCTGCTCTCGGACTCGATTGAAGCGGTGAACTACATCATACGAGGCTGTGATCCTGACCACCCGTTTCAGGATATTATCGAGGAGGCGCGCAAATGCTACTTTAGAGATTGGACTATCCGGATTCACCATGTACATAGAGAACACACTCACATAGCAGATAGATTAGCAAAGTACTCTCATAGTTTAGCTGAACCTTTTTGTATGTTCCCTCAACCTCCCTCATTCCTTGAGACGGGGGATGTTGATGGAACCTCGTAGCAACCTCTAGTTTTTTTGAGTTTTTTGTATGCCTCCGGGCAATAGCTTTCAGTCTTATTCAAAAAAAAAAAGGAACGCACTCAATCATCAAATCAATCATATCTACTACCTCTGGAGTCAGGAATCAGAATCCGAGGCCTTTGTCTTAAACGCAAACCCCCCAGGAGCCACAAGAGCCGTCGATCCAGACGCCAAGCCATCCAACGGCCAGGACACACGCACACCACCCGCATGAACATTGACCCTCCACGTGTCAAACAATGAGTGGAGAATCAGAGATGTACAACCGCATCCTCTAATCCATCGTCCAATCTTGTCTTTCCAACAGCTTTTTGCGTCTCTCTCTCATCCAACAACAACATAAGTACATAACACATAAATCATAAACATCCTCTTTAGCTTTTCTTCCATTTCTATTTCACATATATTTCCTTAACAAAAGCTAAGCATAACAACACTTATCTCCTTCCTTCATCTCTGTCTTGTGAGATTTTCTCTCTAATTTTAGCAACTTATATACAATACTGTTCTTTTTTTCTTTTACCTGATTGTTACGTTAAATTGTCTGAGGTTAGGTTAGGTTAGGTTTCGTTTCATCCCATGTTAGTTTCCCCACGATCGATCTAGCTTTTCACGTACTTGGAATTGGAATTTCCGTCACATCCTTTCTCTTTTCTTATTTTTAATCTTTCCTTTACTTCCAACAATTCCTCCAATTCTTGATTTTTCCTCTCCTGCTAATTATTATCCTCAATTTATTTTATTGGCGCCTTCTTTTCTTGCTTTCTCTCTCGGATTTGAGCACTTGACATCACAAATTAGGACTTTTTTAGGCGATAGAGTCAGAAATTTGTGATTTTTTGTTGTGATCATATCATTCAGAAGCAAAGGGGTTAGAAGCAAAGGAGTTTGATTTTTTGTGGGATGTGGAAAGGTGCAATTTTTTTGAGTTGTGAATAGTGAATTGATGGTTACGATGAGATTATGGCTGCGGGAATGGATTTTTCTCCGCCTTTTGCCATATTAGAAGGTGCTCAAGGTAGTTATAGTAACAAAGGCAATGCTTGCATCATGGAGGATGAGAAATCAAATGATTTGAACAAAGTGAAACAAAGCACAACTGGTAGACCCCCAAGGAATCTTTCCCTTTTGAGACATAGCATCAGCTCTATTAGGTTGCAAGCTGCCACAGATTTGGTAAGTTCATTATCTTTGGTATGTTGATCTTTTATTTCTTTTTTGCTGGCTATGATTTTCAGCGAAATTTGTAGCTTGTTTGTGTTTACTGTGGTTGAATTTGGTGGTGCAAGTTGTCTAATTTATCTGTTCTTGCTTTGTTTGTTAGAGTTCTGATTCAGAGGTTGTTGGGAGTAAATCGTCTTCTGACGAGAAGGCGGAATATCAACCTATTTATCGGTCAGGAAGTTGTGCTGAAATTGGACCTAAACAGTACATGGAAGATGAACACATCTGTGTTGATAATCTTATTGAGCAACTAGGTTCAGTTTCAGAAATTCCTTCTCATGGAGCTTTCTATGGGGTTAGTTTTTATTCGTGATTTACTTCATTTAAGCTAGCCATTGAATGATCAAATGGATTGGAGTGTGGATATGCTCAAGTGATCGAGTTTGTATAACAGGCTATTGTTTCATGTCTAATTCTGAATGTTCACTTGGACAGTTTACAGATTTCTATTTATTGTTTAGGTGTTTGATGGTCATGGTGGGACTGATGCAGCTACATATATAAGAAATAACATCCTCAAATTTATTGTTGAAGATCCTCATTTTCCAACTTACCTAGAGAAGGCAATTAAAAGTGCCTTTCTGAAAGCTGATTATGCATTTGCAGATGTTAGTTCGCTTGACATCTCTTCTGGCACCACTGCTTTAACTGCGTTTTTATTTGGGAGGTAATTGAGGTTTAACTCTTGTTATTTAGCTTAGATACTGATGTAGTTGATGGAGACTCATGAAAGAAGCTTACAGCTAGCTAATAAAGCTATGATTTTTGACAGGAGCCTGATAGTTGCGAATGCCGGGGATTGTCGAGCCGTGCTAGGGAGGCGAGGGAGAGCAGTAGAGATGTCAAAAGACCACAAACCAAATATCAGCTCAGAAAGGATAAGGATTGAGAAACTTGGTGGAGTGGTATATGATGGATACTTGAATGGTCAACTCTCTGTTGCACGTGCCTTAGGAGACTGGCACATGAAGGGTCCAAAGGGTTCTGCTTGCCCTTTAAGTGCTGAGCCAGAGTTGCAGGAAGTCCTCTTGACCGAGGACGATGAGTTCTTGATTATGGGATGTGATGGCCTGTGGGATGTTATGAGCAATCAATGTGCTGTGACCATGGCAAGGAGAGAGTTGATGCTGCATAATGATCCAGAAAGGTGCTCAAGAGAGCTTGTCAGAGAAGCTCTTAAGCGTAACACTTGTGATAATTTAACTGTCATAGTAGTGTGTTTCTCCCCAGATCCTCCTCCTCGGATTGAGCCGCCTCCTTCTCGAGTTAGGCGGAGTATTTCATTGGAAGGGCTCAATTTACTCAAGGGTGTATTAGATAGTAATCCATGAACACTTCAATTATTATTCATGTCACTGATCATCATCTGCTGCTGCTGCAGCACCCTTTGGCTACATTTCAGCAGAATGTTCTTTTAATTTGATATTTACCAAGTCTTGTACATGTTGGATATCCTTTTTTTAATGACAGTATGCCTTCTACTCCGATACTCCCCATTTGCAATTGCCTTCTTCCTATCGCTCAAAATGAACAACGCTTTCCACTGAAAAGTAGATGGCAATACTGGCTCAAAATGAACAATACTGCTCAGGAATAAGAAGGCTATCAGTCGAATTATTAGAGTTATTCAAGGTCACTTTAAATTTACATAGTACCCTAATTGGTCCTTGAGAATTGTGATATCTGGATATTAACAACCATTAGACGGGAAACATTCATATTTTTCAATGCTTAGCAATGCATAAACTCAAAAAAGGTTTGTTCTTCAAAGTATGCCGTTGATCCCAAAATCAAAGATACAATATGTCCAGAAATGTAAGTATGAACCGGGCATTAACTTAAGTATGAAAATCAGAGTTGGATCTGTGAAGAAAATGAAAACTAAGTGGTCAGTTTAATTGCAACTTGACCGGACATTAACTTAAGTGTGTTTCTGTGAAATCTAACTGTGGAACGGCAAGTGTTTCCACTGATCCAAATCCAGGGTTTTAGAGCTCTCCATCATCTCCATCAACGAAGTCAGCCTGATGTGAGGCACTGCATCACAGGAGGAAAACAATCCACAGCCACAGTTATGCTAAGGCTTATCCAATCATTCAAACTAAGGGTTTTTAACTCTTACATGCAAATAATTCTCAAAACACAATAAACAGTTTTTTTACAAGAATCAACAGTATTGCAATGCAAGCAAGAAGCAATCTTCTATGCATTCACAACCTACAATCAATTAATGGAACCAACACAGGAAGATTATCTCACAGTAGTACGTGCACCAAGGTGCATTCTGAATCTAATGCTGTGATCTTAAATTACAGGAAAACAGTTCTCAATTCAGTACATAAAACTATCTCCCCACCAATGCCATGATCCAGCTTAATAAAATGACGTTCTATCATTGTCACTTAAATTACCTTATATGACTGCAGTGCTTGCTCAAATCTTCACAAAGAACCTTGCTAACATCTCCCACTTTGACAGATCCTTCCTTTATCAATTCGGCCAACTGCAAGACTTGATGTGGTTGGACACAACATCTTAGCTCATTAACATATGATCTCCGTGAAAAGACAACCATTTAACTAAATGTATTAAAGTTTACCTCATCTTCTGTCTGTTCCAGTAATCTGGTAATAGCACACAAATTAGCATACATCGGCAGTATGAAAAAAATTAATTGTTTCAAATGTTGGAGCCCACAGGCACCGCATAATACAAAAAACCCTTAGTCATAAAAACCAGAAGAATTAAATTTTTAAAATAGTTATGACCCACCTTCCGCAATAAGAAGATATATCTTTGGAATATGCCCGAGCTTCTTGTTTATCTGTCATGAGATGAACAGTTAAAATTGTTCAGAAAACTATAAAAATTGATGAAACATCCAAATTATTCAGATGCTAGAGCTCTGGGAACAAAGAGTGAACCATGAAGAAAAAGAAGAATATTGAAGTCTTCAGCACCGGAAGCAGATATTTGAAATTTTGCACTAGGCATTTCAATAATGGTACAATAAAAATTAAAATCTTTCACACGCAATAGGCTATATAGGGTGAAACTTTGAAACTCAGAACTAGACATTTATATTAATTCAAAAATTAACGCGCCAATGTTTGAACAACACAACATTGTTATAGTTTTTAGTAAGAAAGGAATTAGACTGCCTTAATTGATTATCGTAGTATATATTCCTCCCCCTATGAGATAAATGTTAAGTAATATGAAACTCATTTCTACTTAGATACAAGCACAGAAAACTATATCTCTTGCCATCTTTCATAATATTACAATCTATTATTTCTTTTGAGCATTACAAAGCAAATAAGTACCCAAACGAAGAGGACTATTTTTTTTTTTTTTGTGGAAAAAGCACTCAGTATCCGGCCTCTTTGAGAACCGACTAGTCTAGAGTTACCCCCGAGATTAAGGGGACTTCCCAGGGATCGAGCTCACACACCTTTGGCAAATGGCGGGGAAGGCACTTTACCAACCCACTTCAAACCATCTGAGCAACGCCCTGTAGGCAGAGGATTAATTATGTTCATAACAAGAGTTTATGCTGAACTACTGCATTCAATCTATTCCACCAAACTTTCATATATCTATATTATGAAAAAAGACCCATCAACCTATAGCTCTCATCGTATGAACAGAAGCACAGAAGAAACAACTGCAATAAATTTTATCCCATCTTTTCAAAATTATAGTAGAATAGATTGCTTGAGAGCATACTTGTTATGTTATCCCAGTTTTGAACTTTGAACCACTCATATTTATTTGAATCCATCTGCAAAATTAAAAGTAGAAAGTTAGCAATACACTAATATGGTAATACGCTGGTTATGTAATAAGAATCCTACTAACCAATGTATTATTATTATTACATAATATACCCATTCCAGAACATTTAAATAAGTACTAAATAAGACTTCTATTGATCAGAGGCAGAAGGAAAAACAAAAGTATTCAAATGTGACATTGCCAATTCTGCTATTGCTCCGCAAGTATTTCAGATTAATAACTAGAAACTATTATAATACAAGTATTATATTTAATATGTAATGAGAATAGGAAAGCTAACAAAATAAATCAAATTATACATTACAAGAAATAAAAATGAACACATAAAAAAACAGATTCTCCTATTGTAAGGTTGGGGGGGAACTGGACAGTGACTTGGTGATTTAATAACTACCTTCTTCAATGTGTAATCTTGCATCTTTTCGCAAAGCTCATCAAGGAGTTCAACCACCCTTAGCTCACTAACTCTGTCGTATCAAAAAAGTTGCACTGTTATTTAGCCCTCAAACACTACCCCAACAAAACCAAGATTATTAAAAGCTTTTCTATTTTAACTTAAAGTGGTCAACATACACAGATGTAATGTAATTACAAGTTTGAAGAAATCACCAATAGTTTCAGATGTCAAAGTGAATACTGAAATGAAAAGACATGGAGCCTTCATTATACAATTCTTCATACACCAAACAAAACCCGATTTAAAACTGTCCAGTCAATAATATCAAACTTGAGACAATAACCATGTCAAAACTTGAAACCAAGCCATACCTGTAATCAATCACTTTTCCTACGCGCTGGCCCTTGGAGTCTAACCGGTGCCTCATATCTAAATGATTCCGAGGTCTTTCCTATATAATAACAATGACAATGTTAGCATCACTAATGAATAATGGCCATCCTAGCTCTCAAAGTTATGCTCCCTCTGTTCATAAATATATATAGTGCCTAATCAAGGAGGCTTAAATATAAGAAATCTCATTAGTTTTTTTCCTCACATTTTCTCTAAATTAAAGGAGCGTGGTTACACATTATAATAACATGATTGTGATTGTGATTGTGACTAACATCTTAATCCAATCAAATTAGATAATTAGATAAATAGTTTATATAGTATTTAGGACTTACATTAGAAAGTCCACGCTCAAGCTCCTCCTGCAATATATAAAATCATAGGGAGAAATTTTCAGATCTAATTGTAAAAAGCGAGTCTTCAAATGCGTTAGCCTGGAATGCAGAGAAATTGAAATGAAGATTTGAAGTGAAGAAGAAAAAAGTTACCGCCACAGCTTTACAGGCGAGACATTTGTCGTCGATGGTATGAGCTAACGGTGAGAGTGCTATGAAGATGAAGAATGCGAAGAGATGATACATTCTCATTCTCATTCTCATTCTCATTCTCATTCGCATCACCTTCTTCGTCTTCCCTCCGCCGCCTCCTTGATCCTTTGTGCCAAATTATTTGCTTATTATTGTTATTTTGGGAAGCTCATGTGAATGTATCATCATATTTTACATGAGAATAAAATGAGATAAAATAAAATTGCCTTACATTTAAACTACGCTTATGTTTTGCGTTAGAGGTAGTGATAAATGTAAAAGGTACACATTTGACATAACTACTAGTATTTGTTTTGAGTTGAATTATTTGGTATACTATTTGTAAGTAATGTCATTTAAATTTTTCAGAGGGAAAATATTAATCATCTAATATAAAGTTATACTGTTGATGAGTTTCCTTGCCAATAATTCTTAATAAGTTTACATAATTATTATAATAACTCTACAATATAAAGAAGTTTTAAATTGAATAGCACAACAATCAAGATAGCTTAAAAATCCAATGAACTTATTTATAGATATGTTTTCCTTGTTTGTTTACAATGATAACTATATTTTTATTTCTAAAATACTTTTTAAATGTGTAATTGAAAACTCAAAATATAATAACAAGCTATTGTAACTTCAAATGTTAGGGGATAAAAGTTATTCTATTTTTCCGGATTAGTCATTAGTGCCAAATAAAACAGAGAATATAGTGCTATCTGCTATGCACACTTAATACAAGTTTATGGGCATTGTTACATCAAGTCCTTAACCCTTGAACAGTCTAAACTAAAAAAATTGCAATTAAAGCTTGGTATGCTCCTGACTTTCAACTCAGTAGTAAACATCAATGGCAATATTTTTAATTAGTCTATACCAGTGTTTCCCCCAAAATCCCACATCCCCTCGTGCATCACCCGAAAAAATAGAGAAATAATTTGTCTTTAAAATAATACATGCCATACAATACAACCGTTCATCTTAACTTCTAGCTATACACACAAAAATTTGGCTACCATGCACAACCAACTCAATAAAAACAACAAGAAACGCAAGGTGAAATGGCATGCTAGAATGCACTCCAACCATCAGAATCTTTCTTTGGTGAATGAGTCTCTGAAGAAACCTTAAATGGGCCAGAGGAGCCGAATGGATCAGAATCGTCAAAAGAGAATGCACTGTGACCAAAATCCTTGGTGCTACTTATTGAATCAAACCTGGCATGTCCATCACGACTAAAACCAAAGTCTTTGCTGCTATTGATGGAATCAAACCGTGTCAGCCTCTCAGGATTATACCCAAAATCCCTACTGCTATTAATAGAATCAAACCTAGTGAACTTGTCTTGACTGTAGTCGAAGTCTCGGCTGGTACTCATGGAATCAAATCTTGCAAACCCCTCTGGTTGTGGAGAATATCCGCCGTCATGGACGCTGAAAGAATCAAACCTTGACATGTCAAAGAAATGATCTCCTGCCTCGCTATACCTTGGAGAATTGCTAAACCTTGGAGAATTGCTGAACCTAGGAGAATTGCCGAACTTGGAAAGTGGAGTTGCTGGCACAGATTCATCAAAAGTAAATGTGCTCTTTGTCTGAAATGGACCGTCAGTATATGAAGATCCTGTCCTGACTGGGTTTATGCCAAACTCACCCGATTTAAAGAAATCACTCTGCTTATCGAAGTCAGAGTCCTGCAAAATATAAATCAAACAATGATTCTCTATTAGTTTAACATCCATCATGACTTCAGTCCAATGTGCCCAGGATTTTGATGTGGCAGAGATATGTATCACCAAAAATTTAAAGCAACTTGATCATTAATAGTCGAATTTAAAAAAGTCTTCTTAATAACGCTTCAGAAGCCAAATGCATAGGGATTTCGTTGAACAATAAATACTACTTGATGTACTTCAAGATGCAAAGACTTTGGTTAAGTGAATAACTAAACTCTCGGGCCATTGAAAAAAATCCTGATTTCTATCCATGTAAGATACATATTGTTGAGAAAAATTGATTAAGCAAAACAGCAAAATAAGGGAAGGGCAAACATGTTATTGAAACATTAAAGTACAGGGAGCTTATAAATTCTCAACCATTTAAGAGGGCAACTTGTAAAATTTTTCTAAAAATCTCAACACCTCGTATCAAGATTGATCCATCCTCACCTCTCAGGCTAATTTAAATTGCGAAGAAATTTTATTTGTAAAAACGCAGCACCTAAAAAACAATATAATAGCAATATCTATTAAAAAATAGTGTATTTCAGGCTTACCTTTGCATTGAAACCCCATACTGAATCCACATCATCATTGTTGTCAAAGGCGCCCCATGTCGAATCATCAAAGTTTCTGTTGTCCACAAAACAGGATGGAAAAAGAAATAAATAACCTCTTTTAAGATGGTCCTCAGCCGACCACCCCCTAATGACCCAAAAGGAGGAGGGAGATTTCAAAGAAAACAAGAATAGAGAATTGCCTGTGTGACTCAGTATCTGCTTCAGAGCCTTTTCCAAAATGAACGTTTGAGAATTCTTGAGTAGGGCTCCCTGAAATAGTCCTTCCAGTGGGACTATCGTGAGAGCTTCTTGCTAAATCATCTTCGCTGTGTGAATATGCAGATTCATTCTCATGAGCATAATCACCATTGACAGCAGAGTTTCTTTTTCTTTCATCCACATGCACAGATGAACCATGAACTGAGTCATCATCATAAAAATCTTGTTCTTCATGAACAAATCCAGGTTTGGGTTTTGAACCAACACTCTTCGCGTCAAAAGTGAAATCGTTGGCAAATCCTACAATTAGATAAAACAACTATTAACAGAAATTATTTGATAAGAAAAAAGGGTTGCTGGAAAGTTTGAACAAATAATGCAAACCTTCATCTTCAAACTTATCCCAATCTTCATCCCACTGAGCTGCTCCCTCTGGAACTCCAGGTTGCCAACCTTATGGTTCATTAGGTTAAAAATGATGGGGGAGAAAATTCAATCAGAATCATAAAACAAGGTGATTATGTCAATTTGTTACAGTTTAAACAGTCATCCATGACAACAGCTGGCAATACTCTCCCCAGTTCCACTGAAGAGAAGCTACATACAGTATAATATTGTGATCAAATATTGTAGAATATTGAGCATAAAACACCGATAACTTTATTGATGGGTGATAGCCGAATATATATAAACGGCAGATACATAAGCTGTTGTAAGCAGCCCTAGGAACACGTTGATTTAGTCTCCTAATATCTAGCAACTAAGTAGCTGTTACATAATTAATAAAAGAAATAATAGTCCTGGGAAAAAGTCTCCTAATATCTAGCAACTAACTAGCTGTTACATAATTAATAAAAGAAATAATAAACTGCTGACCACGTGCACACACTTGACACATAAGCCTAATAATTTGCATATTAACAATACTCCCCCTCAAGTTGAACCATGAATAGTAAACATGTTCAACTTGCGTACAAAATAAGCAAATAACTCTTCAGATAATCCTTTAGTGAGAATATCAGCCAGTTGATGACGTGTAGGCACATAAGCAAGACATATGATGCCACCTTCAACTTTCTCCCTAATAAAATGTCTATCCACCTCCACGTGTTTAGTTCTGCCATGTTGGACAGGATTCAGTGCCATGCTCAGCGCTGACTTGTTGTCACAATACAAACGAAGGGGAGAAGTACTAGTGACATGAACTTCATCAGATACTCTCTTAAGCCACAAACCTTCCATAAGTCCTTGAGATAAGGCTCGAAGTTCTGACTCAGCACTGCTCTTTGATACAACTTTCTGCTTCTGACTTTTCCATGTGACTAGGTTGCCCCACACAAAAGTGCAATAACCTGTGGTAGACCTGCTATTCTCTTTGTCACCTGCCCAATCAGCATCAGTGAAAACTTCAATAGTTCTAAGAGTGCTCTTTTTGAAGAATAAACCCCTACCAGGTGTCCCTTTAAGATACCTCAATATCTTGAACACACCATCCATATGTTTCTGCCTAGGATCATGCATACTTTGGCTGGCTACACTTACAGCAAATGCAATATCCGGTCTGGTATGAGAGAGATAAATGAGTCTTCCCACTAAGCGTTGATACCTTCCTTTGTCTACTGGAGCTTCATCACGCTGCTGCCTCTTTTGTTCGACAACATCCACCTTACCATCTTTCTGTTTTACTTTCTTCTTGTTTGATTGGGTACTAATTGGAACTTTACTTGGCTTGCATCCAAGCATACCCGTCTCAGTCAACAAGTCAAGTACATATTTTCGTTGAGAAACACAAATACCATCACGTGATCTAGCTACCTCCATTCCTAGGAAATATTTAAGGTTCCCTAGGTCCTTTACTTCAAACTCTTTGTTCAGAGCAGCCTTTATGCGAGTCATTTCACTCATATTATTACCTGCAAGGATAATGTCATCTACATAGACAATGAGAATGGTGATAAGATCACCCTTCTTCAATACAAACATGGTGTGATCTGACAAACATTGTATATACCCTTCTTCTTTAAGGACAGTAGAGAATCTATCAAACCATGCTCTGGGAGATTGTTTCAAGCCATAAATTGACTTGTTTAGTTTGCATACCTGTCCATTTCTGCCCTTCTCAAATCCTGGAGGAATTTTCATGTACACCTCCTCTTTCAATTCACCATTTAGAAAGGCATTTTTTATATCAAGTTGCTGCAAGGACCAATCCAGATTTACAGCAAGAGAAAGTAGAATACGAATAGTATCTAATTTAGCTACCGGGGCAAAAGTTTCCTTATAGTCAAGACCATAGGTTTGAGTAAACCCCTTGGCAACTAACCTTGCTTTATACTTGTTTAGACTACCATCTGCATTGTATTTAGGTGAGAAAACCCACTTACAGCCAACCGGTTTTTTACCCTTGGGAAGAGTAGTAATATCCCAAGTATGGTTTTTCTCTAAAGCCCTCATCTCCTCCAAAACTGCCCCCTTCCATTCTGGTTGCTGTAATGCTTCATGAACATCTTTGGGAATAGAAACTTTGTCTAAATGAGTTACAAAATTGTAATAACTTGGAGAGAGAGCAGTATATGATAAAAACTTTTGAATAGGATGTTTAGTACACATCCTAGGCTGCTTACGCTGAGCTATAGGAAGATCTATCTCTTCAACTTCAGCAATAGGAGGCATAGTATCTTGTAAGGGTTCAGGAACCCCCTCGGTTGTAAATAATGGAACAGGTTCAGGAGCATGTTGATCTCTCACTCTTTTCCCCCTCCGCACATACACATTATGCCTGTTAAATCTAGTATTGTCCTTCCCTGTCCCTGACTCTTCATTATTATGGCATAAAATAATTGGTTCAGAAGGTGGTAAAGGTTCAGGAACACGTTTTGAAGATAGAAAATCATTAAATGACTCCCCCTTACTTGAATTTTTATAAAAAACCTCATTTTCAAAGAAGGTAACATCTTTACTAACATATAGGCGTTTTAAAACTGGATCAAAACATTTATAACCCTTTTGAGAGTTTGAATAACCCAAAAATATGCACTTTACAGCTCGTGCATCCAATTTAGAAGGAGGGTGATGTACATGGACAAATGCTGAGCAACCAAAAACTTTAATAGGGAGGCAAGAATCAATGTGAGATACAATATGTGTCTCAGTTAGCTTTTCAAGTGGTGTTTTAAAACCAATAATACGATTTGGCATCCTATTTATCAAATGAGTTGCAGTAAGGATTGCATCTCCCCAAAAATATTTAGGTACATTACATGTAAACAAGAGAGCTCGAGCAACCTCAAGCAGATGTCTATTTTTCCGCTCAGCAATTCCATTTTGCTGAGGTGTTTGAGGGCAGCTTGTCCTATGACAAATGCCGTTTGACTTCAGATAATTAATAAGGGACGAATTACAATATTCTGTGCCATTATCAGTGTGAAGAACCTGAATATTACTTTGAAACTGATTTTTAATGTAGGTAGCAAACTCAATGAAGATAGAACTCACTTCAGATTTTTCTTTTAGCAAGTATAACCAACACATACGTGTATGTTCATCTATGAATGTGACAAAATATTTTGAGCGTGTTCTGTTAGAAATATGAGTTGGCCCCCAAACATCACTATGAATAATAGAAAAAGCACGAGAGGGTTTATAAGGAATTGAAGAAAAAGTAGTACGATGATGCTTAGCTAACTCACAAACATCACAATGAAGCAATTTATTAGATGAAAACTGAGGAAACAACTTTTTTAAATAAGTAAGGTTAGGATGACCCATCCTTTTATGCCATAACAATAAATCTTCAGAAACAGAAACAAAACTAGAAATCCTAGAACATAATGCAGTAACGGAAGAGAAATTGAGGTAGTAGAGGCCATTACACTCCTTAGCTGAGCCAATCATCTTCCCCGAGGAGAGATCCTGAAATATACAATGAGTAGAAAAAAAATGAGCACAACAGTTAGCCTGCTTAGTCAGTTTGCTTATGGACAATAAATTGCAAGCAAGATGAGGGACATGCAGTACTGAGTCAATATGTAGCATATCAGAAATTTTAATGGTACCATGACCAGCTACAGTAGCAGAAGAACCTGTGGCTGTCTGAATCTTTTGATTTCCAGCAGAGGGAAAATATGATATAAACATATTTGATTCAGAGGTCATATGATCAGATGCTCCGCTATCTACAATCCAAGTGAAAGAGGAAGGATTTTGTAGAGTAGTGGATAAGTTACCTTGGTGCGCTACAGCTGCTGTAGGTGGTGTTGGCTGGACTTGAAGTTTTTTAAGGAGGTCCAGTAATTGAGACACATTTTCCTGAGACAAGGGAGAGGTATCAACTTCTGCACCTGCTGTATGAGAAACGTCTGTATTCACTTGATGTGCTTTAGACTTAAATTTTCTCGGTTTCCAATTAGATGGCTTCCCATGAATTTCCCAACACCTATCACGCGTATGACCGGTTTTTTTGCAGTGATCACAAAATAGTTTTCCCTTATCAAGGGAAGGGTTATTGCTGGATCTATTACTTACCATAGCAGAAAGATCTGGAGTTGGCAATATTGGGCTAGACAACATCACTTCTTTCCTTGTTTCCTCCCTGCGAATCTCAGAATAGACTTCTCTAGGAGATGGAAGAGTGGAGGAGCCCAGAATTCTTCCACTAACATCATCAAACGAAGGGTTTAACCCATCAAGAAACAGAAGAACACGATCAACATCTTTGTTCTTCTTATTACGGGCTGCATCTTGTGGGCATGCCCATTCTTCATCTGTGAGAAGATCAATCTCTTGCCAGAGAGCACAAAGCTCAAACCAATATTCAGTAACAGTCCTCGTTCCCTGAGAAGACTTCCAACACTGACGTTGAAGAGAAAACAAGTGAGACATATCCTTCCCATCAACATAGGATTCACGAACAGCCACCCAAATATCTCGTGCAGAAGGGAGATACATAAAGGTGCGTTTAATTGAAGTAGACATGGCATTAATTAGCCATGATGACACAAGAGCATTATCAATCTTCCATTGTGCCATGGCTTTAGATTTAGGATCTGCAGGAGCCGGTGTTTCTCCTGTTAGAAAACCTTTCTTGCCGCGTCCTTCAACAGCAAGTAGGACAGCTTGAGCCCAATCACGGTAATTGGTGAGGGTAAGCTTTTCAGAAACAATAAGGAGAGATGAACCTCCTTCAATAACGGGAAGTAACGAAGAATCTTCTTCATTCTTTGAAGAAGCCGTAGATACCCCTTCTTGCGAGTTTGACATCTCGTTTTTTCAGAATTAGGGTTCCAGAAAAAAAAAATGATCGGGTACGGAAGCTAGATGATTTGCTCTGATACCATGTAGAATATTGAGCATAAAACACCGATAACTTTATTGATGGGTGATAGCCGAATATATATAAACGGCAGATACATAAGCTGTTGTAAGCAGCCCTAGGAACACGTTGATTTAGTCTCCTAATATCTAGCAACTAAGTAGCTGTTACATAATTAATAAAAGAAATAATAGTCCTGGGAAAAAGTCTCCTAATATCTAGCAACTAACTAGCTGTTACATAATTAATAAAAGAAATAATAAACTGCTGACCACGTGCACACACTTGACACATAAGCCTAATAATTTGCATATTAACAATAAATATGCATACTAGATAGCAATACATTTTCCTCGGCCAATTCTCTTACTTACAACAAACTGTGACCAATAATTCTATTCACAACAATTTTGGTTATTCAGAACCAATTTTCCCTCCCCTCCCCTCAAACACAGCCTTACACAACAAGTTAAAGATAAGATTAAGAATAATTGTGTCAGATAAAGAGAAAAAGTATGGCGAGAAAGATATAATCTGAACAGGCGACAAAAGTGAGTGCTTCATTTGTCATTAACCAATTGAGTAAACATGTAGAGAGAGGAAATGATCATTGATAGAAAGATCATATGAGAGAATAAATTTACCAGTAGGAAGTTCAACCATTGCGATGGACTTCACTTCTATCCCATGTTTCTTGCATCGTTCAGTTAAAACTCTCATTAACTCCCCCAAATCTGATTGTACGCGATCAGCTCGAACCTAAAGAAGTAGCTAAACATCAGTAAGGAAAAAAATAGAGACATAAATCTTATGATAAAGATGAAATTTCACCTGAAGAATGCCATCTGAACTGCCACCTTGTTCCATTTTGATAATTGCTTGCTGCAACTCTGTCTTCCTTTCCTAAAGGTATGGTAACCAGCGTTTAATTAATGTGTGGAAATAAACAATTCATCATCGTAACAGCTAAGTCATTATGCCCCCTGCTTGTTCTCAGTCAATTTGAGATTAACTTGGTCTAGTCAACAAATTCAAGGTGCCCCGTCAAAATTAGATCAGAATAACATTTCGAGTTATTCTCCTCACACAGGCATGTAGCTTTGGATTATTCTTGGAAAAAAGACCAACACAAAAGCTCATTAACTAAATGCAGAAGCATACAAGCACCTATCCTTGCGGCAAATATTTGAGATATGGGCAAACTGTTTCAAGTTAAACAATAACTATCCAGCAACAGTTACCGCAAAAATATTAATCTTGCTTTTACCTGTATATCACGAAATTTAGCCTCTTCAATAGTCATTTTAGATGCTATTTCTGCTACTTGTTTGTATTTTTCTTCATATTTCTTGGACAATGACTCTGCCTGCAGTAAAACATCAAAAATCAGAATATGAGCCTACTACTTTAAAATCTTACACATTATAATTAAAAGAAAAGGAAAATACCTCGCGCTTATCTGCAGATGCTCTTTCTGTGATCTCATTTAATCGATTGTCACATCTGCTTTTATATAGAACCTGATATTCAAAGTATCCAAAAATAAATAAATAAACAAAGTGATTGCACCAATCAAAAGATGCTGCTGATCGCCAAGTACAAGTACAAACTATACAAGATCACCTTCAATGAACTAGCTTAGATCTCTGATATTGGCACATGTGGGGTAAAAATATAGATTAAAAAATTGCTATCAAGCCCTCGCCTATAGCTATAGATTGAAAGCAAGAATTTTTCTGAGAAACATCAAAGATCTAAGCAAAAAACAACCCTAAATAAGGCATATTAATAGCATTTTCCAGATCACTTTCACCCAACAGATTATTCTGAACTAACTAGTGAAAAGTTCTCCATGATCCATATAGAACCATGAAAGGAAATGGTACCCATAAAGCAGAATGCTGACAAAAGCAAAAACAATGTATATTTGCTGCAGAACAAAAAGGACATATGCAGGGAGAGTTGTACAAGCAATAGTAGGCCATTGTTGGAGTTAATAAGTCCTTATTAAGATATCAATTTCAATTGTAAAGTCTTCCTGAAGAATGCGATTTCAAGCAATGCAATTTAGTTAGAGTCCAGATTCATTCAGAATTAAATATCTAGTCCTAGTTGAAATGGGCTCCTCTTACTCCTCCATGCTACCGTATTTTTCATATATTCACACCAATTTCACGGCATAAGTCCGATAAAATCCTAAAGTATAGCCATTACAATCCACAAATTTTATTCCGCTTAAATGCAATTTCAATGCTAAAATGCTTTCAGCTTCAGTTTCATAAGTAATTATGGTGTTCCCTAAAAGTTATCTAGTCTTCCTAACCACAAATTAATCGGAGACCATAAAATCCTTACTCGAATCTCAAATCCAGCAAGATATCATCATCTCCTAATATAATCCAAAAACCAAATGTCTAACACAGTAAAATTGTGCAAGCAAAATTACAATTTTTATGTTCCAGTAATTCTTCTACAGCACATGAGAGCAGAGGGATCATTGATGAAGTAATTTTTAGCCTATCCCAACTAGCATGCAGCTACAACTTTATGCAGAGGAAAGTTTGCCTTGAAACAGACCACCAGTTTGGCCTTGACAGCCACTTCATTAAGTAAAAATTCATAGCACATTATACAGATTAAGTGTTAAGAATGCCATATCATAAAAGAAATAGTAAAGAAACTACTAACCAATTCCTGCATTTTGTCACGGTAGAAAGCAATCTTCTCTTTAGAATCCAGGATTACATTCTCAGTAACTTCATCCTACAGAAACAAGAGTCATAGATATACATATGTACGCATACAAATGAATACACATGCCAAAAAAAACTCGCAACAGATGAAAAAAACCAGTTATATATTGAACAAACTCAAAACAAATCTCCGAACATGGTTTGCACTTGTGGTAGCAACAGAATTCAGGTGGCTTAAGTATATTCAAATTCCATAACTTTTTTTTCTTTTTCATTTTCTCCATTAACAATGCTAAGGTTAACGTTGTAAATTGATTAAAAAATAAGAAAGCAGAAAGCAAAGGAAAAAACCTTTTTCACTCCAGTTGTTGCCTCATTAGGCTTTGAGTTTACTTTATCCTGCTTCCCACTATCAGTTAGGTTCAAAAAGGAGTCATCCAAAACAGGTGCACCAGACTTTTGTTGATTCGGTTGCTTTGCGTCATCATTAATTCTGGAAGGAGCTCCTGGAACTGGTGATGCTGCAACAGCTGATGGTGCCACTGGCCGGGCACCTGGCATCCCTGGTTGTTGCTGGAAACCTTGTCACAAATAAATAGCAAAAGAGAAATTCAAGAAATTGATCATAAGATAAAGATAAGTAAAAGAAATTCAAGGGAGTTATTGTAAGAAATACCTGAACCAGTACCCCAAGCCGCATTTCCATATGCCATTTTTGGATGGCCTGTCATAGACAGTAACGCCTCATCATATAATACATTATTTGGAAGAGAAGGTGGCAGAGAGCGACCTTCCCTATATCGCTCCATCAAATAGAGAGCATAGCAAAACTCCCTTAAAGAAAGCATACTATCATTATCCTGATCAGATAAGTCCCACACTTTCTTTAAGACATCTGCAAAGGTAAAATAGGCATCACATATCAGAGGAATTTAAAAAACAAAAATACATCTGAGAAACAGAGGTTCCACATTACATAAACAGAAACAGAAACAGATAGAACAAAAACAACTTATCAGCCTTAGGCACCAATCATAAACAACTGATAAATAAAACCCCCATCTAAATAGCGCAACATTTTGTTCGAGAAGGCTTTGATTTCTATCGGTGGACAGTCAATTGAACTTCTTCAACGAGGTTAAAATTCAAGACAATTAATATTGGGCATATCTTTGGTTGCCACCATCAATTGGAAGACATATATACAGCCAAGTATTTTTCTTCTTAGCTACAGTAAATTAAGCGCCAGTTATGTTATTATTTACCGATTCATTAAACCAAATAAGAAAAAATCTATCTATAAGGAAGAAAAAGTGTTTACCTATAGGTAATCTCCAACTTAAAAATAGACTACGGGCCTGCTCCCCGGTGATTTTTCCATCCCTGTCGGTGTCTACTTCCATAAACACCTTTGTATACTTCTGTACATCAGAAGGTTTCATTTTGGGCCAAGAAACCTGTGAATTGTCAGAACTAACATTTCCAAGTCCAACAGGTGTTCCCGATGACGTGAGTGTGGAAGCTGCTGCAGGAATCTGTTGATTTGGGTTTGCTGAAGGTTGCACGCGTTGAAACTGACCATTCATAATTTGGGGTGAATCAAGTGCGCTCTGCTTACTAGCAGGTGGGGCACCACTGGAAACTGGAACAATGGCTGATGATGTAGGAACACTGCTAGCAGAGTAGCTCTGCCGGGTAGGTTCTTGTTTTGATGTGGATGTAACAGCAGAGAATAAATCATTACCAAAAGCTGGATTAGATGAGAAGCCATTCCCAGATACAGATAATGCATTATTGTTATTACTTGCTGTCTGGGAAACTATTGAGACTGGAGCTTGTGAAGTTGCTGCAGGTAAGGGCATCGATGGAGATAACCCACCAGGCCTCATTGTAATTCCACCAGGCCTTGCATTATTCCAATTATTCACCATGCTTGGGTTTGAAAGATTTTGACCAGCCATGTTTACCCCTCTAGAAAGATCTGGACCAGCAAAACCTTGTTGTGGACGTACAACACCACCAGCAGGCATGGGCTGAGGTGGTCTCATTGTCATACTTTGCTGGGAAGGAGCATACATCTGGTTCGGCATAGGAGCCGACAACCCTTGTCCCGCATACGAATAACCCTGAGATGTCAAAGGTCTACTAGCAACTGCCTGCGGTCCAGAAGCAACAGCCATAGCATTCGGCTGCGGTTGAGGTACAACATTAAGATTAATCTGAGGTGCAGGGATTTTCGCCGCAGCAGGGCCATATAACGCAGCCTGAACAATATCCGGCTTTAAATCACGCTTACTCTGCGCTACTGTAACTAACTTTAGAGCATTAAAAAACTCTTGCCGCCCAAGAAATCCAGTTTTAGCTTGATCAGCATACATCCATATCTGTAGCCACCACACAATAAATCTCACTCACATATCAACCACACCAATAAACACCATCTCAAAATCAAATTTCCAATCAATAATAACTCTTCCAATCTCCAATTCATTTACCACCTCAAATAAAACACAAACAATCATAGCAAAACACACATTTTAAAAAAAATAACAATTGCTTTATAGTTTATACAAATTTGACTTAAGAAATCACAAGTTTAAGAGCAATTACAGAAACAGGACAATGCACTAACACTACAATGGACATAGCATACCTATATTGAACCCTATGGAAAGAAACATGAAATCTAAGAAAAACATAATTAACTCAAAACTGAAATTAAAGAGAGTAAATTATATTATAATTTATACAATCTGACCTGAGCAAGGACTTGTTTGGGCAAATTGGATCCTTGAAAGAAAGAGACAGCTTCAGCACCACTGATTCTTCCATCACCATCTAAATCTGCTCTTCTAAAATACGCCTCAAACTGATCCATATTAGGCCTTGCCATCTTAAAATAATATCAACAGATAATCTTCACAATCTCTCAGATTAGATCGTAACGTAACTACGGGTTGTAATATAAAGTCGATCCGAATAAATGGAAAGGTGTTAGGTCGGTGTGGTTATTATTATGTGTGAATTTGGAGATTAGAAGCTATGAGGGTGTAAAGAAAGCGTGATGATGTAAAGCGATTTTTGATTCAGATGTGGGATGGATTATTGGATTGGATGTCGTCGTCTCGGCTCTTGAACCGACCGGAAAGAAATAAACGGACATCGAATACAAATGCAATTACCAATTGCAATAATTTAACACGGTCGTTAATGATGCCATTATTTATCTAATCCTTTTATTATTACAGTTTTTGGACCAAAGAAAATAAAATTCCTTTGCAATGCTGTTTCCCATTTCTGATGATTTCAATGAAAATTACTCTAGTCAGGTGTTTGGTGTTTTATTTAAATTTAATAATGCATTTTGTGTGTAGCAAATACTCTACTAATTTCAAACATTTATTGTATGCATTTATTAACCAGTGAACATTTTTCATGTGAGCTTTTGAAATTTACAATGAATTCATTTATAATTTTCCCCACCTTAGTTATGCTTTATTGGAGATATATCTTATAGGAATGGTCTCTGACAATACTATGAAATCGTTAAAAAAAGAAAATTACGATATTTTTATGGAGCATTCCTATGCGATATATCTCTAAGTTTCTTTTTTTTCAATCAAACCCAAATAGTTTAATTTAAGTGTTCATTCTGTGATTTTAAACATAACGCTTTATCATTCTCTGCTGACACTTCTTATGATAACTTTCGCGCTCGTTTTATAAGGAAAAAAAATAAAAAGGGAGGTTTCACTTTCCTAATTGTAATTGGTGACTACTCACCAATTACTGATAGTTTTTATATCAAAACTAGTAACTCTGTGGCGCCTTTTTAACTATATTTTTTTTATTTTGAAGTGTCTAACCATTTTGGCCGTCCTTACTTCGTCTTGAAAATGTCGGTATAGCTCATCTTTCTCAGTTTATTTTGTGCAATTATGGATTGTTGGCACACTTGATGCATTATTAGATGTGAAATGAACAGACACGCAAGCAACTGGATGTGTCCAGCTCACTTCATTGAAGCCGGTTCTTTAAAAAAAATAAATCACTTTGACATTAGTGTTCTTCTGATACATGGAATACTCCTTGGATGGTGTAATTACCCATTTCTACAACTCTTCTGTGTGTGCCTGGTAAAAAAGAGCTCTTCTCCCTCTGATTAAAAAAAAAAAATCATCCAATTCTTCTCGGACAACTGGGTGGAATGTGGATTTCAACGAATGGATTGCTTCAGTTGAAAAGTATCAATGATTGCGCTGTTATAAAATGTAGTTGGGAGTTGTTTACTAGTAAAAAATGTTGTTGGGATGTATGTGCGTCTCAAAGTTAGTTTAATAGAAGCTTGTGCTTCTATGGTAGAGGCAATGGCCAATGGCTATGTTTCGTGGACTGTTGCCGTGTCTAGAAGCTAGCTTTAACACGTCGAATCATATTGTTTTTCATTAGCTCAAACAGTTAAACTTGAAATTCAATGTCCGGAATGGGAATGTTTGAGTTTAGAGGACAAAATAATGGGCATGGCAAGCTCCTTGGCCATATTGTCTTTGAATGGACAATAAACATAATTGAGCTAATGATTAGTGTGCAAGGGCATCTCTACAAGAGATGTGCTCTCTGGAGTAGAGCTGATAATATACGCTACCCAACGGGCATAAGAAGCCCGTGCAAACAGATCAAGCTTAAAAGCCCATTTTAAACAAAATTGAGCTAATGATTGGTATGCAAGAGCATCTCTAAAAACATCGTTAGCGGCATTGTTGCTTTCTTCTTCAGTGGTTTTCTGTTGTCGCTGCTTTCGTCAAGGGTGACGTCGTTGTTTACGTCTTCGTTAGAGATGTCGTTGTTTTCGTCGAAATCAAGACGCCATTGTTTCAATAATTGTGGTGAAGTTGGTTTTTCCATCGTTTTTGATAGCTTCATAGTTTTTTACGTTGCCCGGATGTCGTCATTTCCGTTGACGTCGGTGATGTTGCCACTTCTACCGTTTTTAGTCGGTGATATCATTGTTCACGTCATTATTAGTAAATTTGTGGTTTTTGTCATCGTCTGTGATGTCCATGTTTTTTGTCATCATCAGAACGTTGTTATTTCTATCATTGTTAGTAACTTCGTAGTTTTTGTAGTCGATAGTGATGTCGTTGTTTTCATTGTAGTTGGCAAACTCATTTACTACAAGCCCTAATATAGGGGCGCGTGGGCATGACTGGTTAGCCTATATTGGCTTGGGCTTTAATAGTCGTTTAAATTGGGCCTTAAATGTGCCCTAAAAACGAGTTTAAGCTTAACGGGCTCAAGCTAGCCTACATGCATAAGCCCATATTACCACCCCTATTTTTTTTTTATCATAATATTACCACCCTATTCAAGAGCAAATTGATCAACCCCTTCTTTGTTTGAATTATTGGCTAAGGATCTCTAAGATGCTAGAAAGAAGTTTGTTTTCCATTGTTTTTATGGTTTTAATGCTTTTAGTTTGGCTAGTTTAGGTTGATTCTATTTATTTTTGTGACTCACGTTGTAATACATGTAAGATGGATATTGTATTTGTTTATTCTGCCATGAGATGAGAGAATTTTTTGGTAATTCCCCTTTGCCCTTTGAGTTTGTTCGACAATTACGAGAATTAAAATTCTTTTAAGCATGATTTAGGTAGTTTCAGATATAGCATTGAAAAAAAAATGAATAGAACTTGTTGGATTGACTCACTAAAATAAGCTTAATAATATTTAGAGTGTCCAAAAAAAGTCTAAGCTAAAAATGCCACACATGTCATGTAGAGCTAAAGGCCTTAACAAGCCCTTCCAATTTTTAAATCGTGGTAGTTTATGTGTATTTTGTTGTAAAGTTTCTTTATCTATGTATTGAGTCTATAGTGATTTTGCCCTGAGCTTGAAAACATTAAACACGGTCACAATTAAGTCATGCACGCATGTGAAGTGTGATTCACTTTAAAAATAGGGAAAATGACAATAAAATGCCACTTGAATTAAATTTGGACAATTAAGGGTCTCCAATTGCAACTTGGACAAATAAGGGTGCAACTTGGACAAATAAGGGTCAGTCCCCTATTTGTCCAAATGAAATTCAAGTCAAATGACAAAATCACCCTTCCCTTACATAAAACAAAATGAAGCTACCCATTTCATTAACATATTCTTCGTCTCCTTTTGTTCTTGCGTGGCTGAGACACCAAAGCTTCATCTTCTTCTTGTTGCTTGCCAAGTTGAAGCTTGGAATGTGAAAAAGGTGGGAACTTTGTGTATTATTGTGATCAAGATAACACACTTAAACACAAGTTGGAAGCTTTTCTGCATTCCTTGCATGTCAGAGGGAGGAATGAAGCCATTTTACCCAAGGTGAAGCTTGTGAAGGAGAAAAAGGTAGGAACTTTACATATTATTTGATCAAGATGGTATTCTCCCTTTAAGTATGTGGTGAAAAATGATACTTTGGTTCATTATTTTGTTGGGTCTTCTTCAATGTTGCTAAATGGTTTCAAGTTTGCTTTTTTCCTTGATCATGGGTTAAAGAGTGATGATAATATAAAGTTGGATAGTTGATTTATGTGAATAATATAGATAAAAATTATATATCTCTTTTAGTTTGAACTCCTTTAAATGATGGTAGATGAGATGACTCATTCAAGGGAGTAGGAATGGTCTCTGTCGCATGGGAAAGATGATGACTCTGTTGTTTTCGTCATTTGACAATTGAGTTCCCGCTGAAAATGCATCACAGTAGGTGGACTCGAATGTGGTAGTAAATAACGTTAACGAAGGTAGTGAATCGTGATTCTGGAGTAGTTAACAGAACACGCCACACATTATAGTTAATATTGATACTTGGACAGTTAATACATGTACCATAGTAGTTAACGAAACATGTGAATCTGTTGGATCATAATTGAAGTTGCACAAATATGAGTGTTTAAGAACACACATTTTGATTAAAGTTTGATTGTTCTTGTGTAGGTTAGCATGCATGATGGCACATTCAAAATCACTCATGTGTTATTTTCTTGTGTAGGTTAGCATGCAGGATGGCACAAGATGTATGCAGCCGCCATGGCAATGAAAGAGTGGAAAAATGGTGTTGGGCCAAACATAGAACGCGAAGTGATTGAAAACATTGAGAATGCTAGAGGTTGCAGGGGTGTACCCCGTGGAGGCTGTCTATACCATTCGTGGTACCCTAAGTGTTGACATTGTTAGACATGAGTGCACGTGTAAAGCATGACAAATGTTTAGAATTTCATGTCGACATGTATGTGCAGCCATTAAGGCTTGTCACTTGAATGTGTATGATTATGTAGATGACTTCTTCAAACTTTCTTCTCAAACCCTTATGTGCAGCCATTAAGGCTTGTCACTTGTCACATGAATATATATATGTAATGTATTTAGTTGTGTGAATGTCATATCAAGTTCTTAATGTTGATAACCACTATATGATGTCATACCTTATGCGTGGTAGTTAATTGTGATACTTTGGTAGTAAATCGCGTTATACATGGTAGTGAATTGCGATTCATGGGCAGTGAATAACCATTTTGTTTTTCAGGCAAGTAGTTAATGAAAGGGGCACCCTTAGTAAAACGTGACATTTAATTGCGATATTTTGGTAGTAAACCGCGTTATGCATGGTAGTGAATGACGATTCTTGGGCAGTGAATAACCCTTATGTTTTTCGGGCAAGTAATTATTGAAAAGTGCTAACCAAGGGAAAACGTGACAGTTAATGACAATACTTTGGTAGTAAACCGCGTTATGCGTGGTAGTGAATGACGATTCTTGGGCAGTGAATAACCCTTTTATTTTTCAGGCAAGTAGTTAGTGAAAGGTGCTAACTAAGGGAAAAAGTGGTAGTTAATGGCGATACTGTGGTAGTAAACCGCGTTATGCGTGGTAGTGAATAATGATTCTTGGGCAGTGAATAACCCTTATGTTTTTCGGGCAAGTAGTTAGTGAAAGAGGCACCCTTATAAAATGTGGCAGTTAATTGCGATATTTTGGTAGTAAACCGCGTTATGCGTGGTAGTGAATGCCGATTCTTGGACAGTGAATAACCCTTATGTTTTTCGGGCAAGAAGTTAGTGAAAGGGGCACCCTTAGTAAAACGTGGCAGTTAATTGCGATACTGTGATAGTAAATCGCGTTATGCATGGTAGTGAATTGTGATTCTTGGGCAGTGAATAACCCTTCTATTTTTCGGGCAAGTAGTTAGTGAAAGGTGTTAACCAGGGGAAAAGAGGCAGTTAATGGCGATAATGTGGTTGTTAATAGCGTTAGGCATGGTAGTGAATAGCGATTCTTGGGCAGTGAATAAATTACAGCTAACTTCATAACTTGCATTTCTAATCTACTTTTTTGCTTTACATAACTTTGAAGTGATCGCTACTTGTCATCGACACTTGCTCTTTCTCACTTGCATTTCTAATCTACTTGTTTGCTTTACATAACTTTGCTCTTCCTCACTAAGAGCATTCCATGCTATTGACATTTCGACTTTATGGTCATCGATACTTGTCACTTTAATTCCCTTCTCCTTTAACTAATTGGCTTGTTCTTTTTTAAATAGCAAATAGTCATTCTGCTCTTGATCTTCCATCTGAAATGAACACAACAAATCCTCAATATTATGCAACAAGTGAAACAAGACTTAAACCAGAAAAAGTAAGATCTCACAACAAGATTTGGCACTAAAATGAACACAAAACACAAAACTCATATTCAGTCTGCATATGCACCAAAGCCAAGAAGCATTTTAGTTCAAATCAGTAAGAGGAGCATCACTTGATAATAACAATGTAAATAAAAGAGAAAAATGTCATAAATTTCAAGACCCCCGGGACATTACAAACAAAACCACTTCAGACACATAAAAGATTAAGGATGTAACAACCTAGTCCACAAGTCAACAAAATTTCCAACTACTCACAGATCAAGATAGGGAAACATATAGTCAATTCTAACAACCCAAAATCCATCCATAAATAAAAATCACAGCTTGACATTAAAAACACAAAAAAAAACTACACAATAATCAAGAAACTTATCATGTTCTTGCTCAGTCCAACTATCCCTAGACTTAGTAATGGTATGCACACTAATTGATATATGATTATCCAAATACCTAAGCACCCATTTTGTTTTGAAAATCAACCCATAAATCGAAGTTGCTGTCACTTGAATAATTAGCCTTAAATCCACTCAACTTACTCAGAATCACAACAAACAAGTAAAATGGAACGAAAAAGAGAAAGATGAGAGGAAATCAATCATACCTTTTTTTCTCAGGTCAAATTCAACGATGGAGAAGGAGAACAGTTCGAAAGTTTCCTCTATGAATTCGGTGGTGAAGAATCAGAAAGGTAAGAACGAGTTTGGGTTTCGTTTGGGTGGCTGAGAAAGGGGAACAAAATGAGTGGGTTTCCTTTGGGTAAGGAGTTTGGGTAAGATGAACGAGTTTGGGTAAGGAGAGAAGAGTTTGGTTTGGTTGATTGGTTGATGAAGAAGGCAAGAAGGGAACAATGGTTGTTAGGGTTCATTAGTTGAGAAGGAAGAAGATGAGTGGGTTTTGTATTTTGTGTTTAAGAAGAATGAGAAGCCTTCAATTTTGGGTTCATTTTGTTTGATGTGTTTTTTCATTAAGGGCATAAAGGAAATTTTGCTTCAATTTCATTTGGACAAATAGGGGAGTGACCCTTATTTGTCCAAGTTGTAATTGGAAACCCTTAATTGTCCAAATGAAATTCAAGTGACATTTTATTGTCATTTTCCCTTAAAAATATGCACGCCGAATCGGTTGACAATTGATGCAATTTTAACACACGACCAATACACCACTCGGAAGGAGCAAAAGACGAAGGGTGGGAGGGGAACATTTTCTAATCTCAAAATGCTGATACGATTGCATATATGTGAACATATATAACAATTGTGTGTATACTCACACTTATAAAATACAGATTGCATGTCAATAAATGGAAACTTATGTCGTTTTAATGGAAATTTTGTATTCATGGGATTAGATATGTGTGCATTCGAAAGGGACAATATTTGTCTATATGGGCAACTCTCATACTCTTCGAGTTTGAATTAGTCAGTTGTTAATAGACGTCGGATTATCGGGCGGTGTTTAACAAAAAAAAAAGATATGTTTGCACTCAAAAAACTGATCAATTCCTATGATTGTATCTCCATCAATTCACTCAAAGAAATATTAATGGTTTTCAATTCATTCAATTTCAACAAAGTGAACATAAAACACGCCCAGCCTTATGTGTGTGTGTTTATATATATATATATATATATATATATATATATATATATATATATATATATATATATATATAAAAACTCCCAGCCTTGTAATTTGCGATATTTCCTTTATTGATGAAAAGGTGGCAGGGAGTGTTCAGTGTTACTTAAGCTCCTTTCGCGTTCTTCCCTTTCCAATTTTTTCCTTTAAGTAGGGGCACTGATGTGAGTTAACGAAATTTCAATATCTCAGTTCTCTTCAACCAATAAAAATAGTAAAAAAAAAATCACATCAAACCATACAGACACGAAATCACATCAAACATCTTTTACAAAGTTATCGTGATAAAACGCAAGGTAATGAAAAATTTACCGCCGTGGAGGAGCTTATACCAATAATTAACTCTCACGCATTCATGCCTGGAGTTTTTTTTTTTTCACGCGAAGTGGGCCATTAGACGTAAAACATTAACTTCCCGCCTGAAAAGTCATTCCCACTGCTCCAAACTCTTGAATGCAAAACTTGCAAAGAAGCACTCGCATTTTTCTTAATCGCTCCAACACATGCATTAAATTCCAAGCAAACGATGCTAAACCAATAAAAGAATGGTGATCATAACAAAGAAAAATTTTATCATTAGTATGTGTAGCATGAACTCATTAGTCATTATGGACAAGGACATAGTTTCATCACTTAGTATGAGTTGGGTAAAAGTAAAACGCCACACACATAATTAGTTTTTTTTTGCATTAGTTTATTTTTCTTACTAAAAGTATATAACCTATCTCTCATTCTCTTATAAACACAAACATAATTAAATAAATATTAACAATATTTATTAAAAAATCAACACTACCATCGAAAAAGGAGCTAACACTAACAGTAACGTGATTAAAAATATCTGATAAAAATATTAAAAGTTTCAACAATCATACATAACTCGCATACAGTATTCTGCTAAATATTAAAAATCAAGTTGATCATTGAATATCAAATGTCATGTTCCCTTTATACTGGCGCTGGTGTACGTTATTTACTTTTATAGTATTGAGTAATAAAGCAATAATAACTCGATAAATAGAAAAGCAGTCAGTTAAAAAAATAAAAAAATTTGTTTAATTTGCGTCAAATGACCACTGCTATAATTTTTTATTTACTTTTATAGTTGGGAAAATGACAGATAAAACCTGCCCAATTGGAAAAAAGATAATTGAGGCGGGTAAATTGTGGAAATGACAAGTTGGGCCATTTGAACCTAAAACAAATTAACACATTTGGTGAAAAGACTTAATTACCCTTAAAATCTCACTTACTCATCTTCCCTCTCTAAACAACAATCAAACCCTAGCTTAGCCCGCCCCCACCCATTATCATCGACCTCCCTCCCTGTCTTCCTCATCTCTCCATCATCTCACCTCACTCTCGCTTCAAAACCCACCATATTGGCCACCCTTCCACTCCGCCAGCCAGCCACTCCCTTCATCAAGCTCTCACTTCCTGCCCCACACATCATCCTAAAACTCTTTGAAACCCCACATCTTACTCCTTCCTCGCGCAGCCGCTGTCGCCAATCTCCGGCGCTTCCTCGCCGTCGGCCTTGCCATCCATTGGACCTGTTAGATTGGCATGCTATTAAGATCTTGCTATTTTTTGTAGTTAATTCTAAAGGCCAGAGAAAAACTGCTTTTCTTCGAGTCTTAAAGTATACGACAGGAGGTGTTCTTGAGGTAATAGACTCCTATCCTCTCTTTGAATGGATTAATTTTTGGTGTCTATGTGGAAGTGAGTTGATTAATCCTTCTCAGTTTTTTTCTCTTATTTGTTTATTTATTTCTGGTTCTACTTTGTTTTAGGAGGATACCAATGAATTTTCCTTTGTATTTTCTCTCTGCCAATAAATCTGCCTATCATTTAGGGAAAAATTTCCCCATCTGTTTTGCTTGGAGTGTCTCTTGGAAAAGAACAATATCCTGGCTTATAAGCCACTTTTTTAGTTTTAAGAATTACCTTACTATACTGATATTTGGTCCATATTAATGTTGAACTGTTAATGGCTTATGTTGTCAGAGTTATATTAATATCTTTAATCATGTTAGCATTAGCCCTCCTGCAATTTGCTCCTGCATGGGGGAATTACAAGAATGAATCACAAGTCTAATTGTTATATGAATGAATTGCAAGTCACAACTCTATCCACTATACGATACAAATTCTTTTACGCCAACGCCTATAGTTATGTCAATTGTTGTTTGGAAATGAATTATTTAATGCCTAAACTTAAATGATCAGGTGTAAGCTAATCCCTCTGTCTCAAGTGCCTTATGCATGACACGTACTGACTTCAACAACCTTTGATTTAACTTGTATTTTTTTGGGGCACTGATGGTGATAATCAGTAAAAGTTATGTTTGTCCTATCTTCATAGAAGAAACACACAAATTAGATCTTGTTTGTTTATACTTGACAATTCAGGTTAACAATGTGATCCCTTTTCTTGTGGATTTGGACTGAGCTTACTGGTTTGAATAGGAGTGAACTGAGGTATTAAGACAATCTGTATGGTTATTTAATTATTGGCTTACCGTGTTGGTGACATTTACTTGAGATTTGACTGTATGTAGGATGACGTCTCAGAGTTCAGGTCTGACTTGATGCATTGACTTATTACACACCCTCGGAACCTTGCAAAAGAAAAAACATTGGCGTTGCTTGGTAGGCCTACACAATCAAAGAGGCAGAGGAATGCACAATGAGGATATTGACTGATGTAGCATTGTTAGGTCATTTTGTTAATAACTTTGATATTATGTGGGCTATCATGTAGTTAAAAAACATTGCGTATGACCTTGATGTAGCATTATGTATTGTCTTGATTTTTTGTACAAAATACTGGAGCCTTGTATTGTGGCCTCTTTGTAATCATATTTTGCTTGTTTTTTCAGATAACTATTGTTATGTAGCTGAGTTTTTGGTGGGCTTGTTTTTACAGTTTAGTCCAAGTGGACGTGGAATGGTTTAACCAATTACGCTTCCATTTTAACCACTGCATCGTCCGAAATACCCACATCAGCTTCCCCTTTAACCACGTTAACTTCCCTGAGTCTTTGATGGGGTTGCCAGGTCCCTGTGGACGTGGAATGACTTAACCAATTACGCTTCCATTTTAACCACTGCATCGTCCAAAATACCCACACTAGCTTCCCCTTTAACCACGTTAACTTCCCTGAGTTCACGGTTGCCAGGTCCCTGTGGACGTGAAATGATTTAACCAATTACGCTTCCATTTTAACCACTGCATCGTCCAAAATACCCACACCAGCTTCCCCTTTAACCACGTTAACTTCCCTGAGTCTATGGTGGGGTTGCCAGGTGCCTATGGACGTGGAATGATTTAACCAATTAAGCTTCCATTTTAACCACGACATCGTTCATAATAACCACATCAGCTTCCCATTTAACCACATTTACTTCCCCGATTATTTGGGGTTGCCAGGACCCTAGATATGTTCATTGTTAATCATCATTAGTATTTACCACGTAAATATACATATTAACTATATTATCATCCCATTTAACCACAACAACGTCACTGAAGTTGCCACATCAAAATTTAAAATAGACATAGTTGCTTTCCCAAAATACATATATGGGGTAATTAGCTACAACCAATGTTTCTTCTTCAAAAAATCACCACAAAATGCATGAAACTTCAGCTTGGGTTTGGATTCCGGCAAGACCTTCGGGTGTGACCAACTTCATTGCATCTTCCACAATGATAAATCTTCTTGTCTTAAAATTGCAACTCACGCCTCTTACTTTTAGGCCACCCAGAAGCTCGGCTGGTTTTAGGTGGATACAACAATGGAAGAGACGTGACGTCCTCCAACAACATGTAGCTGCTTAAGTCCGGCATGTCAATAGTCACAACATAGTTCTTTAACTTGATGTGTCATTTTTGCTTAAGTCCCTCCAATATGGAAGTAACAACATAGTTCTTTAACTTGATGTGCCATTTTTTCTTCCCTGTAACATGCCGAATAACCACAGTAACATGCGCATTAACCACTGTCACATGCATTTTAACCATAGAAACATGCATTTTTATTTCCAAAACCTAATCAATGCAACAGTGAATGAACATCTACTTCATCATCTTCATTACATCTAAGTCCACTTGAACTTCTTCTTCCACCATTAAATTCCAGACAATGTTTTAGAGTTATACAATACATATACATAATTTTTCTATTTCATACCCTAAAAGACACAATGACCAAACAAACTTGAAGAGAGTAGTTTTTCAATCTTCATCTTGTATTAGTTTTTCTTTTGATCATGAATTATTATAGTCCTCAACAATTTTCAACCCAAAAAGGAAGAAGAAAACAAAGTTGTTGATGTGTAAATACCTCCTAACCTCCACCCAAGAAAGATAAATACCTTAGCTCCGTCACCCAACGTCCACCGCCATTAGCTCCGTCACCGTCACCGTTAGGGTTTTGTGTTCATTCTCTGTTTCATTTTTGCTTTCTAGTGGGTGTGAGCATCGTGTTTTTCTTTTTGTTTAGTGTGAGATTCATATTTGGTTGTGTTGTAACTTGTAATATCTTAGATTAGTAAAGGGCACTTAAGTCTTTTCCCCAAATGTGGTAATTTGTTTTAAGTTCAAATGACCCAACTTGTCTGTGTTACCTAGATTTCGTATAATCTAAATAACTTTAATAAAATAAAAATACTATGGTTGAAATAACAATTATCTAACGTGATATATGAATGAAATGCTGGTTATTAATTTCGAGGTATAATCCTGACTAAAATTGTTAAGTTCATGGGCTGGATTCGACGATATGAACAATAATAAGAATTAACGTAATAATCATGGATTAAGAACTGGAAATAATAAGATAAAGCAGAGATGTGACAAAATATGATAAATCACGAGGAACAACTGAGATATTATGCAATAAGAATTAGAATAGTACAACATAAAGCATAAACAAATATCAATGGATAGAACCTGGCGAGCTTTATTGAATAGGATAATCAGAGTACAAGTTGAATAGCCGGTTACAAGAGATCTCTCAATACAAGAAAGTAAAAAGTGATTGTGTTCTTGCTCTCAGATATTCCGTACCCTAAACCCTAATTGGACCTCTCTTATATAGACTAAGTGGTCCCATTTATTTCTCCTAACAGTTATGCTAGGTTCTATCCCTAAAGAGCCGTTTAGCTGCCAGGTCTTTAGCTCGCCCGAGTCTTCAGCCCGAGATCTTCGCTTGATTCCTCGGACAGTTATTTTATCCGTTAGCCACGTTCCAACAGTTTCCACTCCATTCAGCCGTTTTCCTCGTTCCACGTGTAACCTCTCTCCTATTTATGCTTAGCCACAACTTCCAACTCGGTTAATTGCGTGTCTGTTGGGCTTTTTCAGGTTTGGGCCGATTTTGAATTAGGCTTGGGTGAGCCTAAGGTAACACATTTACTCCCCCAGCTCCACATGTCTTGCTGCAGAAGGCTCGGGGAGGTGAGTTACTTATCATCTCTGGTCAGGATAAGCGGTTATTGGGCAGTTACTAAGCGCATTTGAATTTAAATTTGAAAAATCTGGGAACCGTTGGATCAGACACCCGTTTTAAATCAGACGTGCCTCATCCCTTGGATCAACCTGTCCTTTCGCCTTTCTGAGTTTAAATATCTTTCCTTTTGTCAGATTCAAACTCACTTTTTGTCTTTGCTTCTTCACTTCGTTTTCTAAAACTTGCACTTTCTGGTACTTTGAGACTTCATTACTCTGGATTTTCAAGATTATTGCGTCATCAGGTGACTTTTTCTTCTTCTGGTTCAATCCTTCGTTTCGTGTCATTTGCTTCTCTTTAGTTAAACTTTACTCATTGTTGGCAATGGTTCATACCCGTAGTAAAATGGCCGCTACTTCTTCATCTGCCACTGCTTCACCATCCCCTATGGACAAGAAAGGGTCTACTTTGAAGACTTTCTCCCCCATCCCTGAGTCCTTGAAGGAAACTACTCTGGATTCAGGCATTATGGATAACGACTACCCTTCTATCTTAACCGCTAAGGATCTGGCCTTACTCTGTTCCCAGAATGATTTAGACCCAAATCTTCCCATCAGACTTCCGGAGGGTGATGAGCAATTAGATTGGTACAGCGAGAATTGGGCCACGCTATGCATTGATTACTTTCCTCTGCGTAAAGTGGTTCCTCTTCCCAAGTTGATTCTGGAACTGTGTTTGAAGTATGATCTGGCTCCTTCCCAACTCATGCCCTCACTCTGGTTAATCATCCTCTCTTAATTGTTGGGCTGGATTTTCCATTCTTTTTCATATCGCTTATTTAATAACTTCTTTTGTTACTTTGCAGATTCGATTGGAAAATATCATCGGCCTATTGTGGAAGATGGCTTTGAGGAACGAGTTGAAGCGCTTATGAAGCTTTCTCCGGAGGAAAGGAGCTGCAACTTTATTTTCAATCTGGGTAAGTTCTCTTCCTTCCTTTGTTTAATGGTTAATCTGAATTGGTAGTTAAGCTTTCCAACCCTACTCAAAAGGAAGTGATATCCCTTTTGATTGACTCCCCCAAGTCTAAACCTGTGGCCAAAGTGTCTGCAAAGTACCATGCTGCTGTGCCTTCAAGTCAGGATCTGATCTCTTTGAAGATTGGAAAAGATTCCTCCATTTATTCTGGGTACCAATCTGTACATGAGGAATGCAGCAAGCTTCTTCTGCCTCACGATCGCAAGACCATTCAATCTGTGAGATCTGTATTATGATCTCATTGTTATATTTTGTTGATGGAATCAGGCATATATGTCATCCCTAATTGTAGGGGAAGATCTTAGTGCGAGAAGAGCGAGATAAGGCTTATGCTGAAGTTGGGGTAGTATCTGGTGAGAATGCAGATCTGATTTTGAAAAATGCTAGCCTTACTGTGAAGAATGCTGATCTGGAGAAAGCTCTGAATGAGGCCATATCTGAGAGGGATAAAGCTCGTGACATCAGCAAGCAGATTACAGCCAGGGAACAAAACACTGCTGAAGAATGGGGGTTAAGAACATCCATCACCATGGCTCAGGAACTTAAAGATGGGAAGTCTAACCTGTGGGACTTGGAGCTCTGGAAGAAGGAATATGAAGAGAAATTTGGCCCTCTCTCTCAGGACTCAGATGAAGAAGCAGATGTGCTGCCAGCTGGTGAAGAAGAGGAAGTTTCTTCAGGGGTTCCACTTAATGCATCTGTTGAGCCACCACAGAGCACTGCTGAACCAGAAGCTGTCTTTGTTGTTGAATTCTAGATCTGGTTATCGTCTGGGATTTCCTTTGAAATCTTTGTAGTAATTTTGCTTTTAATTCTTTTTTGAATTTGCAATCTGGAGTCAACCTGGACCTGAATGTCATCCATTTTGACCTTTGCGATTTCCTGGATTTTTGCAAAGTCATAAATAAGTAGATGAAATTCCTGGGTTTATTTTGGAACTTAGAAATTGAATTTAGATTAGTTAGTACCTGAGAATCTGTGACTTCTCCCTTATTCTGGAGGACCTTCTGAGAAAGGGAGCTGAGATCTGGAAATTCTCGAGAATCACTCCGCGACATAGGTGCTGATCTCGTCGTCACGAGGGCACACACAGAGATGCTGAGTGAGGTTTCACGGTCCAGGTGAACCTCAATTTTGAAGATTTAGAAATCTGGGAAACTGGATAAAAAGGTTGTTTCCTCTTACTGCCTTGATAAGAATTTGTCTTATCAAGGGCTAGGGCACTTAGCCCTTTCCTACCCTTCATGGGTAGTATCTTTTGAGATGTTTAGCATTCCAGCTTCTTGGCAGGACATTCCCTTGGGAATCCTGAAGCTGGTAAGAACCCGGTCCTGTAATTTCTTTTACCAGGTAAGGCCCTTCATAATTAGGGCTGAATTTTCCATCTGAAGCCTCGGGGGTGTTTGGGAACACTTTTCTTAATACTAGCTCCCCCACCTGATATTGCTGTTCTTTGACATTCTTGTTATATTGTTTAGCACTTCGTTGTTGGAATGCTGCCATACGAATCAGAGCTTGTTCTCTGCGTTCATCAAGCAGGTCTAACTCATACCTCAGGTGCAAAGAGTTTAGTTCATCCTGAGCCCATTTATACCTGAGGCTGGGGATTCCATACTCTACTGGAATTACTGCTTCTGCTCCATATACAAGAGAAAAAGGGGTTTCCCCTGTTGGAGTTCTGGATGTGGTTCTATATGCCCATAAGACAGCTGGAAGCTCGTCTGCCCAGTTGCCCTTTGCCTTACCAAGGCGTTTCTTCAAAGAGTTCATGATCGTCTTGTTGCTAGATTCAGCTTGTCCATTAGATTGGGGATTTCTGGGTGTAGAGAACTTAAGCTGGACTCCCCAATTTTCACAAAAACCTCTGAACCTAGTTCCAATGAATTGAGAACCGTTGTCACAAACTATTTCTTTAGGAAGACCAAACCTGCAAATAATGTGCTTCCACACAAAATCCACAACTTGTTTTTCTTGAATCTGAGCGTAAGGTGCAGCTTCGATCCATTTAGTAAAGTAGTCAGTAACCACTAGTAAGTAAGTTAACTTTCCAGGTGCTGCTGGGAGTTTTCCTACTATGTCCATTCCCCAGCGCATGAATGGCCAAACTGGAGCAATGGAATGAAGGAATTCTGGATGTTGGTGTTTAGATGGAGAAAATTTCTGGCAAGCATCACATCTGGAAACCAGGGTGGCTGCATCCTGAACCAAGGTCGGCCAAAAATAACCAGTACGTAGTGTTTTTCTGATTAAGCTTCGAACTCCAGAGTGATCTCCACATTCTCCTTCATGAATCTCTCTAAGAGCTGCTTGAGCTTCCTGGGGACCAAGGCAGCGAAGCATGGGACCTGTGAAGGACTTTTTATATAAAATTCCTTCATCCTCATAAAATCTGGCAGCTCGAGCCTTGATCCTTCTAGTTTCATTGGTATCATCTGGTAAGGTTCCAGTTGTCAGGTACTTTAGTATGGGAGAACGCCAATCCCAAACCAAATTATTTGAAAGGACTGATCCTGTACGAATCAAGGTGGAAGGCTCTGGAAGGTGAATAATTGGAATAGCTCTGGTTCTGTCAGAGGGGATGGATGACCCAAGGTTAGCTAAAGCGTCAGCTCTTTGGTTGTCCTCCCTTCCTATCTGAGATATTTTGAACTCTACAAAATAATTACACAGTGCAGTAACTAGCTGATAGTATGCTAGCATTCTGGGATCTTTGGTTTGATACGTTCCTTCTACCTGGCGGGTCACCAACTGAGAATCACTTCTGATTTCTATCCGTCTCGCTCCAAGCTCAATTGCTACCTTCAATCCGTGGACCAAAGCTTCATATTCTGCTTCATTGTTGGTAGCTCGAAAGCTGCAGTGAAAAGCTTGCTCTATGATATCCCCAGTGGGAGATTGGAGTACCACTCCCAATCCAGTTCCCCTAGAGTGGGTGAATCCATCAGTATAAAGGATCCATAAGCCTGAACGGTTTTCATCGGTTATTGAGAATATTTCTCGTATTATCTCTGGATCACCTTCTGAGCTGAAATCTGAGATAAAATCTGCTAGTGCTTGAGATTTAATAGAGGTCCTGGGTAAATATGAGATGTCAAATTGACTAATCTCTACTGCCCATTTGACCAACCTTCCTGATAAATCTGGTTTGTGCAGGACGTTTCTAAGTGGATGTGAGGTAATTACCACAATGGGGTGACATTGGAAATAAGGCCTAAGCTTCCGAGATGCGATGATCAGGGATAAGGCTAACTTTTCCATTGGGGAATATCTGGTCTCCGTGTCCAGGAGAGTCTTACTCACATAGTACACAGGCAGCTGTTTGCCTGACTCCTCCCGTACCAAGACAGCGCTAACTGCTTTATCTGATACTGACAGGTACAGGTACAACAGCTCTTCAGTTCCAGGTTTGGATAAAAGAGGGGGACTTGTCATGTAAGCTTTTAGGTCTTGTAAAGCTTTTTCACAATTTTCATCCCATATGAAGCTCTTATTTTTCCTGAGAACTTGAAAGAATGGATGACACTTATCAGATGATTTTGAGATGAATCTGTTCAATGCAGCTACACGCCCTGTGAGTTTCTGGACTTCCTTCACATTCTTAGGTGAAGGAATGTTCAATATAGCTTTGATCTGAGTCGGGTGAGCTTCAATTCCTCGTTGGGATACAAGGTATCCAAGGAATTTACCTGAAGCTACTCCAAAGACGCATTTTTCAGGATTTAGTTTCATGTTGTATTCCTTCAGGATGGTGAAGGTCTGTTGCAAATGTTCAACGTGGTCTACAGCTTTAAGAGATTTGACCAGCATGTCATCTATGTAAACCTCCATTGTTTCTCCAAGTTGTTGTGCAAACATCTTGTTGACTAATCTCTGATATGTCGCTCCAGCATTCTTCAATCCAAAGGGCATTACTGTGTAACAGTATGTCCCCCTTTCAGTGATGAATGAGGTCTTTTCCTGATCGTATGGATTCATTTTGATCTGGTTATATCCTGAAAATGCGTCCATGAAGCTCAGGAGTTGATGGCCGGCTGTTGCATCTACCATCGAATCAATGTGTGGTAATGGAAAAGAATCTTTAGGGCAGGCTTTATTCAGGTCTGTGAAATCTATGCACACTCGATGTTTCCCATTCTTCTTGGGTACCACCACCACATTAGCTAACCATTCAGGGTAGTGGACCTCCCTGATGGCTCCTGTGGAGATAAGCTTCTCCACCTCATTATTGACAATCAGGTTTCTCTCTGGGGCAAATTTTCTTCTTCTTTGCCTTACTGGTTTTTTGGTGGGGTCTACATTCAGGTGATGCATAATGATTTCTGGATCAATCCCAGTCATATCAGAATGTGTCCATGCGAAACAATCTTTATGCTGGAGTAGGAAAGTCAGGATTACTTTTTAAGCTCTGGGTCCAGGCCTGCCCCTATGAATACTCGCCGATCCGGAAAGTGAGGGTCAAGGACTTCCGGCGTGAGGTCCTCTACCTGTTCCCCCCAGGAAAGGTGTTCCTGGGGAGATATATGTGGTTGCTATGCAGGTTGTTGGGTGGTTGCCTTCAAGGCAGCCTGGTAGCATTCTCGGGAGGTGCGTTGCTGACCATGTATCGTTTTAACTCCCCAAGGGGTATTAAACTTAATACATTGATGAAGTGTAGAAGGAACAGCTTTCATTTTGTGAATGAAAGGCCTCCCTAAAATGGCATTATATGAGGATGGACAGTTCATGACGTGATAGGTGAACTTCACATTCATTCCTGCTACTGTGGTTGTCAGGTTAATAATTGCCTTGGACTGGTCAGCAGCTCCGTTCCCAAACACTAGAGTTGTGGGATAATAGGACATTTCATCCTCCAGGTTCATTTCTTTCACCGTGCCTCTATATAAGATGTTAACTGAACTCCCAGGATCAATCAAGATTCTTTTAACTTGGTAGTCAGCTATTTTGAGCGTAATGACTAGCGCATCATCATGGGTTCCAGGAACTATTTCTTCATCTGAGAAGGTTATAGGTCCAAGTATGGCTTCCCCCTCAGCCAAGTGGAGCTCCTGAGGCTCCATCGGGAGTTCTCTGGTGTGCCTCTTGGCTGCTGAATACGTTACACCACTAATATTTGAGTCTCCTGCAATAAAATTTATGGTTTTTACCCCAGATTGAGGCGTTTGCGGTTGTTTCGGGGGACCTGGCTGAGGATTATCTGGATGCTTTTTATCTGGTTTTTTCAGTAAATCAGTTAGATACCCTCTTTTTAAGAGTTCTGCTATTTGTATTCTGAGGGATATGCAATCTTCAGTGCGATGACCATAGTCTTCATGAAAATCACAATACTTAGTTTTGTCACGCTGATCTGGGCTTGTCAGCATTTTAGGTGGCCACCTGACGGCGTCCCCGAGTTTGTAGAGGCCCTTGACGAGCTGGGTTGCAGATACGTTGAATCCTCTTTGTGCAAATGTTGGAGGTAAGTCCTTTTTGGGCTTCTCCACCTGGTGAGTATCATTAGGTTCACTTCTGTTGGCTGTAGGATATGGTTCAGCTCTCCAGTTCTTTTTGTTCTTTTTCTTTGAACTTTTACGAGAACCTGAACCATTGTCTTTGCCCTCCTCATCAGGTTCATAGTAAGAATATCTGGCTGCATAGTCTTCTTCCCAACGCATATGATCTTCAGCTTTGCGCATAACCCCGGCATAAGTATCACATGGGTGTTTTGTTAATTCTTTGTAGAGGTCTAAGTCTACAAAGATTCCTTTACGAAAAGCATTAATTGAAGTTTCTTCATCAGGTTTGTCTATAGTGAGCCTCTCCGTATTGAAACGAGTAACCCAGCTTCGAGTGGTTTCCCCCCGATACATATGCATCCGGTATAAATCAGCCGATGTTTTCTGCATCCTGCGGCTGCTAGAAAACTGTTGAGTAAATTGCTCTTGTAGTTGAGCAAAGGATGATATGGACCTGACAGGCAGTTTGGTGAACCATTTCAGGGCTGGACCTGTCAAGCTCATACCAAACCCTTTGCACATGCAAGCTTCTCTGGCTGAGTCTGATATAGGAGCTGCTTCCTTTGTTTGAAGTGAGCCATATGCTCATCTGGGTCACCAGTTCCATCATATTGATTCATCGAAGGATAGGTGAACCTCTTTGGTAGTTGAGTTTCTGTGATCCACCTTGCGAAGGGTGAGTCAGCGTAACTCGTCTGAGCGTACTTAGGAGTGGGCTTTGGTGCTCCTGGGACTTGCTGAATGATCTTTTTCAGCTCCTCGATCTCACGTTCCATTCTGATCATTTCAGGATTCTTCTGGGCGTGAGCACCATCTGAACCTCGAGATTTGGAACCCGAGTTAGATGTGCTAGCACTGCTGGAGTTTTGACTCTCGCCAGGGTTTATTCTGAACTTCTCATGTCGTGCATGAGAATGTCTGTGATGGTCACGAGGAATTTTAGTTTTGTGGTTCTGATATCCTCCTTCCTTGTGACCCATAGTTTCTTGCCTCCTTTGATGCTGGACACCTGCTTGGTGAGGAATTTTTGTTTGTGGACTCTGGAAAAGGCGAGTTTTACAACTGCCTTTGTTGTTGCGTTTTGGGATTTGTGCTGTGTGAACAGCATAATCTCGTATGTCTTTATTCAGGGACTCGATCAAGCGATTGAGATAAGCTTGTTTTTCGTACAACATACGCAGGTTTTGTGCTGGGTTATTTTCCGGATCGAAATTTTGCTGGTCATGATCTTCCTCACGACCTTCTTCATGATCATCTTGATGATGATCCTGGTGATCCTCTTGATGATCATCTTGGTGATCCTCTTGTGAGTTCTCCCTCTCATCCCCCTGATGTTCAGGTGGTGACTCAGGTTCAGGGATTTGCTCCTGGTGATCTTCAGGGATTGTTTGCTCATGATCGTTTCCATTTGGAGGAGGGGGTTGGAATGGATCTCCGTGTGGGGTATGAGGATCATCCTCATCCATTGGAACAACAGGGCCTCGATGATCAGACATGTTGGATCTCAGGTTGAATGTTAGATGAGAAGAAATTTAATTTCTTCCCCACGGTCGGCGCCAAAATGTGTTACCTAGATTTCGTATAATCTAAATAACTTTAATAAAATAAAAATACTATGGTTGAAATAACAATTATCTAACGTGATATATGAATGAAATGCTGGTTATTAATTTCGAGGTATAATCCTGACTAAAATTGTTAAGTTCATGGGCTGGATTCGACGATATGAACAATAATAAGAATTAACGTAATAATCATGGATTAAGAACTGGAAATAATAAGATAAAGCAGAGATGTGACAAAATATGATAAATCACGAGGAACAACTGAGATATTATGCAATAAGAATTAGAATAGTACAACATAAAGCATAAACAAATATCAATGGATAGAACCTGGCGAGCTTTATTGAATAGGATAATCAGAGTACAAGTTGAATAGCCGGTTACAAGAGATCTCTCAATATAAGAAAGTAAAAAGTGATTGTGTTCTTGCTCTCATATATTCCGTACCCTAAACCCTAATTGGACCTCTCTTATATAGACTAAGTGGTCCCATTTATTTCTCCTAACAGTTATGCTAGGTTCTATCCCTAAAGAGCCGTTTAGCTGCCAGGTCTTTAGCTCGCCCGAGTCTTCAGCCCGAGATCTTCGCTTGATTCCTCGGACAGTTATTTTATCCGTTAGCCACGTTCCAACAGTTTCCACTCCATTCAGTCGTTTTCCTCGTTCCACGTGTAACCTCTCTCCTATTTATGCTTAGCCACAACTTCCATCGTGTTTTTCTTTTTGTTTAGTGTGAGATTCATATTTGGTTGTGTTGTAACTTGTAATATCTTAGATTAGTAAAGGGCACTTAAGTCTTTTCCCCAAATGTGGTAATTTGTTTTAAGTTCAAATGACCCAACTTGTCATTTCCACAATTTACCCACCTCAAGTATCCTTTTTCCAATTGGACAGACTTTATATGTCATTTTCCCTTTATAGTTTTATGTTATTATGTTATTATAGCTTGATTAACAACTAAATGAAAACGGTCTATTGATAATAGCAGTGGTCAGTGAATAATTTGCATATAAGAAAAAATGCGCATGAGACAAAAAAATTCATCTCCATTAAATTAACTGCGAAATTTTCTCACTGTCTGTCTGACAAAAAACGAAAAAATTACACTGTGACTTTTTTTTGACCATATCTGTGACTTAAATATCAATATTATGACACATTATTTCCTATTTTGGCCCTCAAAATTGGCGCTTCACTACCGCGAAATTAAAATCCCGCCAAAATCCCTAGTTCATTTCATTTCGCGGGCAATTGAATTTCAATTTCCCTTTTAAACCCCTCACTTCATTTCAAGCCCTAGTCACCTCATTTTCTCTCTGCAGCAATTTTCTTCTCTGATCTACCGACTCACCTTCCTGGTAAGCGATTCCTCACATTTTTCTCACTCTTCACTCCTTTTCTTCACTCTTTGTCATTTCATCTTCTATATTCCGATTCAGCTCTGTGTTATTACTGATTCAGCTAGCTATTTCTCTGCAGCTTTCAACATGAGACCAAAGGCTGATTCCAAGAAAGCTGATGCCAAGTAAGTGCCATTTTCTCCTTCATTTTGTTCTAACACTATTTTAAGACGAGGAAGAAGGTCAAAATAGTCAGATCTAAGAACTTAAGTTCTGCATTTTATCTGTTCAGCTTGTTTAGACGTTGATCTTTCGTATTTAGTAGTTATTGCGTTTATTTTCTATGTTAGGCTTGCTGTGAACAAGAGAGGCGCCGCCGCCACTAAGGCTGGTAGGAAACCTAGCAAAGGAAAGGCGGCGAAGGATCCTAACAAGCCAAAGAGACCAGCCAGTGCCTTCTTCGTTTTCATGTAACTATTTTCCAAACTCTCTTGTTACATTTTTTAGAATGATTTATTTCTGGCTAGAGATTTTACCGTTTAAGTGGTTAGTAGAGTTTTTTGCCTGTCAGAATATTTTCAATTATTTAAATATAATCTGCATCTAAATCTGAAGGATGCTTGAAACATGTGCTTCTGAACTTTGTTATTTTACTCATGTTCATGAGTTTTGCGTTTATAGGGAGAAGTTTAGGGAACAGTTTAGCAAGGATAATCCTGGAAACAAAGCTGTATCTGCTGTAAGTTCTTGATATTTAATCCTGTTTGTTATTTTGTTTTTTGGCGTTAATTTACTGCTGAATCTGCTGTTGAGGTGTACTATTACTAATTATATACGCCTATCAAACTTTACAATGCTTAAATTGTCAGGTTGGCAAAGCTGCTGGTGCTAAATGGAAGAGCATGTCTGATGCTGTACGGGTTCTGTGTTTTTATTTGTGATTTTATTTTTATTGTGTTGTGATCTGTCCTTTGTTCTGACTCTGAAATACTGTTTTAGGATAAAGCACCTTATGTAGCCATAGCAGAGAAGCGTAAGGCTGACTATGAGCAGGAAATGAAGGCCTATAACAAGAAGCAGGTGAATTATGCTGAATAGTGTTTTGGTTCCATGAGTTTAAATTACATTTCTAACTAATATTAATCATGTCTCGTTGTCTTTGTTAGGCGGCAGGTCCCGACGCTGCAGATGAAGAATCTGAGAAGTCAATGTCCGAAGTCAATGATGCTGACGGAGGAGATGGGGATGACAGCGAAGAGGTTAGCTTAAATTTCAAAGTTAGCTCTGCGATCGAAGCTTATAAAATTAGTTTCTAAATTCTAATATAATTTTATTTGTCTTTTGTGCAGGAGGAAGATGACGAGTAGTAGATGGATTAGAGCCAAAATATTAGCTGTTATGGAGACCTTGGTTTTTAGATGATAAGCCTATCTTTAGCTTCCAAAAACATTCCTGCTCCTTTAATTACACTTTCCAAAAGTTAATAGTATAGTAGGTAGCTAAGTCCTAATTGTAGTCTCTAATCTTAAGCTGGGTGGCTCTGGCTTGTTGTAGAGCTTTAAATTTGATCATGCTTATCTTGCTCAAACCTGGTTTCTTTTCTATTAATAGGCTTATGTTGGAGCATTGTTATGGTGCAATCCCTTGAATGATGCCGCATATTTGTCTTTGCTATTTGATGCTATAATTACCCTTACAATCCACCTTGATTTGCTCTTTTATTTTTGTCGCGATATGTCTTCGTAACGTTACCTCATTTTGCTTTATATTGATCCCAATTAAACGTTTGAATGATTATTCGCTTGAATCTATATGGGGCCATGTCATGTTCACTCATTATCTGACCATGAAATTCTCGTTATGCTGCACCGACTAAGGCTGTGCATGTTCGATTTTTCTGAACCATCATTTTTTTGCGTACTTGTTAAAGGAGTTACCGCAGATATTGCCTCGAATCCCCTGCTTCGATTCCCAATATTATTGCACCGTTATGTGTCAGATCACACTGTATTGACTATTGGGATGTTGATGGATTATGTTTATGGGGAAAGAAAGTCATTTCGAAGTTAGTACTGTTTCTGAATGTTCGATTTTTTTTTTCTTTTTGATCAAGAGAATGTTGGATTTTTCGGAACCATCGTTTGTAGTACTATCCTATTCTCGATTATAGCTTCTATTTATCACTTAACTACAATACAATTGTTTTTTCCGAACTAAACTCATCACTCATCAGCGATATGAAGTTATTGGTTTATTAATGCAATTTGGATTTAAAATTAACTTAATCTTAGTCACTGTAGAAGTTCAAATTGCTTTAACATGCAGATTAAGACAAGTATTTGAAGTCCCATGAATAGAATGTTAGATGTGTCCACTGGAAAAAAAAATGAAGTTACTCCCCTACATTTTTTTGATCATGAGATCCCCTACAGTTTACTTATGAGATTTTATTGAGTTTTGTTTTTTTTTAAATTAACAATGCAAATTGTTGATTTAGATTATAGTATTTTTTTCTCAAAAATCAATTCACTCTAATTATAAACTATTGTATAAAGTAATTATGTGTTTAAATTAATTGGTTGATTTTACTTGATTAAAAAAGTCAAAAATTTTACTCCATTTGATATTGGATATAAGATCTATTTGGGAGATGAATTTAATACTAGATATAAGACATCTCTAATATTTATCAATTTTTCCCCAAATTATTTTTATTCATGCTCTCCAATAATAGATGCATAAGAGAGGGATAGTAGGGTATAGATATCTGATTATGGTATATTAGTAATATCATATTATTATAACTAACTTAACTAACATCCTTAATTAATCAAATTAGAAATATATGCCTTATATTCATGACTGGAGGAAGTATATATTTATGGAGTGTAATGGAGCAGAAAGTCTTGTCCATTGTTGGGTGAACTCTTTTGGCGGTGTTCATTTTTTTCATTTCATTTTAAGAATAGGAATTGACTTTAACTATTTGGCATTACAACTAATCATAGTTAGGGATAGTCCATTTTGACTATTGGGGGCCTACGACTTAGACTATTAAGACTTTAGATCAACCTCATTATTTTAAAATCAGACTTAAGTCTAAACCTTTTTTTGTTCTATTTTGCTTAACATGTAAGACTCAGACTAGAAAAAAGTCTGTTAACCTATCAACTGACCTACTAAGTAGCTAAATTATATTTTTTAAATAAGAAATTATATTATTATAATTAATTGATATTATTTGTAACTAATTCTTAATATTAAATTACAAGTATCTCACTATACACTCTATTATACTCCCTCCGTTCCTTAATGTAAGATCACTTTCCATAATTTGGGGAGATTAAGGAAGGTGGTCAAATTACCTGATGTTCCAAAAATACCCTTCAATTAAATTGAAAACACAAATATACCCCTTCATGCTTCCAACTCAACCCCACAACTCAATTGTAAAAGGAGTATGGGGGTATTTTGGGTAAAACTTGGGAAAAAAGAGAAAGTGTTCTTACATTTAGGAACTTATCCATATCCCCAAAGCGATCTTACATTTAGGAACAGAGGGAGTATGTTTTTGGTTACTTTTCATTCTCTAAATATCTTCATTCAAAAATATCACCACCATTACCTTTCTAAATGTCATATACTTTAATCATTAGACACAATAAAATTCTTAAAGATTATTCACGCCTCTAGGGCGTCCCTTTTGCTCTGCTAGGGTTAGAGCTTCTTTTCTCTGGGTGAGCCCCTTCTTCTCCATTGGGAGAACCTTCCCCTCCACCATGGTTCCCTCTCCCTACCACTCACCACCTCGCCCTTCACATAACCCCCACCCGCCACCGCGTCGCTCACTGCACCCTCAGCAGTGGTACCTCCTTACGTCGCGTCGCCCTACTTCCCCCACCCTCTCCCGCCGACCGGATCCCCACATCCCCTGCCACTGCGCCACCTTCCACACCCTCCGCCGCTGTGCTCTCTCGGTACTCCGTCGCCAACCCACCTTCTGCCGCCGCCCCCTCCACCCACACTCCGCAGCTGGCCGACTCCCCCCAGCCGCCGCCACTGAGACTCTCCCTCCTCACTGTGTCGCCGACCCACTCTTCCCTCCCTCCGCCGCCGACCCATTTCTCCCACCCTCCGCTGCCGATCTACTCCCCTCACCCTCCGCCGCCCACCCATCTCCCCCACCCACAACTGCCGATCTACTCCTTCGCGCCGCCACTGAACTCACCCCCCGTTCCGCCACTGACCTGCCCACCTAAACCTACACCACCAAGTCTCTCCTCGCACCTTTTGTCTCTACTGGACCCTGAGGTTGTGATGATGACAGAGGAAGCCATGGATCTGAAACTTGGCAACCCGTATCTAACTTTGGGTGGCTGGCTTGCAGCCACCCCGGCACCATGAGTCTTTTAGGTGGGTACATCCGAGATTTTGAGAGATCTCTGATAGTATCCTTAGAGTCTTTGTTCCCCTTCTTAGGTCCTAGTTTTAAGTTTTATCAAATAATGTGTAATGTGTGTTTGTATGACTGGTCATTTGTTTGTCTCCTTTTGTGTGTTTGGTTTGGAAGCTGGCTAATGATATCCATGATTTGCTCTTCCTTGGTGTTTGCTTTGCAAATCCAAGTGTTGTCCCACCTTTCTAGTGAAAGGGAATTTGAAGCTGCCTTTGCAGCGTTGTTGGCACCACAGGGGGTGTGCTCAAGCGAGCATGTCTTTGGACACTCACCCTCTATAGTCTTTTCATATTCACTTAATCATGGAGAAACACTAGTCTGTTTTCTTACCACTAACCTGCATGAGGATGATTCTCATTTGTCTGGTTAATGTCTAGTTAATGTTTGTTTTACTGTTTTAAGAGTCTAGTTGTTGGTCTTTGGTTTTCCTCCTAGTTCTATGAGTCTGTATGCTGTTTGATTCTCATTAATGAAAAACTCTATCTTGGTAAAAAAAAAAGAAATTCATTAAACCTTTTAATATGCTAATAGACAGGTTCAGGTCTAAAAATAACCTCTAATTGGCCATAAGTCAAGCTCAGACCCCATTTCATCAACACATGTCAGATCAATTATGGTACAAGTCTGGATCGTTCCACCATTGATTAGAGCGTAGTCGTGGTGAATTTCAATTTTTGGTTCTTTTGAAAATTTAAATCCTAATATGAGAATTTGTTAGAATAAGACACTAGCTAGTGAGAGCGTTGCTGTTGGAAGAGTGGCCAGCAACGTAGCTAACATAGGGGCCCCTATAGAATAACAGTGGAGAGAGGGTTATTTTTGGCAATTGATGTTGAGCCTTAAGAAAAATACCAATGTAATTTGAATATTTGTTGTTATCAATAAAATTCATATTTTTGTTTGAATTGAACAAGTATAGTACTTCGGTAAAAAAAAAACAAGTATAGTACTGCGAGTCTGCGACAATGCGAGGGTACAAGGAGCTAATAAATATAGAGATATTCAGGGAGGAAAAATTAAATACAAATATGATGAAGGAATGAATTAATAAATTAAATATAGGGTAATTTACATCATTTGGACACTATGCCCGTGTTTATTGAGTAATATGCTAGGAATACGCTCCTACATATAACTTTTTTTTTTTTGGCCAAAACGCTCCTCCATACAACTTGACACCTATAATAAAATTGGGATATATAATCCCTAATTAATATTTAGTATGGAGTATACTACCTTTACCTTCTTTGGTCACATACTAAATATACTTCACATTCACCAAAAAAAATAATTATACTTCACATTTATCTGAAAATAAACGAAATGGACAAAAGATAAAAATAATTTTTTTAATAAACATTTCACTAATTGGTCAAAAAAAAAAAACATTTCACTTATCCTTCAGGGTATTATGTTATGTCCCCCAATTTCCTCCGTAAAAAAACGCAGGGTAATCTGCTCTCTGCCTTTCCGTGGGCAGAAGAAAGGGCACTAGAAAAGAATGAAAAGAAACACAACTTTGAAAAACCAAAGCCAAAAGCTTTCTTTGGCTTGAGGGAGTGCTTAGCATTTACGCAGCCAATAGATAGAGAGCTCATGGATTGCTGACGTGTCAATATAATGTGTTTTGGAGGAGAAGGACAGGATTTTCTGCACCATACCATTTAATGATGCTCCCTGCTGCTTAGAATCTCAACCCTTCAATGAAACGAATAAAGTAAAGTTTAGTAGTTGTGATTCATTGATTCCACAGGCAAACATTATGTACTCATTATCGCGGTTATTTACTTATTTATTGGCGTATACATAATATCTTTCCCTTCACACCATTATCACTCTCAATCATTACAATATATTCATATTATCATGGTCATGTCATAAAAAAAGGGAAGATAAAAATGGAACTATTATTTTTTGTGGCATACATAGTGGAACTTACAATTAAGTCTAAAAATGTAATAAGAAAATTACCAAACTTATATCAAATTCATTAAATCTATTGCACTGTATTATCCAATCAAATCTGATAAAAAAAAAAGAATTCTCCAATCACACACACACACACACACACACACACACACACTTGTATAGTACTAATATTTCAAAAATAAAACTCATCTAATTGGATAAGTTCAAGGCTTGAGGCAGTAGATATGAACAATTTAATCGAAATATTTTCACTTTATATTTGCAGTTTCTTTTTACATATCTTTTGAAGCGGTTAAAAGATGGAAAATCGGAGGCTTTTCCTGAGGAATAAAATGAGTTATTAGTTTCGTGGCTATATTTTATAGATATAGATGCATAGTTTTGTAGTTTGCAAAAGGAATCTAATGCCTCCAACATTTCATAATCAAATGAGACTTTTATTCTCAAAACATTTGATTCACAAAAATATATTATCTATTTTATAATTTTTTTTGATAGAATATCAAACCAAACTACTTAGTCACAACAATTGAGTTAACATCATGAACATTATTTTGCAACTTTTTACCTTAATCTATTTTGCAACTTTTTAACCTAATCTTATCAATGACTATAGCTAATTTTTCTAATTCTTGTTTAAGTTTTAAAATTTAATTATTTCAAGTAAAACAATAATTAATTTTCTATTGACTACATATAACAAACATAAACATCGTCCACATAATGTATATATAGACAATCATTATTTTATTGGTTAGTATAGTCGCCCAGGCCAATAAAATAAAATAAAAATAGTAAGGGTTTGTCTGTAGTTGATAAATAAGATACTATCACGATTTTATATGTTATTAAGGTGATTTCAAATTTGCACTTTCAGCCCTTCTCTTTTTCATCTTCTTCATTTTTTAACAAAGCAAGCTTTAAGTGATTAAGCTTAAGTTAAGGTTGAGGATTATTATCTTATCGACAATAAAAAATAATCAAGCCTATACAATCACAATCAAAATCAATTCAGTATTAACTACTTTTAACAATTAAATGATTACTTACCTGTAATTGCGATGTATTTTTGTGCAATTTCGTGTTTCAAAATGTTAGTCTGATCAATACCATAATTAAAATATATTCACGAAAACCACATAATAATTCACCACACTAAATCAAATCAAATTAAATTATCTGTCCCAAAAGAAAAGGAAAAAAGAAAAGAAAAGCTCTACTATGGAATGGATATTTTTGCGGATCGTTGATTGAATAATGAGTGTAAAAATTTACGCAAGAGAGTTAAAATCCCGCCTAAACCCCTACTAGTGATTTCATTTCGCGTGCAATTGAATTTCAATTTCCTTTGAATAGGGTTAATATCTCCGTCTCTCGCCCTTTCAAGCCCTAACCTCTTCTCTCTCTCCTTCCACATTCCTATCCTCCAAATTCATCCTTTCCCTACGTAATTCCTTCTCTATTCTCAACGCTTTTCGCTCGTAATTCCGTTTTTTCTGCGTTTTTTTTTCCGAAACGGAGCTGATTCGTTTTTTCACCTGCAGTTTTCATCATGAAAGGAAAATCATCCAAGACCGAATCCAAGAGAGCTGATGCCAAGTGAGTTTTACTTTTATCTCGCCGTTAATTATTTTTCTGTTATTTAAATCTATATCGATGCGGAATCGTTCGAACGTTAGGTTAAAATTTAGGAAAAGAAAGAGTAAAGTTCGTCAGATCTGAGATCTTGAATTTTGATGTCGATATTTCGTGTTTGTTTTGTTTACTGTGATTTGCGATTATTGTAGGCTTTCTGTGAAGAAAGGCGCCGCCGCCACAAAGGCTAGGAAGCCTAGCAAGGGAAAGGCGGCGAAAGACCCTAACAAACCTAAGAGACCAGCCAGTGCCTTCTTTGTTTTCATGTAACTCTTATTTTTTTTTAAATCTCACACAGTTTTATTTCCGTTTTTCTCTCTGGTCAAAGCTTTTACCGTTTCAAAAGGTATCTGTGGATTTTTGACTTGCCTGTTATACGTAATGATTGACTTATTAAGTGTGCTAGAAGCAGTGGCTTCTCTATGATACTTATTGGCGCTTAGGTTTATTTTTCCGAGGCTGATCTTGATTTTTTTTTATTTTGTTATTTTTGTGAATTTTATTACTATTATAGGGAGGAGTTTAGGAAGCAGTTTAATAAGGAAAATCCTGACAACAAAGCAGTGTCTGCTGTAAGTTTTTGTCATTCTGTATATGATTTATAGGACATTAGTGATTGATTTTTGCTTATGCCTTTTTCAAAACTTATATTGTCTGATATGTCAGGTTGGAAAAGCTGCTGGAGCAAAATGGAAGTCCATGTCTGAAGCTGTATGTGTTTCTCGTTGTCATTAAATATTAATTTTAATTAATTTATGAATTATGAATATATGAATGTGCTGTAAGTTGTTCTTCATTTTAAAACAAGTTTGAATTATTTTAGGAGAAGGCACCTTATGTAGCTAAAGCGGAGAAACGAAAGGTTGACTATGAGAAGGATATGAAAGCCTATAACAAGAAACAGGTGCGTATTTATACATACATGTTTCTGTACGAGTATGATTGTTTGACTTTTTTGACAATACTTAACATGTTTCCTTGGGTATGATTGTTAGGCGGAAGGTACGAATGCTGCAGATGATGAGGAATCTGATAAATCAGTTTCTGAGGTGAATGATGAAGACGAAGGAGACGATGAGGGCAGTGACGAGGTTTGCTTAAATTCTTGTCAGTACTATTATAAGATTTGAGCATCACACTTGTAAAATTAAATCTGATTGGCGATCATGTTCATGTGTGCAGGAGGATGATGACGAGTAGAAATGGATTGTAGCTGTTCTAAACACTGGTCTTTTGATGTTAAACCTATTTGCTTCTTCCATTTAATAGTCCTGCTCTTTTAATTGTAATGTTGCTGATTCTGAAAGTTCATAGTATAGTAGGGATTTAAGGTCTACTTGTACTTTCTAGTCTTTAGCTGAGTGGCAATGGCCTTTTGTAGAGCATTTACTTTGAATATGCTTATCATGCTGGAACTTGGTTACTTTTGTACTAATATAATTGGGCCGATCATTCGCTGCACGTGTTAGCTTCAGTTATTCTGTGATGTTTATAGCTTGTGGGTTGATGCAAGAATATGTTCCGTATTACGTATTCTTTGTATGTATACAGTAGTTGATGCCGTGTTTTCTTTTCTCCTGTGTTCCAATTTTCTTATATCCATGGTTTTGAGTTGTATGTCTTTGTTATCAATACAAACATGTGCTGGAAATTGTCTTTGTTTGGATCAATATGTCTTTTTTGTATGCTTGAGCTGGTTTCTGCTGGTGCTGGTGTTCAATGATTTTCTGCTTGTTCTCTGTATGGCTTTGCTCGTGCTTCTTTTAAGAATGGTGGTTTTGGTTTTTTATTGAAGAAAAGGATGGCTACAAATCATAATTGTAATATTCCAAGCATTTTGAATATTAAATTGTTTTAAAACCTGAGAGGCTCGAGTTTTTAATATCATGCAGTCAACTGTTTTTAATTTGAAGCTCTGGATGGTTGTAGTCTTGAGATTAAAATGACATTTTTTGTAACATGGTCTTAGTTGTCTTTGTATTCTTAGATGGTAGGATGATCATACAGATATCTATTCTTTGCACTCCTGCTGGTATGCGTATGTCCCAGTGAATTGAGATTAAAATGTCATTTATTTGTAATATGGTCTTAGTTGTCTTTTGTAATATGCTTCTATATCGTTGATGTATTTGAACTTTTCTTTACATTTGACTCATTGTCTATTTCTTATTAAACGCTACTTGATATTTGATGCTTTATATCATGATTCTCAACGTAGAGGCTTGAGTTGCTGATATATTTCAATTCCCTGAGTTTCTGTCTTTATCTGTTCTTTTCTTTTTCGAAAATCTGTGTAATTTTTGAATATTTGAAGTTTGGAGTTTTTCAATAAAAGAACTTTTTTTTCCCATTTAAGATTGAGAATGGAATTTCGTAACCTGCAATGTTTTTTATAGAATAGAAGTTTATGTTAGGATTTGGAAGAATTAACGGCTTGACCTTATAAGGTCAAACTTGTAGCCTCCACCCAATAAGGATATGTCGTACTATTAGAATTTAATTAGAAAATATTCATTGACAATATTTTACATCCGGAAAACACATACAAATTAAAAACTTGTTTTTACCGTCAACAACCTTTTAGAATTTAATTAAGCTCTTGTTTTTGGCTTAAATCAAGATTTCAAATTTCTAAATTGTATCATAAAAAAAGTAGGTAAGGGATTTTTGTGTTTGGCGGAGGGAGGATGAATAAATGAGAAGTATGGGAAAATTAATTCGAGATATTTGAATGCCTATTTTTTCTTCTTTTCTTTTTCATATTCCTTTTTCAATGTCTTGGCTTGGGTTAGGTTATCTTTCAACTACATTAATAGCCGACTGATCCAAGCCACCTACATGCCTCATTCACAAACTTAGTCCCACAATACTAAGTATGGCTTTCTCCTCAAGCCTACATTTCCACATAATTTGGTATTGCCGACATCACATTTCTACATAGCCGTTGGAAACCTATTCCAGCCACAATGTATCCAGTACTACTGCCACACTTGGGAGAGATAGTAGAATGGGGTAGAAATACATTTTATAAATGTCCAAAAGGAAATGTAGCTTCCTGCATCTTCACATTTCTTTCCCCATATGGAGCATCTCCAATCCAACTTGACGATGCATGAGTATTACGAAATTTAGCACGCACATTACGATTAAGTCAGAGCTAAAATCTTTTCCTTCCTTTCATTAAATGCATAAACTTTTGAAATTTTATATCTTCTTATCATTCAAGTTATGCTAAAGTGATTTTTGAAAAATTAAAAGAACTTCTAAATCTAATGAAATCAGCTAGTAGATTAAAATTGAATTGGATATACATATCCAATTATTGAGGTGATTTTAACTACTTAAGAGTACATTTGGTGTAATTCACACCAAACTACAATTTTAAAAATGGCATAACTTCAACCTCACGCGTTTAATCACAAATGTTTGTTCATCGTCTTTTCTTTAGCATTTGTCATTCTATTCTTCTTGTTAGGTATGACAAAAAAAGTGAATAAAAACAGTTCGGGTTGCTTTTTGCAAAAAATAATTGTAATTGCAGTATTGCACCTTAAAATACTTTAAAACGTCGGTTACACACTGAAAAACAATTTAGATTACCAACCAAGCGTGGTTGGTGTAGTGGTTACCTCACTTCACCGCTTAACCAGAGGTCTCGAGTTCGAGCTCTGGGAATGCAGCATGCCCCTTGGCCAGCACTTTACCCTTAAGTGGAGGCCCCAGTGCGGATCTGGATTAGTCTGAGCCCGTTGAGTTCCCCGTGACATTGGGGCTGGCCCAGGATACCGGATTAAAAACTCAAAAAAAAAAAAAAACAATTTAGATTACCCATACTACCTTCACCATTGAATGAGATGGAGCTAGCATATTTTAAACCGATCATAATGTATAATGAACTCATTCATTTCATCGTTTTTACCTTGATTTATCGGCAAGAAATAGTATTTACCTTGATTTATGCCTTTATTGAAGCTGATAAATTAAGCACAACTATTAAAAAACAAGTGGTCACAAGTCGTTGGTATGATTTAATAAAATATGTTTTTAAAATATTTTCAAGTTGCGCATAAAATGATTGGCACAGTGATAGAATGTTTCATAAAATGTAAAAATTCATCAGCAAACTTTCCCTAGAGAGTACACACCAGTTGTTCCATTCTATAATTTAAAGGCGTGGAGGATTAGACCGAAGAGCAAAATAGCCACTTCCACTTATTTTCTTGACATTTATAAACTGAGAAAGTCAGAAAATTAATTATTTTTATCACAATGAGGAGCAATTTATACCACTAGTAAAGAACTAAACCATTATCACAACGTCAAAACCAAAGGGATAAATATGTACCAAAAAAAAAACCAAAGGGATAAATTCTAAAAAGCGAAGTAAAAAGCCAACGCATACATTACAAGTAATTTATTCAGATGACACCGTCCAAAAAGTTGAGCACATAGTAATAACATATACGCAAGACATAACTGTTCTTTGCCAATACAAGAGACATGATTTTTAAACCAATGTTTCTATTTTACCTATGCATTATCAAATATATCTAGTAATTTCTTGTGTGGAATATTCCTTTGATGCCCTTTGCTTTCACATTGTAAACCGGTTTATTATGTGGTTTGTCTAAAGTTTTAAAAACTTAAACATAGGAAAATATTTTCTAAATCCCAATGTATCTCATTCTCTTTCACACTATTGAATTGAATAGTTGTAAGTGCTCTTCTTGCCTATCCCAATTCAATTAATAATAAGTCCTTCCAATCAATTCCTCCAATCAATTAAATTAATAATAATTCCTTTCATCTTCCAATGCACCCTCACTCATCACTCTATTCTATCTATGCCTTTTCCTTTCTATTTTCCTCTCATATCCCATCAGTACCCGAGGTATACATATACATATACACACCCACATCATGAATATGGCGATAGTCAAATATAAACACAATATTTGGGTAAAAAAAAGTGATGGGAATTTACTCTATGTTATAATGAAAAGCAAACTTTTAGTTTTTCAATTGTCACTAAATATGACCTTTTTATGTTTTACAAATTACATTGGTTAGTGCATTTTGCAAAATAGTTACTCCCTCCGGTCCCTAATGTAAGAGCCAAAAATTTGAATAGTTTTGGTCCCTAATGTAAGAGCTTACTCCATATTCTCTCCTCATTTAATGCATTTTTTCCTACTTTACCCCTCTCTCTTTCATATTTATTAATGCTTATATATTTCTCTCTCTTAAAAGTACTATAATAAATATGGGCAATTTTGGAAAAGAAGCATTAACTCCAAACACCCAACTAACATTCACATGTTTTCTTAAGAAGCGTTTTTTTTACGGCTAGCTCTTACATTAGGGACCGGAGGGAATAGATGAGAATGTTTTTGTTTATAAAAAAATGACAATTTATTTCCTACCGTTATTCATGTTACCCAACAGTGTTGTAATGGTTAACATGAACATAAATAACATTTAATATTGTAAATAAATGTTAATTCTGTTCGATTTAAACTAAAATATGCAGTATATTCTATAACAAATTTTTTCGTTAAAAAAATGTGTTTGTGATAAAATTGGCTTTCTAGACTTTAAAATATTAGGATAAAGCTCCTTTTTTTTTCAAATGACATGTAAGGGTGGCAAGGAGACACGTGTGAAGGTTGACATGGTATGTGGTTATATGTTGAAAGGAGTGGGCATCGGTGAATGGAACACGTGGGGCGCATGCTCTTATTACATCTGGAGGTTTGCTTTTAAGTGGCAAGTCATTGTTATAAAAATGGGGTCTAGGTGACTATAAGAGTGAATTGGGATGGTCAATAAATATCATCTTCTAACCGTGTATAATTTCCTTGAGGTTTTAAGAGTGTTGAGACCAAAGAAGAAGGCGCTCGTATGTACGGTATGCTGTTAACTTGGGCCTTTGTGACTTGTAGTTCTTGCAATTTTTTTTTTTTGCTCATGTTTAATCTGGTTTTGTTTCAGTTTGATTGATGTTCAATAGGGTCATTTTGATATTATGGATTTTGAGCCTCTGCTCTGATGAGTGGTAAGAGAGTTAGAAGCTAGCATTTTGTGGTAAGTGTGGTGCTCTTATTATGCAGTAATGATATCAATGTTTTAATGAAAACTTTAGCCCCTTTTGCAGTAACATTACTCTTTATGTTTTAGTGAAAATAAAATTTTAAGTTTTTCATTTGTCATTAAATGTGTTAAAAATATTATTTCATTCTTTAACGTACCATTCATAGTGGTTTTAATATCGTGACTCATTGGTAATGTGTACTCTTTTTAACTTACCATTCATAGTGGTTTTAATGCTGATATAATCAGTGTACTAAGCAATCACATTAAAAACAGATCGCTTCGGAAGGCTACTATATTTCTTACTTATCACAATCTGATGTTTTCATTGACTAATTATGGCCTTCAAAAGTAACCGTCCACAAAATTATTTGGGACTCTTCAATTCTCATATTATTTAATCTCCTTGATCAGTGGACCTATGATATCTTTTTTCTTAAGTCAATGTATAACTATCCATTACTAAATCAAGTATAAATATCCTATCATCTTATATTCAATCAGTGTCACTCATAGAATAATCAGAAAGAATCCTATCTTTTTTATTCTTACAAAATATGGACATTGCAACATTAAGTGAATTGACTCAGGACCAACAAACTTGGAAGATTATAGTTAAAGTGCTCAAGAAATGGGACGTGTTTAAAAGAACCCCTCCATTTCAACCATGGAAGTCATGTCTAATGCTTTTAGATGAAGAGGTTTAGTTCGATATTGTAGTTTTCATTCATGTTTTCTCTGCTGCAATTTAATCTCAATCATTATACTTAAATTGACTCCTTCATTTAAAACTAGGATGAAAGGATAGAGGCTTACACAAATATCAAGTCACAGATGGAGCTCTGGAAATCTTTCCCAAAGGAGGGTGCAGTGTATCAAGTGGAACATTTTAAAGTAGAGAGTAATAATGACCAGTTTAAACTAGCTGCTCATAGATTCAAACTCAGGTTGCACGAGTCTACAGTGTTCAGAGAAACAAATAAACTTATTGCTGCTAGAGGGTATCATTTCATTCCTATCAGATCAATTGTTCAGGAAACTTGCAATAATATTGAGTTGATAGGTGATTTTATTTTATCCTTCATATGCTAAGTTCATTTTAATTATTTGGTTTTATATAATTGATTATCTGTGTGCACTGTAAATGAACAGATGTTATTGGATTGCTCAGAAATTTTGGATACTCCAGTTCTAATGTAAATGAGAATGAAAATGATCAAAGATTGAATTTCACTTTGGCTGATGTAGAGTTAAGTAATCTCTTCTCATCTTCATTCCATATTACAAAACAAATTTTAAAGCTAATCCTTTTTTAAAATATGGAATCAACAGTCAGAGTACAATAGAAGTGGTGCTCTTCGGCAAGACTGCTGATAGTTCATTAAAAACAAAAGTGGAAAAACTCAATCCTCCAATTATAGTTTTGGTCAAGTTTAGCAAGATAAGACACAGATCAGGTAAGGTTGAAACTATTTCAACCTAATACTCACTTTGAAATTATGATTTATTTTCTGCGATTGTCTTAGGTTTTGTGCAACTGACGAATTCCAACAACGCAACAGAAATCATACTTAATCCTGATATACCAGAGGCTGCAGCACTCCTTAAAGGGTGGGGATGAGAAAATCAAGTATTTTTATTTTTCACAGGTTCAGTGTAGTCCTTTTTTTATTTCAGCTTTTAATTTCTTATTTTTCGCAGGCTCGAGGCTAATCCTACTATCAATGAAGTCTTTTCTCAAGTTTCACAATCTCAAGCAAGCTTCATTCCACCTTCGGCTTTAATTTCCTTTAAACAAAGGTTGTCCATACAACAAGTGCTACAAATGAGCCAGGTTTTATTACTTGCATACTTTAAAAGTCTCAAATTTCTTTGTCACTTTGCTCAACAACTCTTTTTTTCTGGTACCAATCAATTAAATAAATGCCAGATACATTAATTTGTCAATTTAAATTCTTGCAACAGCCTGATGATTTAGTTACAAGAGTAACAGTAAAATTTCTTGAAACATCTGAAGACTGGAAGTATGAAGGATGTAGGTGTAACGCCAAACTTGTGTTGATTGAAAAGGGAAGATACCAATGCAAAAAATGCCCAGGCGAAATAACATCTTCAGAGCTGAAGTATAATATCCATACAAAAAATTCCTTACTATTAGTTTAACTCTTGTGCATGCAAAACCTGCACTATGAAGTAACATATCATTTTTTTCCTTTGTAGATTTAAAGTGCACTATAGAGTTTCAGATGGAACTGCTGATTGTTCTATTGTTTTTTTCAATGACATGGGTTACAAATTGTTTGGAATAACAGCTTCGGATTTGCAGCAAAAACTGGAAAAGGTACACTACATCATGACCACTATAGTTTTCAGATCAATCAAATGCATAAACTGTATGTCTTATATGTATTATTTACACATTGAAGGCTAAAATATGCTTATACAATCCTAACCTTTGAATGTTGAATGACAGGATAATATGGTTGGTTCGTTTCCAAAAGTATTGAGCGAAATTGTTGGCACTGAAATGCTTGTGCTATTAAAGCCAAAGCCATTCAAGAAGAATTTTACCCAAAGCAGCTTCCCAGTTGGTCAATTTACCATAGATAAAGACCTCATTTCAAGGTTCACTTACAATATAAGCTCTTTGGAAACTACTAAATCTGAGGTAATGTTTAGTTTAAACCCAAAAACTCATTTCAATATTGACACCATCATTTGTTACATTGATAGCATCAATTGTTGCATTGAAAAATGTATCATAATTGTTTAAATGTTTGTTGCCATGACCAGATACAGTTGGAAGAAGATGATACGGAAACAAATCTAAACAGTCCAATTCAAAACGAAGGCTCAGAAGTGGAATTGAAGATAGGAGATGAGAAGGAAGCATCCTTGCATAATGAAGGACAAGGAAAAGACAATTTATCGGACAATGACCATAATGAAATCACACAAACCATCTCTGTCAATGAAAGTAACTTGAAGAATTCAGCTCGGCTCAAGAAAAGAAGAATATCTGGAAAAACCTGAATAGTATTGAAAATTTCAAATTTTAGGGTCTTCTATTGTATTTTAAGAATATAAATTATATGTTATGCAAATAAAAGTTGTCTCAATTTTTTTGCCAAAGAACACTATCATCCAATAGCATTATCTCTAATAAATAAAGAACATGTTGTGACAAGTTTACCCATGCATTTACTCACATGAAGTAAATTGTCATTGAATAAGGAAAAGAATGACAGTATACCTTAAGGAGATGAAAAATAATTTGATGAATAAGGTGAACATGCAAACAAGAGTAATGAATAACAATTTGAAGGAGAAATGCAGCATCTATAATTGTATAGACAAACACGATTTGAGTAAAGAACATGTGAAAAATCATAGGGGATAATGATATAACAGGAAGAAAGTGAAGAATGATAAGAACAATGAGTAAACCGAAAAAAAGGAAAATTAAAATATGCTAACCAAACTAAAAAAACTAGAATTGAAAAAAAAAATACATATCATGGCAAAAAATCAAAGAAATATTTTAAGTTCAACATATTATATTGAACATCTAACATATCCTCATAATATACGAGATAACCATGAATTGATTAAACTGAACACATTAGACTATAAACAAAGAAAGGCACTCCAATCGAAAAGTTACAAATCAATGAATTCATTAAAAACAGAAAAGTTTTAAAGAATTAAATTTAATAAGCCATTAATCATTAATCAATAGAAGAAAATTCTTCAACTTAAGTCTCAGAAACGTCAGATTGCTTTCGATCAAAAAAGAAATATCAGATTGCAGCAGTACAACTAACAAATAACAATACTATTCCATTGTACTCTCAACATCTGTAATCCTCACAAAAAACAAACAAACACTAGCCATGCCTCCCAAATCAAGAACAACAAATCAGAAGAAAAGAAAAAAATGTTCATCACAGTATGAACAAAGTGCAGTAATTATATTAGACAGCTCCTCAAATGTTGAAGATCCTACTATCAACGAAACTTTAGAGCACTTGGAAGCTCCTGCAACAGATATAGGAGGGAATATAACCAATGAAAGACTCAGCCATACAAAAAGGATCGCAAGAAATAAGCCTCAACAAAGTCAAAGTGATGAAAACACACATGTACAGGTTATGCCTTGGATATAATTAGCATTAGCCAATCCCTACACTACCTAATTTTTCTTTGGAATCTCAATTTTCTTATTTGACATTGTAGGAGGAAGAAAATTCAATTTCACTGTCACAACTGCGACATACAGTAGCCACCAGCTCACAGATTAACACAACAGATTCAACAGGTTAATTTATAGAATTGATGTATTCATTAATGGCATTTTTCAAAAATATACTTTTTAATACATTCACATTTAAACTTACAGGATACATAGATGAAGGGGACCCAGTATATCCATGCCTACACTGTGGAGCATTACAGTGGCATAATGAACAGACTGAACGCGACAAAGAGAGTGGAGAATTAAATTTCTCACTTTGTTGTTCTAAGGGCAAGATTCAAGTTCCATATCTAAAATCCCCACCACCAATTCTGCAGTCTCTATTCTTTGACAAAAACACTCCACAATCTAAACATTTCTTAGACAACATTCGGAGCTTCAACAACATGTTTTCATTTACATCCATGGGAGGTAAAATAGATACTTCTATCAATTCAAAAGGAAGAGCACCATACAGTTTTGTGCTAAGTGGGCAGAACTACCATTACCTTGGTAGTCTATTGCCAGATCCAGGTTGCAAGCCAATCTACTCGCAACTTTACATTTATGATACAGAGAATGAACTAAAAAATCGGATCTCTGCAGCAAGGTATATATTTCCAACTTTCAAATGCTATTGTATCATCATTTCCTGTAATATTTTGTTTCAAAGTTTACATTATAAATAGCTAAATAACATTTTTATCTTCAGGGCTGAAGAAATAAATGAACATGTAGCTACTGTCATAAAAAGTTGCCTTGATGAAAATAATATTTTAGTGAAGCAATATAGAATGGCCTCGCAGATCATACAGAACAATCCACATGAAACAATTCAACTGCGATTGATAAGGAATCCAAGTGAGCAAAATCGGCAATATGATTATCCTACATCATCTGAAATTGCAGCTCTAATTGTTGGGGATTTTGATAAAACCTATTATGAAAGGGATATAATAGTTGAAAAACAAGGTGGACCGATACAAAGAATTGATGAACTACATCCAAGTTACTTGCCCTTGCAGTATCCTTTGATATTTCACTATGGAGACAATGGTTATAATCCTTCAGCAAAGCATGCACAAAATGATGAAATCAAATCAAGTATAAGAACAAAACTCACTATTCGAGAATACTTGGCCTTCAGATTGATGGATAGAACATTTGAGACTTCAGTGTTATTACACTCAAAGAGATTATTACAGCAGTTTATTGTGGATGGCTATGCAATGGTAGAAAGCCAGCGGCTAAACTACTATAGAAGCCACCAAAAGCAAATCAGGGCTGATTTATACAGTGACATATCAAGGGCATATTCAACTGGCCAAAATAACACATCACATGTTGGAAGACAAATTATACTGCCATCATCTTTCACGGGAGGATCCAGGTACCTCAACGAAAACTACAAAGATGCAATGGCAATTTGCACATGGGCGGGATTTCCAGACCTCTTTGTCACATTTACATGCAATCCGAAATGGCCTGAAATTGCCAGATTTTGTTTGAAGAATAAATTAGACCCTTCAGATCGTCCAGACATATTGACAAGAATGTTCCATTTAAAGTTGAACGCTCTGATGTCAACGCTGAAAAACAACAAGATTTTAGGAACAATAAAAGCAGGTAGACTTTTTGGCTTGCTAAGATTTGTTACAAACTCATTAATTCTATAGCACTTTATTTACTTAAAGAAAATAAATATCAACTATTTGTCTTTTGTTTAAAACAATTGCAGAAGTATACACAATAGAGTTTCAGAAGAGAGGTCTGCCACATGTGCATATAGTGTTGTTTTTGGCACAAGAATCAAAAATTAGAACTGCTGAAGACATAGACCGACTAATCTCAGCTGAGCTTCCTGATCAAGATTCTGATCCAATATTGTATCAGTTAGTTGGAGGATCAATGCTGCATGGTCCTTGTAAATTCGGAGATGATGATGGCCCTTGTATTAGAGATGGAAAATGCTCAAAATTCTTCCCAAAAAAGTTTCGAGATCAAACAGTATTAGATGAAAGTGGCATCCCACAATACAGAAGAAGAAATGACAACAGATTCTTTGTGAAGAAAAATAAGGCATTAGACAACAGATTTGTTGTCCCTTATAATCCAAAACTTCTTCAAATGTTCCAAGCACACATTAATGTGGAAAAAACAGATCAGTCAAATTCCATAAAATATCTGTTTAAATATATTACAAAGGGAAGTGATCGCATTGTTGCGGCTCTCCAAAGATCATCATCAACGACTATTGTATCAGATTCTGATGAAGTTACTCAGTACATCAACTGCAGATATCTTACAGCTTGTGAAAGCTCTTGGCGAATATTTGGTTTTCCAATTCACCACCGATTTCCTCCGGTTCAGAGGTTATCCTACCATCTACCTAACCAACAAACAGTAGTTTTCTTAAGTAACGAATCAGTGTATTCGGTACTGCAAAAACCAACAGCAAAACAATCAATGTTTTCAACATGGTTGGAACAAAATCAGGTAGATGAGGATGCAAGGAAACTGAAATATTCTGAGTTTCCTCTACATTATACATTCAACAAAAAAGAAAGGAAGTGGAAAGTAAGACAAAGAGGATTTTCAGTAGGAAGATTACTTCATGCTTTTCCCTCCCAAGGTGAATTATATTACCTCCGGATCATGTTAACAAAAGTAGTTGGTCCGACCTGTTATGAAGATCTGCGAACAGTTGGTGGGAAAGTTCTAAATACATACAGAGAAGCTTGCTATGCTTTAGGTCTATTAGATGATGACAAAGAATATATTGATGGCATTAAAGAAGCATCAAATTGGGCAATTGGAGTGTACTTAAGGCGTTTTTTTGTTAGTATGCTCTTATCACATTGTTTGTCAAACCCAGTAAAAGTGTGGAACGAGACCAAAACTCTGCTAAGTGAAGATCTACTCTACATACCAAGAGCCCAAGCAATTGCCACAGGTAACATTTAAACATTTTACTTTTACATTAACAATATATTTTAATTCTCACAATTTTCCAAAAGAAAAATAATTAATCTCCACTTACAGGTTTTGCTGTTCCAGCCCATCTTAAAGAAGAAGCGTGCTTACTTGAGATTGAAAAGTTATTGCAAGCAAACGGTAAATCATTAGAGTGTTATCCACTAATGCCAAAGCCTGCAGAAGCACCACCATTTGATGTTACAGATCACCTCATATTGTTGGAATTAAACCATGACAAAGAACAGTGTGCAAATGAAGCAGAAATAATGAAACAAAAACTCACACAAGAACAGCTGCATATCTTTGAAGAGGTAATGTTTGCTGTAAACTCAAAATCTGGGGGTTTTTTCTTTATCTATGGATTTGGTGGAACAGGAAAGACTTTTTTGTGGAACATGTTAACTCTAACAATAAGAGGCAAAGGCAAAATAGTGGTAAATGTGGCTTCAAGCGGAATAGCAGCAACACTGCTACCATCTGGCAGAACAGCTCATTCAAGATTTGCCATTCCAATAGATATTAATGAAGATTCAACTTGTAACATTCGCACCAACACATCTTTGGCAAAGCTGTTAATAGCAACAGATTTAATCATTTGGGATGAAGCGCCAATGACTCAACGGTTATGTTTTGAAGCCTTCGACCGTTCAATGAAAGACATCATGAAAAATGAATTGCCATTTGGTGGTAAATGTATTGTAATGAGGGGAGATTTTAGACAGATTTTACCAGTAATCCCAGGAGGAGACAGAGCAGTCATAGTTAATGCTTCAATAAATGCATCATACCTCTGGCAATTTTGCAAAATATTCACATTAACACAGAATATGCGATTGCAGACAGCTCAGAATGAACAGGAAAGAGTGAATATAAGCAATTTCGCAAATTGGTTATTACAAGTGGGAGAAGGCAAATTGGGAATATCAAAAGATGGACTTGCTGAAATTGAAATTCCTGACAGTATTCTTATTAAGAATGATGTTGACCCACTGCATACAATTGTAAAATATACATATCCAGATTTGCTTCAGCACTTATTTGATTCCTCATATTTGACGGAAAGAGCAATCTTATCGCCAACAATGGCAGTAGTTGATGAAATTAACAATTATATTTTAACTCTGATTCCACAAGATTCAGCTACATACTTCAGTTCTGATTCAATATGCAAAACAGATGCAGACAATGCGGCGCTCGAAGAACTATATGATACTGAATTCCTCAACACAATTAACTGTTCAGGAATTCCACCACATAAATTGGATTTGAAAGTCGGAATACCAATCATGTTACTGCGGAATATTGATCAGGCAGCCGGATTGTGTAATGGAACAAGACTCCGCATAACTGTTCTAGGGAAGCACTTCATCAAATGTGTCGCATTAAATGGAACAAGTTGTGGAGATGAAGTCCTAATACACAGAATGGATATGAATCCATCAGATTCAAAACTTCCTTTCAAAATGAATAGAAGACAATTTCCAATTATAATATCTTTTGCAATGACTATCAACAAGAGTCAAGGGCAATCACTGCAAAATGTTGGAATCTATTTACCAAACCCAGTATTCTCACATGGCCAACTATACGTTGCATTATCAAGAGCCAAAACAGTTGCTGGTTTAAAAGTGTTGATATTAGATAAAGAGCAAAAGGCAACAAACATTACAACAAACGTGGTTTATATTGAAGCTTTTCAGAATATTCATTCTGTCAGGTAATAAATCTACTCACTATGATAATTCAACAACAAATTATTATGCAATCATATACAACCAATTTTTTAGGTAAAAGCTAAGCAGATATATTTCCATCACAACCCCTAGGTATGTGTTATGTTGTGAAGAAACAAATTAAATTCATAAAGGAGGTTTTTTGTTTGCTTTTGCCTTTTCTCTGCAGGTTACTATCAGTTTTGGTATTGTGCTGAAAATGAGCAACATTTACGATTGTTTTATGGAATTGTTAACTAATAGCCTTTGCATTTAAAGGAAAATGTGACATAATTGGAAATTAATTTAAATCAGTGACTTGGATTCCTATTTCAATTTCAAATCAGAATCCAAGCATTAGCTTTTATGACTCAACAAATTTCTAATATTATATTGCAGGTGGATCATATGTGAATTTAACTTACAGTTTTTTTTATAAAAAATTGGAAATACTAAGGTTTATCCATGCTCCTATTGAAGTAAGTTTGTATGTAATATTTATAGTTCTTCTATAGTATGAATGATTCCATCGTTCTTCCAACATTTTAAAGCATACTAAAATGATTTCCTTTTCTTGTAATATTGTCCAACAAATATCAGCAAGTTCAATCAGGATTTTTCATAGAGAGCATTTCCCAAGGATTCCATGCATCATCTCTCTTGGCGTGCCTCCACCATCTCCTTCACAAATAGAAGGACTCCATCTTTTTTAGAGATAAAAAATGGGATATAGAGCTGGAGATTTTTTCAAGGTTATTATAAGAAACTTTGATCTATGTAGCCAACCTCACATAATTGGATAAGTGTTTGTTATTGTTATTGTTCCATTCCCATTACTTTGTTTTTTTTACCAAAATATTGTGTTTATATTTGACTATTGTCATATTAGTATGTATTGTCAATTGATCTTGTGATATACTTACTTGGTTACATACAACTTTACTTCCAATTTATTTTTAGTGCAAAATTGTGCTACACATAGTCATGATGTGGGTGTCAAATTGAATGGCTGAACATGTAGTTGAGCATGAAATGGGCATGATGTGAGTACTCAGAAGTTGCAAATAAAATAGTGAAAGAGGTTGGATGAGGGAGGTTTGAGGATTGAGTTTAACTTTTATTTTGTTTACATACATAGGTGATTTTAATTATTTACTAAGTCAAAAATATTACATATAATTTAAAATAAAATTATTTGCAAAGATGAAAATATTTTGGGGGGGAGGTTGGAGTTAAAAATAATACATGTAATCAATTTTCTACAAGAAATGATAATAAATGTCTGTCCCCGTGCATGGCACGGGGTCTTTCCCTAGTTATCATATAACATTAGTTCAGGGAGTGAATCCTAACTGGTATAAAAACATTGAATATTGAGGCTTTGAGATGACCCAAACTCGCATATGCAACATCACTAGTGTTTGTTACCGTCTTAGTTCATCAGCTTTTCTCCCAACCTTAAATGCTTGGCCTCATGTTCAGATGAGAAGCTATCTTTTGTCCAAGAGAACGGTCAGCCTGCGTGTCAATGACATCAAAGCACATAACGTGAGCACACTTAAGAACAGTGTATATTCATTTGACATTAAGAATTATACTCGTAGAAAAGATGATCTCACCTGAGACCAGTATGATATCCAAATGCTGCGGATCTCGTGGGTGACACGTGGGTCAGACAAAGCCTCAACCCATCGACGGGTAAATCTATCTTGCCTGAAGTCAAAAAAATCACCAAAGAGAGTGCAATATTAGCATTAGACATCAACAACATTTCATTCATTTATAATGAAAGCTATCAGCTATGATAGTCACCTGTCAGGTGCCCACGATCGGTATCTCTCTCCAGGTTGCTTGAAGTTGTTCTCCTTCTCAATTATGCACTGTAAATTAAGCAATTAAAGTCATTCCCATATTCTAATTCTTCAACTGCTTATTTTCAAACATGATCAATTGATTTTAAAACATTTAACCCCCCACTTTTGCATCAACTCGTAAAGTGCCTCATCAAATCGAGGCCCAATTTCTCATACTAGCTAACAACTGAAAACATCTCTTTATTAGTATTTCATCAGGTTTTACACTGACACCGCTATAAATCTGTTTTTACACTTCATATATCAGGAAGACAAGAATTGTGAATATATGTTTCTAATAGTGCTTATGTGATTCTGTAGCTTCTTTCACAAACAATGAAAAAGTTAATGAAATATTCCACATTCCAAAAAACCTATGGCAGGCGGACTAACTAACCCATGGCTGTTCCACTTTCTTTTATCCAATAAAATCCATGAGTATTGAGAACTAACCTTATCACGTTTTCCAGTAAGAACAGGAGGAGGAATAGGATGCCTTTCTGCATGTCTAACAGGATCGTACCTTGAAGGGAAGTAATCAATCTGTAAATAAGCAGCAATGCAGTACAGTCATTAGAAGAAAATACAACAGAAGTATATAAGCTGCAGTATGACAACATGAACTAAGGCCTGAAATGCACATAACTGTATAATAGAATCGCATTAGGTTGATGATAACTTCAAAACGGCAATTAGATCATCCCAAAAAAATAACAAAAGAAAGGAAAATGATTTACCTCTTCATCCCTATGCATGAAATTCATGAAGCCATCATAATGGTTGTTGTGATGAGCACATTTAGGAGCATTGGCAGGAAGTTGCAAATAGTTTGGTCCAAGCCTGTGTCTCTGTGTATCAGCATAGGAGAATATCCTAGTTTGGAGCAACTTATCATCTGAGTAGTATACTCCAGGTACCACAATGGCAGGGCAAAAAGCAAGCTGTTCATTCTCAGCAAAGAAGTTATCAATATTTTTATTCAAGACCAGGCGACCAACAGGCTGCAGAGGCAAAATGTCCTCAGGCCAAGTCTTGGTTACATCAAGTGGATCAAAGTCAAATCTGTCTTCATGATCAGGATCTATTGTCTGGATGAAGAGTTTCCACTCGGGATAGTTTCCAGCTGCAATTGAATCATAAAGATCTTGAGTTGCATGACTGTGGTTAGATCCTCCAACTTTTACAGCCTCGTCCTCCAAAAGAGACTTAACACCGCAAGTGGGTTTCCAGTGAAATTTCACATAGTGTGCTTTCCCAGCCTTGTTGATTAAGGTATATGTGTTGACACCGGAACCATCCATATGCCTATAATCTTGTGGAATACCTATATCATCAAATAAGAAGGTGAACATGTGAAGGCTTTCTGGATGGTGGGAGAAGAAGTCAAGAATCCTCCAGTTCTCTTGGATGTGGGACTTGGGATTTGGTTTGAGTGAATGGACCATATCTGGAAACTTCATTCCATCACGGATGAAGAAGACAGGAAAGTTGTTTCCCACGAGGTCAAAGTTACCCTGCATTCACAAGGTAGTAATAAAAATTACACATAGAAAAAAAATGAACCACCTATAACTATATTATCTTCTCTGTAAACCGCCACTCAGCAGCTAAGCATTTTTCATCCCCCAAAAAGAGAACTTCTTTAAACGTGAGACAGAAAAGTTGATGTAATGCTGACACAATAACCTATAAACACCATCAGTAGATAATTTTTATTTCTCTAACCCGAAATCATTACCTCCCGAGTGTAAAACTTCACAGCAAAGCCACGAGGATCCCTCAGAGTTTCAGGGCTACCACGCTCATGGATAACAGTAGAGAAACGGACGATAACAGGTGTCTGAACTCCTGGTGCTCGGAGGAAATCAGCACATGTCAAGTGAGAAATGTCATGTGTGACTTCAAAGAAACCCTTTGCACTGGCTCCCCTTGCATGGACAACACGTTCTGGAATGCGTTCCCTATCAAAGTTTGCAAGCTTCTCTACCAGATGGTAATCCTCCAGGAGAATTGGACCTGTGAAATGGGATGTATAAGAAAAAATTTGACATCACTGCTACACAACCAAATTCGACGTTTAAGCAGTACAACAAATTGATTATACAACCCTCTCCCTACTTTGGCTGAATTACCAAGTTATTCCTCCTCTAAAATCAGCTTAGTAGTTAGTAGTACCTAAGACACTACTTTCTCTTCACACTAGTAACATTCATCACCATAAATAAAGGAAATAGACGAGTCAATAATGTATGAAAAACATACTAATTCATAATACACAAGCTGATAAACCATCTGTATAACAAAAACCGAATACTTAAAAAGTTATAGTCACCAAAGCTGTAGACTAATAATGAAAATCTAGTGAACTACACATGGACAATTTTTTGTTAAAAGATGTGATAAGTCAACGAGCTGGACTAATGGTACTCCCTCATTCGCAATAAGCTATTTTAACATACATTTCTGAACAATCAAGACTTGAATCATGTCATAACTAAATATCCAACCAACGATAACACTCTTTTTGACTTTGACCAGATCAAATCGTCTCAACAATCAAAAGGTTCACCTAAAAATCACGGATAAAACCCCACAGCCTAATTTATATTTTATCAGGTATATAAAAAAAAATGAAATTTACAAAAGAAAGCAATACCTCTGGATCCAACAGTCAAAGAAGAGTTATTATTATAGACTGGAGCACCAGAATTGGTAGTCCAGAACGGAGAATTGAATGCGCTTGATGGACGGTGCTGCAGGAAATCACAAAAGCAAGAAAACTAGTCAGCACATATCACATAATCATAATCCTAAAAATAATAAAAATTAAAAACACAAACTTTCAAAAAACCATGTTTCCTACGGCTTCTATAGACTCAATCACACCTTAAACTCAACAAACATATAGATAGATAAGCCTTTTTATCGTCGTTTTCGGAGAAAAAAATGTTTTTACCGATTTTCTGAATTGACGTCCCAATAAACGGAATCATAATCATAGGAATAATGAAAACAGAGAAGGCGATCGATGATGTTGTTGAATCAGCACAAACAGGAGAATGAAAAAAATAAAGAAAAAAATTAAAATTACGAAATATGTGTGTTGAGCGAATGGGAAGGAAGTTGAGGTACCTTGTACGGATCCATGAATAGTTTGGTGTAGCGACTCGAGAAGAGAAGAGAGGGAAGAATATGAACTATAAGTCCTTCAAATGAACACCATCTACCAATTTATAAACTTTTAAACTTATTTCTAAATTATGTCCAAAAACAACTTATTTCTAAATATAATATAATTATTTATTATTATTCATTAATTGTTTTGTGATATTACGTGGCGATTCCTCAGCTTCCCGATAGAACTCATGAACAACATCTCCTTTTAGTTTTGGGTCCCTCCAACAAAATCCCTACAGTTAAGTAATCTAAAAATATAAATATAGAAATATAAAATATATTCAAATTAATTAACCTATTTTATTTTTTTAAAAAAAGAGTCAATTGAGTTTTATATTAAATGTTTGGGGAGTATGAAAGAGAGTTAAGAGTAAAGTAGGAAAAATGCATTATATGATGAGAGAATCTTAGTTTGAACTCTTATATTTTAGCTAAAACACTTCAAATTTTGAACTCTTATATTAAGGGTATGGAAATAGATTTCATGAAAATTGAATTGAGATATCAATTCTTTTTTTTAATCTATTTATCAAACATTTGACACTACTAACAATTGATTAATATATGTTCGTAGGAATATAGGCCGTAAAATGTGAAACCTCACTACTTCTAAGTTATTTATCAAGGTTGCATATCTAGGGCATATACTTGAGACCACTAGATGAGTTAAAACAACTCATAATCAATTGATTTAAACGTAGGTGAATATAAGTTTTTCTTACTCGTTTTTTTCTTACCTGGATAATGCATCTTAAAGAGTTATCTAAATCAAATTAAAATATTTACGAGGGACTTGCTTATAATTGATTTCGATATAAATCACTTGAATGAGCAAAGTATGGTAACTTAAGAAACTCGTACACGCTATTACCTTGCTTGTTTTTAACTCGAACTTTTTAGTAATAGATACATGCGTATGCGTGCGCAGAAACAAGGTTTTAAACCCCGAGCTGGACGTCGAGCCGGAAAACTGAGCGGGTCATGGTTGAAACGATTGGACTGTTCGATCGAACCGGTGACGTAATAATTTAATGAAAATTAAATATATAAATATTGTTAATACTTAATAACTTAATATAATTAGGATGAAGATATTTTTTTAATCAAGTTCATTTTTTTTTCTGCTGATATATTTTTTTTTCAATCTTCAATTTCTGACCGGGCCGACTCGTTCCGGTTCACGGCCCAACTCCGGCTCCCGGGTCAACAACGGCTTAAAAGCGGCCTAAAGCGGGTTGACCAGCGAAACGGCCCAGCAGAGTCAAACGGGCCGTTTTTCCCACCGGCCGACGGTCCGACCGGTCGGACCGTCCGGCTCGGGTCGGGTTTCAGAACCTTGCGCAGGAATGTAAATTATTTTAAAGTCTTTAAATAAAAAGAGCGCCTTTATAGGTATAGAAAGGCATTATCATTTTCAAGTTTTAAATGTGAAAAGAATCTGATTTTGCATCATTGACTCTTTTTAAATGGTTGTAATATTTTGTTAATTAATTAATTATATTTTCCCTGCTTGTTTTCTTTTTTCTTCGTTATCCGAGAGCAGAAAGCTTGTTGTCAAACGAAGATATATGGCGAAAACGTAATAGTGGCCACTCGAAGTTATCGTCGATATATTGCAAGGAGTTAAAATTCTAGCATGTTTAGCATTTTCTGAAATTTCGTATGGCATAAAAAAGAGTTGGATTAAGTAGAAGAAAATTGATAAAATATTTGAAGACGTCAAGAGTTCATAGATCCTTATCCCGTTTTGTTGGTTTCCGATCTTACCCTGAGAGCCACTTGTTAAAAAAGCCGTGACATGGGCCACTGCTAAGATGACACGTAATCAAAAGTCTAAAATTGTGTGGTCCGGCCAAAAAAAGTATCAGTGGCTAACATGCCTAGAAGATGATTTCGCTGCTAAATATAAATAGATAATAAAAAATAATAAAAAAACAGCCGTCACCGTAGAGAGAGAAAAAGAGAAAGAGAGAAAGTGCTTGGTTTTTCCATGTCAGAGACTGTTCAGGGGTCACGGAAACAGCCCCCTGACCGGCCATCGGCCGGCAAAGAGGGGCCAGATCTGATTCCGAGTACCAAGGAGGGGCTTGGGGCTTCTTCGTCTCAAAACCTGGGGGGTACGACTGGGGTAGAAGAGACAGCGAACACTGCAGCAAGAAGGAAGATGTCGAGAACTACAGGAGCTTTCACGGGTGAGGTTTCTTTGAAGCCTAGGGTAGAGGAATGGATGAAAGATCATGAAATGGAGCAAGAAAATCAAGGCCCTAAGTCCTACAAAGAAGCGGTGAGACCAAACCCATGTTATGATGAGGAAGGGTATGAATATCCTTATAATGAGGATGACTGGGATGGGAGCCTTTTGACAAGCAATACAGAGGAAATGAAGAAGGGGGTCACCATTTTTGAGACGGAGAACGGGCCACAAATTTCTTTTTCAGAAGAAGAGAGATTGAGGCTAGGTAGGAAATGGCAGTATTCTCTCATTATTAAGCTTCTTGGGAGGAATCTTGGCTATATGCAACTCAATCGAAAGCTTCAAGCCATGTGGGGACAATCTGGACAAGTAGACCTCTCCTTCATAGGAAATGGGTTCATGCTAGCTACGTTCAGGTCTAAGGAGGATTACTTTTATGCACTGGAAGGGGGGCCATGGCTAATCCAAAACCATTACTTGACTGTTCAGACATGGAAGAGCAACTTCAATCCATGGACTGAAAGAATCAAGAAGCTTGCTATATGGGTAAGACTACCAGGTTTGCCAGTTGAGTATTATGATAGAAAATTTTTTTTTAACTTAGGAAATCAGATTGGAACTGCCCTTAAGATTGATGAAATGACGTTGCGCCGTGCTAGAACAATGTTTGCCCGTATGTGCGTTGAAATTGATTTAGAGTCTCCTCTTATCCCCTCATATAATGTTGATGGTAATTCTTTGAGGATTGAGTATGAGGGGCTCCACTTGATTTGTTTTCACTGTGGGAAATTTGGTCATGCCATTGAACAATGCCCTGTTAAAAGAGCTCAAGAAGTAGATAAAGAAAAGGAAAATAGGGGGAATGAAGCTATGCAAGTAGAAATGATAGCCGGTGAGAACGGAGGTCAGGTGCCACAGAAATATGGGGAATGGATGTTTGTGCAGGATCCAAGAAAGGGGAGAAAAGTATCTCAAAAGGCTACAAAATCAGGGCCAGGACAGGGAAAGATGGGAGAGAACACTGTTAATAAGTCTAGATTTGCTGTATTGGAAGTAGAAGATGACAACCTTGCTGTAGAGGAAGGAAAGAATGAGGTGAGTGATAGGCAAGTCCTAAGAGACTTCTCAAACAAAGGAGAGAGCGATAATGCAAGAAGTTACCGAGGGAAAGGAAAAAATGTAGAAATAAGAGGATTAAATAAAGGGGTAGAGAAAATCTCTAGGGGTCCAAACATAGCAGAAAGTAAAGAAAGGAAGTTTGGTGGTAGAGCAGGAGGAGGTGACAAGGAGGGAGAAGATCTAAAAGGGGAAGGCCAAATTAGAGGAATTGGCCAAGAGTCTGCGCAAGAGGGCGGGAGTAAAAAAAAGAGAGTAGGCTTGGATTTTTCACAGGAAATGAGGATTGAAGATCAACAAAACAGAGTGAGATTAGGCTCTCTTAGTGATAAGAGTCAGGGTAATAGTGAGACCGAAAAAGTGATTCAAGAAGAGACAGTCATGAACCCCTCTATTGTGAATCTGTCAGATCAAGAAATGGAGGTTGAAATAGACAAACCACCGGATCCAGGAAATGGTACAGAGTTAATGGAAATTAATGATGTGGAGAAGATTCTTGATAATCAAGAAGACCAATGGGAAGATGATGAACTTATTCATCAGTGCAATGGAGTTGAAGGTACTAATACCTTCTAAGCTGAGTAATAGGGTGTTGATCCTTCCATCAATAATTTTTTTTAATGATTATTACATGGAATGCGAGAGGGGCAGCTGGAAAAGATTTCTGGACTGCTGTAAAGGAATTGAAGCGAAGATATAACCCGAAAATCTTTGTGTTAGTTGAGACTAGATGTAGTGGTGAAGTGGCCCAACAAGCCATTAAGAAAATGGGATTCAAAAATCAAGCTTTAGTTGATGCACAAGGGATGTCGGGAGGCATTTGGTTGATGTGGAATGATGACTCCATTCAGATCAAGGTTCTGAAAAAGCACAAACAGTTCCTTCATTGTGAGATTATGGGTGTATCAAAGTTCCCGTGGTATTTTACTGCAGTGTATGCTAGTCCCAGAGCTCAAGAAAGGCAAGAATTTTGGGCAGAAATGGAACAACTAGCAGTACAAGTGCGAGGGTCTTGGTTACTTTCAGGAGATTTCAATGATATCAAAAATAGAAATGAACAAAGGGGAGGGGGAGAAATTAATGAGAACAAATGCAAGAAATTCTGTGAAAACATAGAAAATGCAGGCTTATTGATTTAGGTACAGAAGGTCCCCGATATACTTGGAGAGGGCCGAGAGTAAAGTTAGCAAGCAGATTGTACAAAAAACTGGATCGAGCATTGGCTAATGTAGAGTGGAAGATGAAATTTGGAGAAGCTAAAGTCAAAGTGGGACTGAGATCACAATCTGACCATCACCCACTATTAATCCATTTGAATACTAGTAACAAAGATAGGGGCGAAAGGCCATTCAGATTTGAAGCTGCCTGGCTCACCCATGCGACCTTTAAAGAGTTTGTAGCTAGTAAATGGACAAACACAGAGGAGGTTTGGAAGACCTTGAATAAAATGGAGGAGGAATTAAAACACTGGAATGTTCATACTTTTGGCCATATAAATCAGAGGAAAAAGGAATTGACAAGGAGAATTGATGGTGCTCAAAGGGCTCTGCAAGAGGCATACAACCCCCACCTTGAAGAGCTTGAAGCTTCCCTACAAGAAGAATTACGAGAGGTATTGATGCAGGAGGAGATTTTATGGTATCAAAAAGCTAGAACAAAATGGTTGAATGATGGTGATAGGAACACTTCCTATTATCACATGAAAACCAAGATCAAGAGAAGCCGGTGCAAAGTGACGTCCCTTAGGAATGAAAATAATGAATGGATTGATGGTAGGATTGAAGTAGGACAGCTTGTCAATGACTACTTTCAACGTCTCTTTCACGAGGAAAATGAGGACAGGAGATGGACCCACACTTATCATAATTGGCCAGAAATTGAAGCTGACTTTTGGAGAATGCTAGATGTCCCACTCACCAATGAGGAAATCAAGATTGCTATGTTCTCTATAGGAGGTTTGAAGGCTCCTGGAGAAGATGGGTTTCAGGCAATTTTCTTTCAAAAGTGCTGGGAGACGGTTGGTGAGTCTGTTTGTCGGTCATTACGACAGGTTTGGGAACAACCAAATCAACTCTCAGAAATCAACAAGACTCTGATCACGCTGATTCCTAAGATTGAGAACCCTGAGAAAGTAAAACAATTTCGGCCCATATCACTTTGTAATGTGGTGTACAAATGTGTCTCAAAGATAATTGTGAGTAGGTTGAAGAATTTAATGACAAAGTTGGTCTCCCCGTACCAAGTTAGTTTTGTCCCGGGAAGGAATATTCAAGAGAATATTATTATAGTGAATGAGATGATTCATTCGATGAGGAGAAAATGTGGTAAAAAGGGTTATATGGCCATAAAGGTTGATCTTGAAAAAGCTTATGACCGCATTAGTTGGAACTATATGAAGAAGGTGTTGGAGGAACTTAGCTGCCCACATGAAATGGCAGAAAGAATTATGAAGTGTATCAACACGACCTCTACTAGCATTTTATGGCATGGAGACAAAATGGACCCCTTTCGACCCTCTAGGGGACTGCGACAAGGAGACCCCCTTTCCCCCTACCTATTCGTACTTGGCATGGAAAAACTAACTCACTTGATCCTTGATAGTGTGAGAGAGAGAAAATGGAGAGGATTGAGAGCAGGTCAAAGAGGACCTTTTATCACTCACATGATGTTTGCTGATGACCTTGTTTTATTTGCAGAAGCTAACCAAACAAATATGAATGCTATTCTTAATTGTTTGCAGGTTTTCGGAGAAATGTCGGGCCACAAAGCAAGTGAGGAAAAAACCGTGATTTATTTCTCACCTAATGTTGCAGGAAGAACGTGTAGAGACCTCTGCCGGATGAGTAACTTCAAACAAGTGGAGGAGCTGGGTCAATACTTAGGAGCCAATATCAGGTTTCCTAAAAAAAGAAGAGACAAGTATAAAAATGTGGTGGAGAGGCTGAGAAAGCGCTTGCAATGATGGAAAGCTTCGAGTCTGTCCCTTGCAGGTAGGATATCATTGGTCAAATCAGTCACAAGTGCGATGGTGATGTACCCAATGCAACATGATAAATTGCCCCAAGGAATTATTGACGAGATTGAGAGGTTACAAAGGAACTTTCTGTGGGGGGAAGAAGAAGGTAAAAGAGTCTGGCACCCAATAGCATGGGAAAAACTTTGTAGCCCAAAAGAGCAAGGGGGGGTCGGTATTAAGTCTCTTAAGATCATGAATGAAGCTTTCTTGCTTAAGTTGCTTTGGAGACTTCATACAAACCCTTCTGATCTATGGGCTAGAGTTCTAGTTGGAAAATATGGTAGAAATTGGGTTGAAGGCAGCCAACAAATTGCGAAAGATTCTGATTCTCGTTTATGGAAAGAACTAGCCAAGCTCTGGAGTAGTTTTATGCAGAAGATACAGCGAGTAGCGGGCCCTAATTCAGGGAGTGAACTCATATGGAAAGCCACAAGTCATGGTGAGTTTACAACAGCTAGTGCATATACAGAACTACAGGGTGTGACTGAATGCCCATACAGAACTACATGGATAAGGATTTGGAAGTTGAAAGTTCTTGAGAGAGTTAGGGTGTTTGCTTGGAGATGTGCACATAGAAAATTGCCCACTAATTCACTAACTCACAAGTGGAGTGGAGGGTCTGGAGTATGTTCTATTTGTAACAGACAGGAGGAGGACATATTACATGCCTTAAGGGATTGTCCAAGCGCAAATTCTTTATGGAGGAAAATGATCATACCAGCTAGAAGGGCAGAGTTCTTTGGCACAAATTGGTGTGAATGGTTCCAACAAAATCTGTCAAAACACTCTTCAAGTTGTGATGAGGAGATGTGGCCTGAAACTTTTGTAACAGGATGCTATATGATATGGTGGTGGAGAAATTTAAAGAGGAAAAATCCAGATTTTGAACTTCCTTCTCATGGGGATAAAAGTATTAGACAGAGGGTGGCAAATTATTTTCAAAGGTGGGACATGGAGGTATGTAATACAATCAGAGGTGTTGTTACAGGAACCTCATGGAAACCTCCACAAATGGGCTGGTGCAAGTTAAATGCAGATGGAATGACATCCAGTCTTGGGTGGGGTGGCTGTGGGGGAGTAATTAGAGGGGATGAAGGAGGATGGATTCAAGGTTTCACCATGAAACTCAACACTAGCAATGCTCATGAAGCTGAAGCTTGGGGAATTCTTAAAGGATTACAACTTTGTTGGAACATGGGGATTAGAAAGTTAGAAGTAGAGTCTGATGCAAAAAATATAGTTCAGCTGTTTGCAGGAAAACAACCAAGAAGAGCACTGCTTGAACCTTGGGCAAGCATATGGTTAATGAGAAATCTGAATTGGCAACTCAAGTTTTGCCATATTTTGAGAGAAGGTAACAAGAGTGCGGATGCAATTACTGCACTATGCTGGAAGCTGCAGCAGGAAGAAGTGATCTGGGACACACCACCTGTGGAGATAGAACAAGTATTACAAGAAGACTCATGTGAACTTGAGGAAGCTCGCATACAGTGGGCTAGTGTGTAATGGGCGTTGCCCCTTTTCTTTACCTAAAAAAAAAAATATAAATAGATAATATCATAATTTATCCTATCTACTCTATTTGGCTCTGACAACTTTAAAGTATAACCATTATCATACATGATTGTAATGGTGATACTAATGAAGAATACAGCTAATCAGCTATTCTTTTTTTATAACGAGAATACGTCATTTCTTGAGTTGCGTGTAGTGCCTAGAAATTAATATAAAATAATCGACAACCTTATCAATAAAATTTGTATCATCCGATGGCCATATTTAAAAAAGAAACTCCCTACCAAACCCAATATTTAATGAGGCCAAGTCAGGTCAGATCCAAATTTTGGCCAACCTTAATCAGCAATAGGCCTAGTTTAATTCGAGCAAAACCTGACCCCTAGTAATAGTATGTTGGCCAAAAAAAAAATGTCTCTAAATTGGGGACGAGGCCCCACGATAAAAAGGAGCAAAAGAAAACGCATAAAACGCATCCTGTACAGTTGTACCTAACAAAAATGTAAAAAAGAACAAATGGTCTCACTATGACAAACTTAAAAGCCTCGGGTGGGGGAGGGAAGTGGGGACTGGGAGATGCTTCTCTTTTCTACAAAGTTCTTAGATCACCAATCCTAAATATAAGATCAATTTAGAGGGATAGATTTAATTCTAAATACAACTTCACATACTTAGCAATTTGATAAGGCACTGTCGGACTAGGGAATATGAGCAGACGAAGTTCAACGCAAACCTGTAATTAGCAACAAGATGCATGTCCTCTCTCAACCTATAAACAAATCAATATTCCCAATGATTTGTCCTTAAAAATAATAAATATTTCTAATGCCTTTTTTACCTTCTTCCTAATGCCTAATAAATTATGAACAATATGATGTGGAAGTGATTCACTTCAATCTTCAACTCAATATAATAAACAACACTCAACACTCAACTCCAGCACTACAACTTCTAATTTTTAATACGGTACAATATATTCAATGAGAATATATTGCGTGAGACTTTATTAATTGGAGGATAACAACATTTTACATTTACATGATACTCCCTCCCTCCGTTCCTAAATATAAGAGCACTTTGACTTTTTTGGAGAATCCTAAGAAAGCAAAAAAGTCAAAGCCAAATAAATCCCAAATCTTAATTTAATTCATTTTGAGACAATTTCAAAGCCAAAATTGCGTCAATTGCAATATACCCCCTCTAGTTCCAAATAGAAGAGTACACAAGATATTTACTTCAATTTTAACTATAAAATCTTTAACAACTTTATTTCCCAGATTAATATTTTATTATTTTTTAATTTGTACCCAAAGCGTCCATATATTTTCTTTGCACGGAACCTTCAATATAGTCCCCAATCCCAATATACATGATTAGAGAAGATGTTACAACTTTTCTTAAAATTCGCAACTTAATTATGTACCTCTAATAATAACTCTAACACCAATTCATGTTATTAAGGACTCTTGGAGGTAAAAATTGATTTTGTTTCTCATTAGTATTACACTCAGACAGAACTAGTCCCAAACAAAGTTTTCTACCGCACCATTAATAGAAATTACAAACCAAGTAACATAATACTAGACCAAGGGACCGATGAGTAGAATTAATCTATCCACAAGTGAGCAATCAATTACGTCAAGATGAGCAATTCCTATTTGTTTATCTTGCTACTGCCCACAAATGGAATTCTACCTCACATAAATATCATGTTCAGCAAGCGGAGGAGGGGAGAAGAGACTATTACAGACCAATCACCTCCGCACAGGTGGGACAACACCCCTACCGGGTGGTGCACCACGACCAGCAGCCTGAGCCTGCACAAGCAAATAATCAGAAACATAACAAAATCTGAGAAAACTATGTGCAAATGTATAATAAAATATGCTGAGTGCAGAGTTAAAACATATCTCGTGTATATGGCCAAATGGAATGTTCTAATAAAATTAGAGGAGTGTAAAAACCTTTGCTCGCATAGCAACTGCTCTGCCCCTACCAACTCCAAGTGATGCACCCTTGCCCTTCACGACATTCAAGAGGAAAATATTAGACTAAGAATACATACAACTAGAGAAATACTTCATCAATGAACGAAATGAAGGTACCTTGATTCTAGCATCCAAACGCTTGAACATGGGTGCGTTCTTTAGCATGTCCGGTATGACCATAAACCTGTTAAAATTATTCAGTCATATCTTCTCAAAGCACTTACAATTACCATACAGAGATCATAAAACCTTCTTTGGAATATAAATTTCATTTAATCCTAAGTACACAAGGTAAAACACATACCTGACTTTGCTGCCTCGAATAAATACATGTTCAAGTTGGGATGTTTTTCCATCCTGTGGAAGATGTGGATGCGGCCATTATCAGTAAACATGAAGATTATCGATTTAAACACAGTCAATTTAACAAGAAACAACTTCAAAATGATATAAATAAAATAATAAATCATATTCAGATTAAGTGAATGCTCAGTTGTTTAGCAATGTTGCAGTTCAAACTATAAATAAGATTAGCACACAATCTTTTGACTTGTTGAAATTACAACAGTATGAATTTCACAAAATTTATCGAACACGAAATTTGAGAAGGCACATTGTTAAATTCATTGGTTTCTTGTACTTGAGGAGCCCCAATAAATGAAACTAACATGTCCTGCTTGCTTTTGAAATTCTGTACATGCTCATAGTCGACTTGATGCAAACTAAAATAATGATATGCATATACAAACGTTCTATCACTCAAATCCAGTGGTTCTAACATAAAAACTTATATAGTGCCAGAAAACTTATAGCTACTTGTACAAGCATAATAGCCTGAGGAGACTATGGAGACGAGACCTACTTCTATTAGCTGTGTCCTTGGAAATGGGGAGTGGAAACATCAACATTTGGACTTACATCTAGCAATCCTGAAGTAGTCCAAGCTACCCCAATGACCATGTCCACGACCAAACTTGGCTCTTTTCCAGATTAAACTTTTTGCCATGATTGGTTTAAGGTAAACTGGACAAGTTCTAGCTAGTAAAATAAAAACACTAACCCGTATGATCTAAATCCAGCAAGGGCCAGAATTAAAAACACAAATCAAATCATTTCACGCAAAGAATATCTCTCGTGGGAAAAAAGTATCAATCAAATTTTCATGCTTGAAGACACAAGCTGAAACTACTAAGATGCCTCTGGGATTACTCACTTATAAAAGGTCAACTCAGTTTTAGTCCCCCTTAAGTCCTGGGGAAGGACATATACTAGGTAGTCTTACCTAATTTGAACCCACGACCTCAGACTCCATGGCAAGCGAGCTTACCGTTGAGTCAAGTCGGTCCTTCACCAAGTGGGGATTACCCACTTATATAAAATTAATATGAAAATCATAACAGCAGGGCTACAGACAGATGGACTAGAGTTATACTCCCTCCGGTCCTATTTATAAGTCGCCAACCGCCCATATTGTACAAACCAAGGAATGACGGTTAGTAGCGGTTACATCATTAAATTGGTCTTGTTTTATTTTTCATTTCCATCTTTGCCTCTCCTCACAACTATTAAATGAGTCATAATGAGGCAAGCAAAAGTAAATGCATAGATCTCTTTTTTCAATGTCAGGGCATATTTGGAAAACTTTAATTAATGAGTTAGTTAGTGGTAGTTGGCGACTTATATTAAGGACCAAAATTTAGTGGCGGTTGGCGACTTATAAATAGGACCGGAGGGAGTAGATTAGATTAAGCATAAGGGGCTGCCAGAAGCAACAGCAACTACCCATGACACAGCTAAAATGTACGGCTCTCTAGACCACATACACACAGCTAAATTGTAAAATTCATTGAAATAGCACAGCATGACCAGAAGACTTGGAACCTGGGCTTAGCAAGAAATAAATGAAAAATAAAGAGCTATATTCATCAAAAACTTGGGTGGTAAAGGTTTGGTTTCTGGTCTTATAAACTCAGTACACTTTCCTAGACCACGTAATGAGAGACATAATATCAATTATTACACTGGAAACAGCTTGTTCAAATATAATAAACACAGTGCCTGAACTAAACAACTCACATGAATTTTACTACTTAGATCAAAATTAACTGATAAAAAACACAACAAACATACATGTGTGACCAATGAGCATAAAGAATAGTAATGAAAAATACCTTGGCGGTGTAGGTAATGTTCTCGAGTTGACAATTCCAGTTATCTTCACACTCAATCATGCTTCCTCTATACAGTTCTCCACTCTTCAGCTCCACGGTGACCACGTGGCCGGAAGCCTCGTGAAGAAGCTTCACTGGTATTCCCAAGCTCCTACTCATCGCTTCCTTTTAACTGCTCTGCGCAACATTAACGCATCACATTTTAATGCACATAATTTAGCGATTATTGTTATGTAATTTGGAAGGTGGAGAATGTTACCGTGAACGCCGAAGATGCCGAAACGATGATGGCGGCGGCAAAGCAAAGAGGCGAAGAGTTAGGGTTTTAGGTTTGGTGATGGTGAGATAACAGCCGCTGTGACTGAGGGGACAACACAAATAATTCTTCAAAACTTTTATTAAGTTCTCATTAATGTGTATTTTTATCCTAATGAAATGCTTTAATTTTAATTTTTTATACAGCATTAAAATCTATGCAAAGATAAATGATTAATTGTGAGTTGATTTTGATTTCTTTATAAAAAGTGAACACAAATAAATGAGAACATAGTTGTCTATCATTGAGCAAAACTAATGTTTTGATTATGATATAAAATTGGATGAAACTATAAGGTTGTCAAGTTGGTAAAGATATTTGACTAATAACTATGTGATGTGTATTCGAATTACGCCAATGTGAGGATTTTATGTGGGGCTATTTGTAAGTGACTTTGCAAGCATTTTTGGACCTTGAGGAATGCACGGGTCACAGCGAATGTAGTTCACTAAAACTTTTAGTTATAAAAAAATTGAATTAAAGTATAAGTATTAACAAATGGTTTTTCCTTTTATTTATTTCAAATTGATTGCAATATTTATTGAAGGGCTAAGGTCTACCAATAAATATGCACAAAGGGTAATATTTATCCAGAAAGATTTCTTAGCCTAAATTTGCCTCGAAAGTTCGCAAAGTAGATCATATTAGTCATTTTCCGTTAAAAAACTTATTTTATCCGTTAAATAGTTGACATTTTTTTGGCCAATGTGTTAAATAGTTGACATTAAACATTAACAATTTTATCAGTAAATGATAGATAGGATATAGTTTGTATACTTTTGAGGCAATTTGGTCTAAGAACTACTTTTAAGGTAAATACTATAATCCACATACATACTTTCTAAATCAATATAAATATGGCTCTCAAATTTTTTTGCCAACCCCTTAACCCATTATTGAATATTTTAATTCTACTACTTTTTTCTTGCCAAACTATCTTTACTTTTTTTTTTTATGAATAGATTTAATTTTACTTCTTTTAACGCTAACACCAAGTAATACTGCTCTTTGCTAAATTAATGGGGTAGAGTTGGACCAACTAAAGAAATCATTTGGTCAATTAAACTTATATGATGTTTTGTTTTCACCCTTAACTTTTGAAAGCACGTTTTTGGTCTTTTCACCTTAATTTCATCATTTTTAAATCATGGTTTTTTATGAAAATAATTTTTTAACAAAAGAACCATATTTTATATGTTTGCATTTATTTTACATCCATTGGGGTAAATGGGCTAAAAACATCTTTTTTTCATATTAATGTGACTAGAGTGAATATTTGTATCAAGTTAAATGATTAAAAATGCACTTCAATCTACAAAGTAATTTACAATCTTTACATATGATATGTGGCTAAAATGGTGTGATGGCCGGGTTTTGAAGACAACCATGTGCATATCAAAAGTGAAATATATTCAAGTATTCAAACCATTTTATTATTTAGGGTAACAAATACATGCAATCGAACAAATGTGAAGGAACCAATAAAAAAGTTAGCTGATTAAAAAAAAAATAAAAGAATTAGGCACAAATCCGCATGTGATTAACAGCTTCTACAAACACATGCTCCTCCTACTTTATGACCAATCCGTTTTTACTAGTTTAAATTTGAATGTAAACAGTAGATGATCCTTTATATGCCTTTTCTTTTCTACCTTCTTTATTTCTTTTAACATTATCTTTATGATATACTTTCATTTGTGTAAATAATTTTATTTTGCAATGGGAGTATTCAGTGACAGTGCAGTGAAATTTTGCCAAATTCCACCATTCAAATATGTATTAGCTACCGATACTTTTAACATGTTAGATGCATGTCTTGGCTACCAGAACTCCGGTAGAGAATTATTTTTATCTTACAATAACATTTTAATGGTTGAGAGTTAAAAAAAACCAGATCTGAGAAGTTTATATGGTAAATTACTCGATCCACAACTTTATCCACTCATATTATCCAACTTATGAGTTACTATTAAGTGAGTATTATTTCTCTCTCCCACCTCTTCTTCGCGGATGATTTGATCCTCTTTGGAAGCACAGATCCCCAACAGATTGAGCTTATCAAAGCAACCCTTCAAGTTTTTGTGCTGCCTCTGCACAGGTGGTAAGCCAAAACAAGTCCCGGATCCACTTCTCCAAAAACGTCAAGAGGAGAGAAGCAAGGAACATTTGTCATTCCTTGAACTTTCAGGAGACAGACCAACTAGGTAAATATCTTGGTGTCCCCCTCCTACACTCCAGGGTGACCAAAGATACTTACAAGTACTTAATCGATCTGGTGCAAACAAAATTGGTCAACTGGAAAGCGAAGTCTCTTTCATTAGCAGGGAGAATTACACTTGCTAAATCAACTCTCACTGCTATTCCCTATTATGTCATGCAGTCTACTATGCTTCCCCTGAATTGTATACAAAAAATTGAAAAGCTTATCAAAAATTTCATTTGGGACTCTGAGCCGCTTGACCGAAAGGTCCACCTTGTTGGCTGGCAGGAAATGTGCATGCCGAAGGACCAAGGAGGGTGTAGCATGACTCAACTCCGCAGCCAAAACCATGCTTTCCTATCCAAGCTAGCTGTCAATTTGCTGCAAAAGCCGGATAAGCTGTGGTTCCAAGTTGTAAAGGCAAAGTACATGTGGGGGGAGGTACCAATTATGAATTCAGGACTAAAGTAGCTTCTCATACCTGGCGTAGTATAGCATCGGTCTGGCCTTCTGTAGCCTCCAACATCTCTTGGAAAGTGGGGGATGGAAGAACGACTCGCTTCTGGCAGGATGACTGGATAGGGGATATGAGGCCTCTCAAATTACTTACATATGCAGATGTGCCTAACTCTTGCTTAAGCAACAAGATAGCAGACTACATTGATGAGCACGGACAATGGGAGTGGCCGCTAATCCAGCACCTCCTTCCTCCTAACCTTCTAAGCATCCTTCGTGATACTACCCCCTTACACATGGAAGCCAACCAGATGCCTGCTACTGGAACCTCTCCCTAAATGGTGAGTTTACTGTCTCCACAGCCTATAAGTCCTTTCAAGATATCCTTGCTGGGGAAGAGGAAAAGCATTGGTCTCTCTTATGGAAGTGGCCGGGTATACAGAGGGCAAGAATCTTTCTATGGCTAGCCTACAAACAAAGACTCTTGACAAATGCTGAGAGATCAAGAAGGCACATGACAACCTCTAGTTGCTGCCTTAAATGTGGTGCTGAAACTGAAGATGTTGATCACATCTTGCGCCACTGTACCGTAGCTCAGGCTTACTGGTCCAAAATGATACCATGAGACAAGTTGAGAGACTTTCTCTCCAAACCATTCCAACAATGGTTTCTACAGAACTTAAACCCACGCTGCATGGGCACCCATTGGAGGCTCTACTTTGGGACATTATGCTGGAAAATATGGGATAATAGAAACAAGAGCATTTTCACAAATGAGTCTTTATCTCCGGAAGAGATCATTATCTCTGTAACCTCTTTTGTAAATCATATGGTTATTGTCAATGGTTTTTTGATGTCCTTGACATAACCAAACACAGATTGTACATGATTTTTTGATATAGGCAATGAATATATATCTCTTACCACTAAAAAAAAAGTGAGTATTATTTAGGGAAAAATAATGTTGTAAAAGCCGGACCGGAAGGCGAGTTAGAAAAAGCTTCGGGTCATGGTTCAACACGGTCAAACCGCTCAAATCGATGGTTGGACCGAATAACCGTTGATCCGAAATGTGAAGCGGTCGACGGTTAGATCGGTTCAACCGTCTGATTCGGTCCGGTTCTTACAACACCAGGAAAAATCATACAAAAATCTCACTCAAAATAGATAATATCATACAAGTTTTGTGAGTTGTCAATAATGCGAGTGAAAAGACTACCATCCCTAACTTAAGAAGTTGCATTAACAACTCACGTTCTAATTGTGATTATTGATTGATACCCTTATTTTTTTTTACCAAGATTAAACTTGTAAAGTTTCAACCTAACCATTGTCAAATCAGACTCAAAGAAGGCAATGCATGATTTTAACACGCTTTGACGACTTCCGCTGCTACTACTGTCTGAATTATGATGAATTAGCATAAGTCAATGTGTCTAGTCATACAACAACGTCATAATTAATTTCGAAATCTGACTTTTGTAAACTCAAATCAAATCAACTTCATGTTACCTTAGTTTTTGCAATAACAATAAAAAAGATTTAATAACACAAAAAAGATGCCAAAAAATGTAGGCCATCGACAACATAAATGATGTAGCATTTGCGTCACACTTATAAATTTATAATGCAATGCACTAGAAAAGTTGTCTAATATGCACACGAGTTTCAATTTTAAATACTTACATGTAAGAAATTTTCACTTTATCCCTTGTATTTTTCAATATTGTTATTTGAAACTGATTTGTCTAACATATAAAATAATATTCACTTTGATCATGAACATATGACATATTGACCAAACGTAATTAGGTTATTAAATTAGTTGGTATATAACATGATCTGTCCAAAACAATAATAGTATAATCATCCTTGAAATTTCATTTTTTCCCCTTATTTGATTACTGATAATTGATAAATGAGCATCGATGGGGGCGACTCTAAGAATATCTTTAAAAATTTGAAATGGGCTCTACATTTAAAACAATGACAAAATCCTCAATATTTCATGCATTAAGAACAGTGGGAATATATAATGGCGCACAAACATTTTTCAGAAGTAACATAGGAAAAACACAAAAGCTATCAATTATAAAACCCCAAATTGGCATATATAGAGTTGTCAATGTCACTTCTCATTTAATCACATTCACTTATAGAAAAGTCAAAATCTTTTAAATACTAGCGTTTTTCATTTTCTCTTGAAAAAATAGCAAGTAAATTATAGCATAATCATGAAATTTATTTTTCACTTGCAGCTGATTTCTGTCTATAAATAATCAACTAATGATATTATTAAGAACAATGAGACATTGACGACATCATCTCAAAATTTACATTGAACTCAAGTCTTCTTTTGTAAAAAACGAAAGAATATGTAATTAAACTACTACATTGCATCGAGACCGTTGAACGTGGGAAATTTGGCAGGAAAGAAAAGTCTCACCATGTTCATCACATCATATATGTATATGAATCGGTAGATGAAAGCCAATGAATTCCTGTGTTCATAGCATGGGCGATCTATTTTGTGTCTTAATTTTTTGCTTCGCCATCAACATCTTGTTCTGTGTTTTTTCGCCACTTGGCGTCGGTGCTAATGGTGAACCTAAAGATCTGGCTCACCAATCCATAACGCCAATCAATTACGATCTTTATCATTCCAGGTAACTAAATCCTTTTCAATCCTCAGATCTTTTTTAAAAAAATCTTCTTTTTTTTTGTTTTTCCTCCTGAATTTCTCATGTTTGAGTTGATTTGGAAGCTTATAATTTCACAACTTAAAATCTTAGAAATGAAAAGAACAGACTCTAAATCTTATATGAATCACGGAGATCGGTGCTAGATTTTCATTCCTGTTGCCTCCTTTGGGTTTAAGGTTTCTTTTTATGTTAACTTGCAATTTATAGCTTGAGAAATTAAGGTTGAATTTAGTTCAGTATTTACTATTCCTTCCCGTGAGCCGGGCCGCCAAAACAAGTTTGTTTAGAAAACATGTAAAAGTTAGCTGTGTCTGCATTTATATTATGATAGAATTAATAAATATGTGAGAGAGTCTGAGTCAAAGTATGAAAAAACATGTTAAATGAAGAGATTAAGTAAGGTGTGATCTTATATTTTGTACAAAAATTTTCAAAATTTGAGCTCTTATATTACGGATTAGAGGGAGTAATATATGTGGTGAAGGATGTTCTCTTGAATTTTTCCTATTTGCAGCTGAGTTCCTGTTGTGTGGCCTCATTATTTTTTTTATCAATCTCATATTCAGTATCTTGAATTGTGTCATTCCATGGTAGCTGCCAAGGATGAAGAACAATATCCTTCAGTTTTTTTTTTTGTATAATGCATACTCACTTTGGTAGGTGTACTTGTTTGTTGAGCTCTTGCAATGAGAGGTGTAGACATGTAGTTAGAATGAGAATTTGTTGTTTTTGGGGTATGAGGTGAGGGTGGTGTTTATGTGGAATAAAGAAGATAAAAAGTTATGGCATTTGATTCCAGAGGTATCAAGTCAATTAAGATTTGAGGATGGATGGTGATGCTCATTAATGTCATTGGTTGTTATTACATTTGTAACGTTAATACATGCAGCGTGCTAATAAGCTAGTCTATTACCATCTCATTGAATTAAATTTTCATAGGGCGCACATCTTCTTCCGTATCTATATTTTTTGAGTTCTTATTCAGTTTGAAAGCCTTGTGGATTTTTCATATTATCTATGCATGTTACTTTGATATCTGGTCGGAGCTAATTCCAGAACCCTTTTATAACTTTTGTAAAGATTATATATTTGTTCCTAAATGAGGCACAAGATGGATGGTGTTTAAAAAAAATCAAAATTATACTTATTCTTCTAACTCTAAACTTTGCTAAATGTGTAGAAAATTATTGTAACAATAATAAAAAGGTTGCATGGAGCCAATATCTGAAGAAAGTTTGAGAATATATTAATAATGAAAAAGAGAAAACAAAACAGTCCAAAGCCTGAGATGAGCTACATATGATATTGACAATGTCACCCCTTATGGCTGTTTACTTTACATTATGTAAATTAATGTTCATTCGTTTCATGAACCTTTTGGTGCCATCTTGCAGTGGCGATTTGGAAAAAGAGATCAAGGCTTTGGTCCACCGTCACCCAGATAAACTCAATGTGGGTTGCTGTGATGTATTTAGACTGTTTTATGATGTTTACTTGTTAATATGCACATTCTGATCCTGATGTTCTGAAACAGATTAAGACGATAAAAGCTAAAAATAAGGGCTATAATGCTGAGGTCATGGTGGTTACTTATTGCCAAGGCAAGAGAGAGAATCATGATCGCTCAAAATTTCGAATCCTTTTGGTATGTTTTGTACATTAATAATTTTATTAGTAGGAAATTTTACTTTTAAGTAATTAAATCAATAACAATTGTATGTTAAGGCTCATCTCCCCCCCCCCCCCCCCCACTATTGAATGACAGAGAGAGAGGGGGGGGGGATTAATGATGTAATGTTTAATCTTAAAGAGATAAGACAGAGTGCCATGCTTCAAAAACTGTAATTTGACATGTAGTGGATAGTCATCTCAAATTGGTTATTCTGGTGTTTTTGACAGATGATTCCTTGTCTTCCAGAGTTTTGGGCAGCATGGACGGGAGCTCATTACTACAGAACTTTCTTTAAGGATTTTGTCAATCCTTAGTGGAGAACAACATCTATCCAATATGGATCAAGCTTCCTTAAATAGTACACTTGACAAGCTTGTAATAAAGGCAAGTCAAAATATTTTCAGAAATGTGTTTGATCACTTTTAGATGCAAATTAAGATTACATGTTACTGGGATTATTTTTAAAACTTGGTTGTGCAACCTTACCTTGGAGAGATTGACGTGTAGTAATAGCAATAGAATGGTTAGATATGATTTCAAACTTCAAAGTCCCTAAATGTGTGCCTTGTTGGGACTGTGCAAATACAATATGGGACGATAAATTTTGGCAGAAAACTCTTCTGGCTGCATTTCGCATTTTCTTACGTTGCACTTGGATATTTTACATCAAACCTGATTATGTTCAGAAGCACTCTTACTGTGGGTCTGTGGCTGCTAATTAGTTCACTTAACCTCTGATAGTAATTACCATTACCATTATTATAATGGCGTTCAGATAATGTTCATTTGAAACCTCATGTATATTTTAATGCTAATGTTGATCCTCCAGCCTTCATAAAACCCGTTTTTTCAATTTTTTATTTCATAAACTAATAGGTAGATTGGATTTACAAATGTATTTCTTGCCGCATCATGTTTAATGTTCTACAATACATAGTAAGTATGACTTAGATTTAGGTATCTTTGATCTAAATAGTGAAGTCATAGACTTGGCAGTATTTTTATATTTGGTAATCATGCCCTGTTATTATTTTTTTTTTTGTTTCCTAAGGGTATCCCCACCCGTGTGTTAAGTAGAACTAATTCCTCGCTGTTCTGATTCCCTTATAGGGGATTAATAATACTTATGCATTCTCACGTTTGACTTTTATTTGCAACTCATTTTTTGTAGATTTTTCCTGGTTACTTTCATTCTATCCCAAAGCTAATGAAGGAAGAAAGTGTCTTAGCTAGATCTATCTGTCATTAAATTATATGTTATGTTTGTTCCATTAAAAAAGTTTGGTAGAGAACGGCAGCTTGGAATTGCTGATGTCTTATTTTTTGACAGATTATTCCAATGGAAAACTTGAATGGCCGCAAACTTGTTGAATCAGGAGATCTCTGTGAGAGAAGAAATGGTCTGACATTTTTTTTTAGCATCCTTAGCTGTATTAATTCGCTAGATTAAATTGAAAAGCTTGAATTTGTACTATATGGCAGGCAGAGGAGTTGATCTCAATCGAAATTGGAGTGTGGATTGGGGCAAAAAGGAGAAGGTTAACAATTTTTCTCTGAACTCCTCATCAAAGTTTTATTATTTAATTAATTTTAGGATATCTTTACCGTATTTTTTCACTCAAATCGTGCAAATTTATAGTTTATGACTTGTGGCATCACATCTTAACAAACAAATAGGATTACGTTCCATACGAGGATTACAAACAAATAGGATTACGATCCATACATCTTAAAATATCGCAAATTTATAGTTTATGATTAAGGTTCTGATTTTCCTGTTTGTCTCTCACTGCCCTTACTTTAATTAATAGGATTACGATCCATACGAGGAAAATCCTGGAGCAGCTCCTTTTAGCGAGCCTGAAACTCAAATCCTTCGGAAGCTTGCCATATCATTTGATCCACACATGTGGATCAATGTGCACTCTGGAATGGAGGTAATTCTTTGTCACCCATTTCAAAAATTTAAGTCAGTTTTTGCTTTCTGCTATTATCCATAATTATGCTTGACTGAGGATTAGCACATTGTTATCCAAGGAGGAACAGTATATGAAATTCTATTGCTGTCAATAGTTTATTGTTGTTTTTAATTATTTTACATCAGCCTTCTATTTTGAAAGCTTCACTACCTTCAATAACATAAATTTTAATTTTGCTCAAATATTTGAAGCAAGAGTCTGGCTGTATATATGTATGTATATGAAGCACAAAATTCTTATCCCTCTTTTAGAGGTCGAATATTTGTGACTTAAATATGCCACAACACATGTTTACTGACCCGAAATACATAAAACTTCTTGAAACATAGATAACTCTTTAACTACTTCCTTGTTCTTGACCCATCTGTTTCTCCTTTCTAAGATATATTACTTTAATTTTGTGCCCGTGATAGGACAAGAACTGAATTAAAAGTTCTACTTAATGCTATAGAGTGGCCGTGATAATGGTTAAATTCAATAGGATGTGATCTTGCTTCTCTCATTGTGTATGTCTGTGCATGTATGGTTAAGTTACAGTGATTATATTTCAGTTATTTCTTTCTTCACAATGTTAGCTCACATAATTCTTCTCCCTCTTCAGGCTCTTTTTATGCCATACGATCACAAAAATACAACTCCTAATGGATTGCTATCGCAACAGATGAAGATATTGCTTGAAGAAGTAAACAATCTTCATTGCCAAAAACGTTGTACAATTGGATCCGGTGGTGGTTCTGTTGGGTTAGTTTTGTTTTATTGGAATAATATTTGATTAGTACGAAAATTTTGTTTGATCAAAAGATTTTGGTTTACATATCTGTTTCATTTGTTTTCTATCCTTGGTTCACACTCATTTGGTGAATAGAGGAAAAATGAATAATTCCTTTATTTATGTAAATAAAATTCTGTGCCATTGTCCTTTTGAAACCCGGGGCTTGATTGCTGTTGAAAACTTGGCGTCTATAATCACTGGGTGCATAAGAGGTCTTAGCTCAAAAAATCAATTAAATATTGATAGGCTACTTGATTGATGTCTGAAATTGAGCCTTAGGCCTTGGACAAGAATTTGAGGTCGAGGATGTTACAAGTATTCTTAGGTTTGCAATCTCTTTTCTAGTTCTGGGTTGCACATTACATAGCAGTGGGAGTTAGTTAGTCCTTTATATGTTGTTGTATTGGAGTTACTCCACTCAGGGTCGTTATAGTTAGTTAATGAAGTTTTTCAGATTCTGGAACTATTTTTTTTTTAACAGCATTTAATCTCCCTGACCTCCACCACAATGACAGGTATTTGGCTCATGGAACAGCAACAGATTTTATGTATGATATTGTGAGGGTTCCCATGGCGTTTACATTTGAGGTTTGTCAGTAACAATCATTCCTCCAATTATGTTAGTAAATCATTGTCAGTGCCCTTACGTTTTTAACTTCTTGGAATGGCAGATATATGGAGACGGCACAGCCTCATCAAAAGACTGTTTTAAAATGTTTAACCCTACTGACGCCCCTAACTTCAGCGTAAGTTACATGGCATGCAAAGTTATTTGAAATGATCGATTTACTGTGATTTTTTGCACTTCAATTGTAAGGGTTGTTATTGATTGAAGCTAACATGAATGGAGAAGAATGGAACATAATAATTTAGAATATGTAAAAAATGAAGGGCAAAAAAATAAAAGCCGAACTCTAATTCTTTATATTGTCAATTTGAATTTCAGAAAGTCCTAAATGATTGGTCAGCAGCATTCTTTACAATTTTCAAATTGGGGCCTTCCCGGCTTGGTGAAATCCATCCAAATGCAACAGCATCCAAGATGGATAAATGGGTATCCATAGATGACTATCTAGATGGGTATTTAGTGGAGAGGAGAAATAGGTATGGGAAGAAGCAGGAGGTGATCGATCTTGGAATGCAAGAGATAAGAACATACTTTAGGCTTTTTTTGTTATCTTCAGTTCTGCTAATGTTCATGTTCTGCTCTAGAATTTCAAAAGGCAAGTACATTAGACCAATTGTTTCTGCCGTGCCCCTCTAACCATCTTTTTTATGTAGGGCACTGCTTGATTTGTACATCCAATTTTGAAAAACCGTTATTTATTCAATCGAACAACGCCTATGTTTATTATCGGTCCCAAGCTCGGGTAAATGAGGTTGTGTTTGGCCCTAATAGTCAACATAAAACCCTGTCAAATTTTATAAACATGGTTCAATGACAACGGTGTTACACGATCTATATAGTTGACCTTATTGAGATGAAACGTCGTTACTTATTCAATTGTCAGGTTTACTATGAAACTCCTTAGTTATCCATAATCTGATTTTCTTAGAAACTCCAACTCAGGAATTGGTCTATTTAGTATTAGCTTATAAAATAATAACGGATAAATTGGTTTAATGTCAAGCTTTAGTTGTGATTGCTAGTCGAGCAAATATATGTATGAAATTTAGAATTAATGATGTGTTATGGTTTATTCATGGATTGGATGTTTCAAACCATGATCCCTCAACCAATACAAAAGATTATACTCATCAAAACACTTGCGGACTTTGTTCTTAATTCCTATCAAGAAGAACTGTTCCAATTTAATATGCAAATTTTATTTACAGTGTGATAAATTGATTGAGATAGGTACACTGCATCCTAATTTGTAGCAGATTCCGTCTCTCGGCATTATGATAGGACTCGATACTTTAGCACCGTTATTTGTTAATCAGGAATTAATAGAAACCTAGCAGTGCCTTCATTACAGGGTATGAGCCATGTACCTGCCCTGTACATCCAAAAAGGAACAAAAAGGGATTTCAGGCAAAGATATGACGAAAAAAATTCATAATATATTGCACCTCATTACTAAATAAATGCAGCACATCAAGACTTTGGTACAGCTACTTCCCATGACAGCCAATTGCACAATCACAACTAACTATAACAGCAATAATATGTGTCTGTTGGAAAAGAAGACAGCCAATAATTTGATTTAGAAAACGTGCTTTGAGTTTGACTTGACAAAACGACTAGAGTGGAAAAGAAAGACTTGAGAATTGAATAGAGACATGCAAAAGATCTGCATGAAAGAGAAAACACTTGATAATGAGGCTCACAAGGACAAAGTTCTTATTATTCAAGGACTGCAACATCAATTTACTAGCATAAAAGACATGTTACACTTTCTCAATAATGTGTAAATTCATGGTTGAGAATGTGAATCATCATGCAGATGTCAAAAGTCCAGAAGAATGATTCCCTTAAGCTAATACCCTATTGACTACATGCACAGTATATAGCTGCAAGTAGAGAGGAGGAAAGTCAGCTCTAACCTCAGAATGATTTAGTATAGCAGAACAGGTGAGCAAGATTCACTAATACTTTGGCCGTATGTATATGTTTCATAGTTATGATTTCAGTGTTTGCTTCATGTATTTGAGAGCAGACCGCAACATTCCTCTAGCTTTTCTATCTGGATTGCATCCTGACATTATCATTTCTTCATACACAGCAGGAACCTAAAACCCAATCAATGCAACATATTAGTGAAATGAAGTTGGTCAGACAATGGGGCACAAAGATGCCAATAAACAAAGTGTACAATTTTTAGCATTCCATTTCTTGTCTTCAATGAGAAATCACCCTCATCCACATCACGATAACATATGTCACGAAAGATGCTCATGTTGAAAGAAAGGGCAAAGGATTATATTCAACGCAGATTATATAAGTTGAAACTTCAAATTTTTGTTAATCTGGTTTATAAGTTTACCAGTAGGTTAACAATCATAGGGATTACAAACACTATCTTTATCCACGAAATGAGTGCCAGACATAAAATTAACAAGGGCAATATTCATTGATGATATGCCAGAAGAAACAAAACTAGTAATAACATAGAAGAGAGGCTAACTGGTCATGCCATGATGTACCTTGTCAAACTTGTCAACACGAATCAAAGCTTTCATAAGTGTAGTATATGTAACCACATCAGGTCGCAAGTTCTGCAGTTCATATAAACCAAAAGAATGAGTAGAATAAAAAGAAAGATCACATGAACAAGCCAAAAGAATGCAAATTTGAATGCCTAAAGGGCAATTCAGGCTAAAATCAACATACATTTTCTTTCATGTACTGTAGTACAGCAAAGGCTTCAGCATCCCTTCTATCTTCGCCAAATGCATTAATTAATGAATTGAGAGCTAAAAGACTGGGTGCTAAACCCTCTGCCGTCATAACCCTGAATGCATTAACTGCTAGTTCAGACAAACCCTGCATATAATCGAATTGTTACGTTGTATGCAACATGCACAGAGAATAGAGAAATGAACTAGTAAAACATTCAAGAGAAAACCATTATTAACGGCTATGTAGTTTCCTTTAATCTTTAATTTTGGCACCAACGTGTATTTTTCTCCTCATTAAATCCTCCAATTTCACTATGGTAGCGCAACTAACTTTTTTGTATAGAGGCTAACAATGCTAGTACAGCAAAGTTATAGGAGCTAATGATACTAGAAGAGTCAAATTAAAAGATTTAATATACATGCACCTCAAGAATGGTTTTCCCAAACATTCAATATCTATGATTACATACCCTCTGAGCATAGGCGTTGATTAAGGCATTATACATGGTTGCAGTTGGTTTGAATCCTGAAGATTTCATGACTTTTATGCAGTCTATTGCGTCATTATATCTTCCTGACTTCCCATATATATCAACAAGAGTAGTGTATGTTACTACATTGGGCAGAATTCCCTGACTCTGCATTCTATCTAGTAATTTACCAACTTGGTCCCATCTTTCCTGTTGCCCCATGGAATTAATCATGATGTTATAAGTCATGACACAGGGCATGTAACCACATTCCTGCATTTCCTGGAACAGCAACTCTGCCTTATCATGGCGCCCCATTTTACAATGACAATCTATCAGCGTATTCCATGTAACAATGTCGGGTTGAATCCCCTGCGACGTCATCTGATCAAACGTCGCCATTGCATGATCCAGACAATTATACTTCCCAAAAGTATCAATCATCACATTATAGAAATGCCTATCAGGTTGCACTCCACTTTCCTTCATCTCTTTCAGGACTTGAAATGATTTCTGCCACTCCCCTTTGTCGCGATAACCAGCTAAAATCCTACTATAAACAAACGAACTAGGCTCTAAATTGCTCGCTTTCATTTCTTTCAATACAATCCTAGCACTCTCCCATCTTCCTGCATGAACATATGCATCAATCAAAAGACTATAAGTCCGCTCATCCGGCCGAATCCCACCTTTCTCCATCTCACACACAATGAATTCAGCATCTCTCAAGCAACCATTTTTCACATACCCTTTTAAAAGCGCATTATAAGCGCGTGTTCTAGGTTCCAAACCACCCTCCTTAATCTCCTCAAATATCGCTTCAGCCTCCTCAGTTCTACCCTTATTCCCCAATGCTAATATAACAGCATTGAGAGTTGCAGATTTAGCACTCAATCCATTCCCTTGAGCCATAGCTAAAAAATGCAAAGCCAAATTAGGATCACCAGCCTTTGAAAAACCCATTATTATATCATTCAAAAGATGTGCATCAAGCTCAACACAATCACTCTCCATCTCCCTATAAAGCTTCTGCAAAATAGGTGAATCAATTTGGTTACACCTAATTAGAGACTGAATTATGGAACTATAATTCACAGAATCAGGTGGGTATCCATCATTACGCATCCTAGACATCAAATTTAGAGCCTTTTCAAAATCTCCATTACGTGCACAGGCAGAAATCAAAGCATTATAAGTCAAAGGGGTCAAAGATTGCCTCTGAGAGAGCAAAAAAGCCTCATAAAGTTTCTCACTTTTGCCAAGCGCATGAATAAGAATCGAATAAAGAAGCTCATAAGAAAAACAAAGCTTATGCTTGTGAAGCCAAGACACAAGAGCACAAGCTAATCCAATGGAAGACGAAGATGAGCACAGAGACTTCAAAAGTGAACGCCAAAGCTGAGCTGGCACCGCCCTGTAAGACTGAGCTAGTTGGAACTCGGTGGGGTCCAGTGAAGTGGGAGAAGCTGTGGAAGTGGGACCCACTGAGTCAGAAGATGACGTGGAGAGAAAACGAAGGAGAGGTGTGAAGTCGTAACGGCGGTTGTGGATGGAATAGAGTTCATTTGACGGCGAGAAGGAGAGTTGGTTGGAGATGGTAACGGCGTTCGGAGTAACGGAGTTAACGGCGGAGAGGCGAGTGTGGCGGTGGATGGGAAAATAGTAGGTGACGTGGAAAGTAGAGAAGGGAGGTGTGAGATATAGATGTGGAGGTAAAACTAGCATGTCGTTGTGATGAGATGGAGGTAATACACTCACTTACAGTTTCAGTGTGATATTGCGAATTTTCTGAATGGCTATGATTTATGGTGGAGTGGAGTTCGATGTGTGTTGAGGAGGAGGGAGAAAGGTGAGATATTTGCAGAGGCAACCTCCGAGAGCTATGTGGCACTTCGCGCGGTTTAATGTTGCTCACACAAAAACACGTCATAATTAATAATTAATGTTTTTTCAATTTAACTGCTCCTCCCACGCATAGGTTGATAGTTGACTTATTAGGTTGACTTAGACACGCATTAGGAACGAAAACATGTGTTCAAATCTAGGGAATCATCACTATTTATTTTTTTTTTTTTGATCATAAAGGAATCTTGTATTACTAACCAGAATAAAAGTCTGGAAACATTACATACTGAAATGTCCAAAGGAAATAAGCAAAGACAACATAACAAAACAGAAACCAAAGAAATACAATGGTTAGCAATGATTCCTATTATCCAATCCCCATTCTGCCATTGGAAGTGGTGGACACATCACTATTTATTGGGATAAGGGATAACCTGCCTATGTAAGTCGTACTTCCACCCCTTAAGTTTGAATTAGTTAGTTGTCAATAGACGTCGACCGAAATACTGGGCAGTGTTTAAAAAAAATACTCGTCCTCTCCTAAGTAAGACCTATTTATTTAATATATTAATGTGCTCTTACTTCTTACCTATGACTACTCTTTCACTTTCTTCTTTGTCTATGATGGAGGAGCATGTAAGAAAACTAAAAGAAGATCTCATATGTAAGAGGGGTAACAGATTACCAATGGGTAGTTCGAATCCCGGGAAGCACTCTTATTTGGAGAAGAGACAACTTTGTCTATGTTGATGATACTCCTACCCCACGAGTCCAGATTAAATCGGGCGGTGATTAACATAAAAAAAAGAGAAGTAATCGATTAGAATTAGATTTCATTTGTCACGAATGAAAAATTTCAATCTTTGAGAGCAACTCACCGTAAAAAAATCATATATAGAGTAAAGAGTTTATATAATCAGTGAATTTTCGATCAATTTTTGTTTTGGTACTTGAACTTTGAAATTGGTCATTTAGGTCCTCGATTTTTCAGTCAATTTTGTTTTTTATCCATGCAAAGACCAAAACCATCATTTTTTTTTGCTAACCCTCTCATTGAACTATTTTCAATATCAAATGCATGAGAACTTTTCTCTGAACAACCCACTTTCTAAGCATACAAGCAACAATGACCCACACATCTTTATCATTTTGAACATTGTCAATTATACCACGACGAGTATTAGACATCTTGACACAAAATAATGAAACAAAACCAAGTGAAAACACTAAACTATGCAAAGATCTAAGATATCAGTTACAAGTAGTTTGAGGGCGTGGTGAGATTTGCTATTTGCACACACATATAAAGGGAACAAAATGTTGGAGAGAACGAATGTAACCTTCATTCATTAAGGAAGGGAGGGGTTTGGTTAACAATCTATTCACACCTGGGCTTCTAGCTTCCAGTGTTGAGCCCAAGCCCAACCACGCGGTCTGATGGATTGCGTTGGTTGGGCCTATGTAGAGCTGGTAATATGGGCCTGGCCCGTCGGGCCGGCCCGTTTTCATGCAAACCCGAGGAGGGCCGGGCTTGCTATTATGGTGGAAAAAATGAGAAGCGGGCCTATAAGGGCCGGCCCTTTAGGGCCTCGGGCCCATGCGGGGCGGCCCGCGGGGCGGCCCGTATTTATAGGCCCGCTTCATTTTTAAGAAAAAAACAAAAAATGATTGATTATATTACATTTACAGGCCAGTGTTTAATGTTTATTTAGATTTTTGTTTGAAAAATTTGTTGTTTATTTTGACTATCAGATTATATGTATTAGTGTATGTTGTTATGTTATCACTTATCACTTTATCAGACTATGTTATGACTTATGATTATATTTATTGTGATGTTATTAGATGATTTTATTTTGCTAAAACCATAAAACGTACACGGAGAATAAGGTTGAAAGAGGAAAAAGTGGATTTAGAAAAAAAGATTTAGTTTTTTTAAAAAAAAATGGAAATGGGCTAGGCCCGGCCCGATGGCATTAGGGCCGGGCCTTGTAAATAGGTGTATAAAAAGGGAAGCGGGCCTAAATGGGCCCGGCCCGGCCCGTATTCCCAACTCTAGGCCTATGAGCCCGGCTTGTTGACCGAACCGAGTCAGCGAGCTGGAGCCAGTCTCAGTGGTAGTGTAACCGAACGAGCTGAAGATGCATGCTTTCAGAGCAAGGATCATCGCTCTCCGCTCAACCGCCGACTCTTTTTGCAAATCCAAGTGGCATCACTATCACTATGTATCTATCTATCTATCTATCTATCTATCTATCTATCTATCTATCTATTCATCTCAACATTTTTCTTCTCTCTCATTCGCGCCTTCTTCTGAAACTGTACTATTCACTCTCTTCTTGTGTTTCTAGGCAGATGAACTTATTGCAGACCGCTCTATTCACCGAACTCTCTGCACCACGCCAAGTAATTACTTACTTATATCATCATTTTTTCTTACCGTTGATTGTTTTTATTTTATTTTATTCATTTTGGAATGAAATGCAGGTACTGATGTTGCGGAATCTGGAGCAGAATCAAGTGCGAGGGAAATGCAAATGCAAATGCAAATGCAAATGCAAATTGTGAATGCACTACGCATGGGAGAGAGAAAGATGGCTTCTAATCTTCTTTTAGAATTCGGTCACGGAAGCCAATCATTAAGAGCTGATGATTTGGATGATATTTTTTTGTACTGTGCACTCACACCTGATCCATTGGTATGCTGAAAAACACATGGTATTTTTCATTGACTGTCAATTTATATTACATGTAAGATATTCATGATTTTTACTTTGTTTATTTCATCGCAAGTTTTCTGTGCTGGCCAAATAAATTAAGTGCTCTCGTAGAAATTTGTTGCAAAAGTTGGAATTATAAAAGTATGAAGGAAGAAGATGCTTATAGAAATTAGGTCTTTATTAATATTCAACAAAAAAGCTATGCTGATAGGAAAATGCTGTTATGGAAAATGCTTTAACCATTAAGTGCATTTTTTATGATGCTTTATTGACTAATTTGAACAATACTCTGTGAAAACAGATCATACTTGTGTTATTCAGTTGCTAGTAGGAAAGTACTACTGTATGTTTGTTTGTGCTAGAATATAAGGGAGCGAAAGGTTCACTTACATTTTGAACTTAGTACATGGTGGAATATTCTGATTATATGTTTATTCCTGTCATTTATTTGCTGTAGTTTGTAATGGAGATTTGGAGATTAATGGAGGAAAAAGAAATTATTTTCAATCGTAAATGCTCAGCTCTTATGATGCAAGCTCTCTGTAGAGGTGGTTACTTAGAGGAGGTAATATTAAATTTGTAAACTTGAAATATATAATCTCTAGTGCACATTCACTTTATCCTTTATGTAATCCCGTATCAGGGAACTACAAGTTATTTATGTCGTTGTCGTACTTATGATCTGTGGCAATTCTCCTTTTTCAGCTGACTGTTGGTTTTTCAATTCTTGCTTAAGTATCCTTCAATTGGTATTAGAGCTGGATTAATACTAAGAGCTACCTCTAGGAAAGAGCAACCTGGCCAACCTTTGGGGTAGGCGGTAAAGTTCTAAGGTACTCAATTCAATGGGCAGCTTTTGAACTTCGTGTTGTACCTTCCTCATTGGTTGATCAGGTTGCTCATTCTGCAGGTAGCCATTTCTATGTAGATAGGTCCGGTTCTAATGGACATTTTATATAATCCTTTTGTTCTTTGTCCAGGCCTTTAATATGATGATCTTCCTCAGAGAAACCCAGCACCTCTATCCATTTATTTCTTTATACAATAGTTTCTTAAAAGGATGCACAAAAGTCAAGAATATGACTTACGCAAGCAAATGTTTGGACTTGATGGAAAAGCACATGGTTGGAAACAATGAAGTTACATATAGACTGCTTCTCAAGGTTTGTACATAGAAAATTTTCCATTATTTATTTTGAAGAGGATTGATTGCTATTTTTTTTTCTGCTGCCAGTAATTTATCTTTGACTATTCTGAACAATATTTGTTTAATTTCTAGTTGACTTGATTTTTTATGATAAGTGGTTGATTTATCTAATCCTGTTTCTCAGTTTGCAGTTTTGAAGAAAAACTTGTCTGCAGTTTTTCAAATTTGGAAGGAGTATGTTAAGTACTATAGTGTTAGCATCTTTGCTCTGCGCGAATTTATATGGTCCTTTAGGAGGTTGGGAGATTTAACATCAGCATTTAAGGTTTTGCAACTGATGGTTTCCTTAGCCAATAAAGGGGACATTCATATTGGAAGTAGATATGACGAAAAATTTTTCACCAAACAAAAAAGTAGAAGTGATGTTAATGAGAAGTTGCATTCTATTAGATTGGACATCCCTATCCCTTTAAAAACAGAGCCAGGTTCAATCACATTGGATATGAAGGAGAACATACAAGTCGATTCTTTTATATGCCCTCCTTTTGAACACTCATCAGATGTTGATTCTACAAGTATTGAAGCTAAGAGTGTTGGAATGTGTCAGCTAAATGTGAAAAAATATCCAGCACAAATTATGAGGGTTTTGCGGTGGTCTTTTAGTCATGTAATACATGGATATGGACGTGCTCTAAATTATTACCGTGCACAGCAGCTTATTCTACAGGTAGGCATGTTAATTACGTTTCTTATTGTCTGTGCTGAGTAATATAGTAGTTGTATTAAACAATTATTCTCCCTAACTTTGTAACCATGTCATATTTTGTAAATATGGCTTTCAAATACTTATTTTATGTCTCAATGAAAGCGCCTGGAAACAATATTGCTTTGTCAATTCACATTTTATTTGCTTGCCTATATCACATGATACTTTCCCGTGCTTACTATAAATAGCATAGGACCATTTTATTGACTGCCAACTTTATTCAATCTGTTTCATATAAAGCATTTTGTTTTCTGTCCAGATGCAAAATCTTGGGTTGCAGCCATCCAGCTATACATATGATGGATTTATTAAAGCTTCTGTATCTCAAAGAGGTTTCAGTGAGGGTTTGGAAGTGGTATGTTTTAACGGTCTGCTTGTTGCACCATTACATCCAGTGATTTTCTGTTTTATCATTTGCTTGCTGGAGTAAGGTGGTGGTGAAATTTCAGACGGAAAATTTGGTTAACTAATTTGACCTCTAGTCATTGCTTACCAGCACCTTAGTATCTTGGCATTGAGAGTTTTAATTTGACACAAGTGTCACTTTGTGGTTTTATACTTGTGAAACCAATTCATAACAATACTATCTGTTTTACTAAGATTTTTTCATGATATATTCTTCTTTTATTTCCAGTTGAAAGTTATGCGGCAGAAAAAACTGAAGCCCTATGATTCAACTCTAGTAACACTTTCAATCAGTTGCAGTAAGGAACTTGAACTAGATTTGGCAGAGGCTTTGCTAGATCAGGCTAAATTCCAACATCCAGGCCCTTTCAATGCTCTTCTTGCATCATGTGACAAAATGGTGAGTTCAAGTATAAAACTTTGGATCACAAATGTAATTGTATGCTTTCTGTTAGCATTGCTAAAATTTAGTTTACTGGAAATTCAAGCCCTGTCCTTTAGCTAACTTAGTGTTTTTATTAAAGTTTTTGCTGGTGGCTATTGTTAACTTTGATTCTTTACCTTTATTTAAACCATACTCTCAACCAATGGGGATTTAGTCTAGTCTCAAGGGGGTGGCTAATTAAGATTTGTATCCCTATTGGGATAGGTGCTACATTTGGTGCCGGATAATTCCTCGAACAATATTGCTTCCAATAGGAAGATACCCATGCCTATAAAAACACTACGCTTAGTATAATTGTTAAGTATAAAAAATGAATATTCTTTTATCACTATTATATGGTGGATTAGGTTTGGCTGAAAAGTATTTGAGGTTATGTAGTGCCGGTAGCATAAATGATTATTTCATTGTTATAACGATATACGCCCTCCGTCCGTATATACAAGATACATTTTTTGAAAGGTTTTGTCTCTAAATATAAGACACATGTCAAATTTGTCAAAGCATTTAATGAGTTTTTATCCAACTTTACCCATCATTATTCTCTTTCATTACATTTTCTTTCATGCCCATTTATAACGCTATTATGATATTATCACACTTCTCTCTCTTATATGTTCAATCATAAATAGGGGCAGACTTGACAAAACAATGTTATTTGAGACACATTTATTTCTCTTTACCATTTCCTTAATCTGTGCTTTTACCCAAACATATCTTATATATTTAGATGGAGGGAGTACATTTTTATCCCCTAATTATATAAATATGGAAAATGTGTTGTATCTTATAGTGTGGCTTTCATTCATATTCCATTGAGGACTCTCTAAAGGTTTCTGTTTTATCCTTCCAATCAAATTTACAGGACAAACCTGAACGTGCCGTGCAGGTCTTAGCCAAGATGAAACAGAGGAATATTGCACCTGATATCAGGACATATGCATTATTGTTTAGATTGTTTACTAATGTAAATCCCCCGTATGAGAAGGGCAATTTGATATCACAGGTGGAAGTTGTTAAAAGAATCCGGGCTATAGAAAGGGATATGGTCAAAAATGGCATTCATCACAACTACTATTCATTGAAAAGCTTGGTAAATTCCAATTCCGAGTTTCCATTTTCTGTTTAAATTAAGGATTGTGCAAGTTTATGAAGCTTTCCTTTTGGCATGGAATTATATAGAACTAATATTAATTCTTGAAGGTTATTGATTTGGTGAATACTATAAATATTTTGGGATGAATTGGAGGTGACAAAGTGTACAGTAGTCCTGATTATACAATATAAATTTCCTTTTATGTGTTAACATCGTGCTAAATTTGCTCCCTGTTTTTTACAATCATAGCTTTTCTCCACAAACAAAACTATAGGGAAAAATAAGGGAACATATTTGAAAAATATCTTATTATGATGCTATTAGATGTAGTTTCTTAAAAGTTGCCTTGGTTAAAAAAGGACAGTTATAATAGTACATTTCATGGTTTTTAATGGCTTGGCCATGTCCTCTTTTATTTTCTTCCAGTTGAGGGCCCTTGGAGAAGAAGGCATGATAAGAGAGATGATGCAGTACTTACAATTGGCTGAGAATCTTTTCATTCGTAAAGACTATTCTTTGGGAACAGCTATTTTCAACATAGTGTTACAATATCTTGTCATTGCCCAAGAAGTATGTGATTTCTACATTGTATTTTCTCTATTTCAATGGCATTTACTGAAGTAGTTACCTCGTTATGTTTGTGTTGCTGGAAACTGATGTTTCAAATATGTATACAGAATCACATGGCAATTGGAATTTTCAAGATGATGAAGCTATGTGGCTACCATCTTAGTAATGCAACATATAATATAATGATCGATTGTTGTAGCATTCAAGGATGTTTGAAATCTGCTTATTTGTTGGTTTCAAATATGATACGTGAAGGGTTTCATTTAAGCACTCCAACGTATACTGCTCTCATTAAGGTTCTTCCTGTTGTTACTCCTCTGCCACTTCACACAATTTATCTTAGATAGTGAGCAATACAGAGTTTTATTTTTAAAGTAATGATATCAATCTACAATTGACAATCGTACTTATTTGATGTTGTCTTATTTCTCCAATATACATATGTATTAAATGGATGGTGTTCTTACCGGTCCATTCATCCTAGGTTATCTTCTCCTGAGAAAGTTTTAAAATCCAATATATCTGCAAAAGATAGGTTTTTATAATTGCAAGGTCCTTAAAGGTTGCTTATAATTGATGCATGTCTCCTTTTTGTTGTATTACTACCCATGTGCATGTATTGATGTATTGTTAATGAGTTTCCATGGAACCAACAATGACAATAGAACTTTATCCCACTAGGTAGATTTGGCTATATAGATTGTATGACGCAATTGTGTTTTATCAAAAACAATGAATTTCCATGGAATCATTCTTACAATTTACACTGTTCAACTTTGTAGCCCTTTGTGTACTTGACAGTGGGATTGTTTTTATCAGGTTCTGTTGGAAGGTGAAAACTTCAATGAAGCCCTGAATCTTTTGAATCATATGAGATCAGATGGCGTGGAACTTGATGTGCTAGTGTTCAATACAATTCTTAGAAAAGCGTGCGTGAAGGTACTTCATATCACTTTGTTATCTTTATGCATATGAATTATACATAAGAGAGAAATCTGCTCAAAGTGTCTATATCATAAGATATAGAGACTGCTCATGTGAATGATAATAAATTTCATTACATTTCATCCTGGGTAGCAATCATATTCTCAGTTTGTTTTTTTTTTGCAAGACCATGGTGTTTCAGAGGTAGAGTGACCGCGTCTTTATTATGTTTATGCCCCATTGATGGAGAAAACACACTGATTTCTCACATGATATATATATATATATATTTTAATTTGAAAAAAGGAAAGAAATGAAAATCCTAAAAACCTTTTCCATGAATTAGGGAAGAATTGATGTAATTGAGCTTATTGTGGAGCGTATGCACCAAGAAAAAATTCTGCCCGATCAAACAACTTGCAGCTCTGTTTTCTGTGCATATGTGGACGCTGGTTTTCACAACACAGCTATTCAAGCACTTCAGATTTTAAGTATGCGCATGATTACTGGCCATGTTGACATCGATGAAGAGAAAAGAAAATTAGTGAATGAATTCATCCTTGACGAAGGTTCCGATGTCGAGTCGAAGATACTCATATTTTTTGAGGATTCTGAAGAGAAAATCGCCGTTGCCCTGTTGAATTTACGGTGGTGTGCTATAGCTGGGTTTCCCATGTGTTGGTCAGCTGATCAAAGCCTTTGGGCTAAAAGACTCAATATAGTTTAGCAGGGTGCCATTGTGTCCAGATTCTCTAATTCAAGTTTGGGTAATGATGTGCCCAATCCTCCTCACGGTGCTGTTCTTGTTCTGTTTGGAGTGGTGTTTTTACAAGCTTCATATTTGATTCTTGAATTGGAGTGGGATTGAGTCTCCAAAATATTGTCAATTAGCAACATGCACATACAAATTCTTGTGACCAAGGGCATTTTCAGCCTGGGAATAGGATTGTGTGCAGGATGAAAATGCTGGGGTTGCAAAAGGTTGTGTGGGTTCAATATTTTGGGAAGCACATAAAGACATGTTTTGCCTGGCGTCGCCTCTGATGTCAACTCAATTTTACTTGGGATCCATGCCTAAACATTTCGCTGGATGAATAAATCATCATGGTCTATGACTATTTGGTGATTTGGTCAGCTCCATGGAAAAGTAATCCTTTCCATTGTATCATAATGTGGAATATTTACTGTATTTCCTCTATTAATCTCTTAATAAAGACTATTTATTTATGTTATTAATTTTTATTCAGCGATCAGGCCCTAAGTGGTTTTATGCTTAGATTTCTATGGATTAATGTATGGTTAACTATATATTCCTGCTGGTCCTTAATATAGGATATATTTAAACCCTATTAGATCATTTGTTTATATTTCTCCATTGATTTTTTTTTTATTTCAAAGTCAATCAAGGAAAGCCTGTAAAATATTCGTATCTATGCTCAAATGTAGATATAGAATTATCCGTTTACATTGGTTATGCATACACTAAATATTTTTTTATGGATAAATTTTATATAGTAAACTTCCCCTTATCTTCATTGAAAAAATCTGTGCTATAAATTGTTTATCAATTTTTGATTAAAATCAAAAATATTGATTTGGTAAAATAATAATCTTAAATATTGGTATTAATTGTATGAGAAGGATTAGGAAACCCTAATGATGACTGTTTCTAAACTCAATCCTTGAGGAATGCTCCTCCATTCTTAAATATAAGATCGTTTTTTTTAATTTGATTAAATTAAAGATGTTACTTAAATTAGTTATTAGCATATGATATTATCATTTTCATTTAATTATATTCATTTATTCCCCTCTTCATCTCTTGCTTGCTTATTATAGTCATAGATAAGCATTATTAGGGTTGATTTGGGGAAAAATGTTAAGAAAAATTAGAAAGTGACTTAACACTTGGGAACAAATTGAAATTTAAAAGTGTTCTTATATTTAGGAACAGAGATATTACTACATTTCATCATACCAGCAATAATTAATCAAGTCTGTATTTCTATATAAAAAAAGCTCTCTATCGAATCCAAAATTTCAAGCATGACACATCCCCAACTAAAATAGATGGCCACCTATTCAAGGCTACAACAAATACAACATTTTCCTAATTTCCTCCATAAACTGAGCCTTTAATAAACAAATTTATAGGTGCAGAATCTAAAAGGCATCATGGGGCTGGAGCAATAATTTATATTGATTGGCTGCATCAAGAGTAAAGATGCTCAAACGTTCTCACCAGGTGGCAATTCTGCCATCTTTGGAGGAGTACCAAGAACTCGTTCCATGTCATAACGAACTTCTATATTGCGGATGCTGTAACCCACCACCATCAACCATGAGAGCATTTTTGCAAGTTCTGGCGCGCTTGCCTCTGTCACGCTTGTCTGCAATCAGAAATAAAGGTTACACCTATATCACTTACAATAACAGTGAGAAAAATGGACTTTCTGTTCAAACCCAACACAAACTCTGTCAAATAGAACACCTATACAATTGTGGCCTTTCATATCCAGATGGGATTTGGTGCCGATTGATACTGCATACTGACCAGTCAAATAAGCAGGATCGGTTCAAATTTAATTTGGAATGTCAATAATTATTTAAATGATTAATTTTAAAATTAAGACACCCTGTTAATATCAACAGTAAGAACATTATACCTACATTTCACACTTGATTCTTGTTAAGAAAATAAAATATTAAAATTTCTTACAAAAATTTGAACCATTGGATTCCAATCTAGACAGTTCAAATCTCAGGTGAACATCCCATGTTCATTTTTGAGATGACCAAGGGATCCAATCACCTCATTTTGTGACTAAATATCACTAGCTGGTATGACCGTGCCACTAGACAAGTAATATTTCTTTAGTATGCTTTGGCCTCCTTCAATTCATAGTTAGACAACGCGTACTTCAAATTCAATTATTTAAAGCCAGGATTTGGAAAGACCCTCCGGTTAATTTAGAGTCTAATATAGAAAGTATTACTAAATAGAAGTTCAAGTGAAACATTTATTCCTGAGCAACTTGGTGGCATCAGAGAAAGTTCATGTTAGATGACCAAAGGACATTCAAAAACAGCCGCAAATGCAAACCTTCATTTGGCTAGGATCTGAAACAGAAAGCAAGCGCTTTATAAATGTGTTCATTGCAAGGACAACGTCCTCCCCAGCAGTGCTGGTCAACTCCTACAGAATATAATGACACATTGTTATGACACATTATAGACTTAATTCAGTTACCGAGCTTCTAAATTGCTCAGGATAGAAGTAACGTAGATAAGAGAGTATTTCAATCTTCAATAAATAAGAAATCAGTCAATTAATTAATTGATAAAGTAAAAAATTAGGATTTGGGCTCCTTAGAAAAGTTAGTGAATTGAAAACAGGGCCAATGTGCTTACAATTTCAACCTCAAACGACCCATATACAAATTTGTAAATCACTAATACCAAATCTTTCTGATAAGAAGAATAGCAAAAGTTACCTTCAAATTATGAGGCTCAAGAGATTTTAAATATTCCAACAATTCGTTTTGTGCACCGCTTGATTGTCTACCAACTAGTCGATTCAGCTCATCAATTTCGGCTTCAAGTATCTCAATATACTTTTTTGCATCTATTCTCTCAGGACCCGAAACATTGTTCCACCGTATTACTTCACCTGAAACATTCTTCTGTGTTCCAGGTGCATAGTCTGGCATATCCTGCATCAGGTAGAAGTGTGAATAGTAAAGAAGGTAAAAACCAAAACATCAAAGCAGAAAATTGGGCGTTTAACAATCTTGTACATGGTGACCAGAACAATCTTCATTTGGCATCTAATTTGTCAACAGAATATTTTAGTTCTAATTTCCTGTGATTGACTAAAAATTTTGAAAATGATGAGAATGAAGTCTCCTCTCAACAGTACAGTACAATAAAATTCTGCAAATTCTTTCTACATTTCTTTCCTCACGTATGTCCTAATGGCTTCACATCATCATATGAAGTAAAAATTAAGGAACAAAATGAAAATATTTCCAATTAGATATGACATTTCTAGTTAAAAATTCAAAGACCTTTAAATTCAACTTATTGTAAATAAAATCTCCCACAACATTTGAAAAATTCAATATACGATACTATAAAAACTAGTAACTGAAAAGGGAGGCCATAAAAATAAATTCACCTTTTTATCCTTAACTTCAGGAAGAGCAACCTGTTCTAAACTTTCTTGCAACTCCAAACGATATTGGGCATTGCTGAACATGTACCCAGTCATCATGACACTGTACATGAGCTGCGCAAGATTCTCTGCCACCTAAGCGAAAGCCAAGTAATTCACCAATGTGAAGAAGACCAAGGTTTGAACACCCAGAAAATATAATTTAAAAGGAAAAAGAAAAAAAAATTACACAGGTTAACTAGAGAATAGAAAATAAAAACAATTAACAAGGTAAGAAAATAAAGCGACAGGATCCCATAGACATGCATAAACAAGAAAATATAACCAAGCAAACATGCATATGAATTTATAAAGAACTTACGGTGGTAACTGTTACAGCAAAAAATTGAGGGGGAAGTGTCCCAATCATATTTGCCACTGTTTGCCGCATAGCATCCACCACCTAAAAGCAAATAAGCAGTTTCATCATCAAGCTTCAAGCATGTTTTCATGAATGTCATAAGAAATTACTACATCTATGCCTGATGACATCACCATACCTGTTGGGGTGCTCTTTTCAAAAATAAATCCATAAATTCTGGCTGCACATTCTTAACATACTCCAGTAAGATGTCTCTCCTGCTCTTTGACTGGTGAAATCCAGGAGTGTAATCAAGCACACAATCAAACAACTCTTCAAATGAAATCATAGAAACACTTTCTATGATTTACTATTACCATAATCATTATCTACCACTATCACAATGGACATTGTACATGGGGAAGGCTTCCCAATTGAAATCCATTAACAAGTTATTGATAGAAAGGATAACATATTTAGAATGCAAAATAATGAGATGAGTAAATAATGCTGAAGGCAGAGAATATGCCCAAACTCAAACAGCGAAGTCAGATTAGATGAATAAAGCTATAGAGAATACAAATAACCCTCCCTCCCAACAAAGCAATTTTTTTTATATAGCTCTCCACTCATCTGAAATAAGTGCCACACAAAAGACACTAATTTTAGAATTATTATTATTATTATTTCCCAATAAACACGAGTCTTAATTTAATTAGTAACCAATGCTTGCATGAAGAGCTAGAAAATGCAACAAATAAGGAATGAGAAGTACCAGAGTGCCATTAGGGGGTTTGGAATCGCCTGAATTATTGGAAGCTTCGTTTTGGGAGGAATCGTATGCTTTAATTCTGAAACACAATCTTCCTCTATGCTTTAAGTTTGTGGGGAACTTGATTGAAGATAAGGAACGAGTTCGAAAGGATACCAGAATCGTTGAAGAAGAAGAAGAAGAAGATAAGTGAGGTACAAAGGAGGGTTTCACTGTCACACAATACATCACTTACACCTACAAACAAATAAAAAATTGACTGTCTTCGATTCGAAGCAATCTCTAATTCTAATCTTTCACTTCTTGTTGTTCCACATACAAGACATACAAGACAAGCCACTGAAGTGATTCACCATGACTTGCACTTTTCTTTTTTCTTTTTATTTTTAGTGTTAGCCCTCCATTTGGGCTTTCAGGAATGCCATTCTTATAGGCCCAACAAGATTTTATAGGCCCAAGAAAATGATAATATTTTTATTAGTATTGTAGGAGTATTACCACAGTTCTTCTCACTATAAAAACATAAAAACTTTCGGGGAAGAAAGCAATGGATTGGATTGATTGTTCAGTGGCCAAGGATTCAACAATGAGCGTCGGTTTGACCACCACGTCGCGAGTTTGATCCTAGGGAGTGACACATTGTTGTGTCTCCATCGCGGCGCTTGGGGAGACATCTCTGTAGCTAAGTGAAGCTGTGAGTAACCTACATGTGTGGACAGACAAAAAGGGCTTGCTGGTCATGCTCCAAAGCCCACAAGAACAGGTCCCAATGGATCATGAGTTAGATGTCATGTCCTTGGATTGGGTTGAGCCCAAACTCCTTCCTAAAATTTTGTTATTAAAAATAAAAGAAAGCAATGGATTGTGCTCCTTGGAACTTCACCATTTATTTTAAAGTTTTGCTTGAATAACACAGATTTTCTTATTTAATTTTCATTTATTACAATTTCCTCACACAAACCTGACAAACCTATGCCAAAAAAAGTACCCGACAAAAGTTATTGACACGTCCCATTCAAAAATTAAACATATGATCAAGTGGTTTTTTTAAAAAAAATAAAAGAAGCTAAATAGACGTATTTATCATGATATTTGTTGCATGCACATACTACTTATAAACAAGGTATATTATTCATAAAATCTCTATTATTTGACGTGCACACACTCCAAAAGTGATATAATTAGCATCTTAATCTTTCAGTCCAAAATAAATCTTTCAAAAAAAAATTCAACTTGATCTTATATTTAAACTAAGAAATTAAATAGAGATGAAAAGAATGAATAAATGATCGGTGCACAAAATCAGCTTACAAATCAAGTATCATTTGAGGAATTCTCTACCATTCTAATAATGATGATAATTAATGACAAAATACAAAATATGGAGCACAAAAATCAGCTCGTTATTGCGTGGGAGGCAAGTCTTGTGGTGGAATTTCAGATTGAGGTAACGTGGTTGAACCAAAGTCCAAATCAGGGAAGACACCAGGTGGCCTCTCTCGAGGCTGAATAGAAAGTAACTGAGTTGAATCACCCACCACATCAGCCCAACCATAATGAGGTTCAGCCCTTCATGCCAAAAATATCATTTGGTTTATATACTTTTATATGTGCTCATTTCCTTCCAATACAAAATGATTAATTTTTTACTATACACTAGGAAAGTAGTGGTCTTACTCATAATATGTTTCCTCGTCCACCACTATATCCCAGCTTTCACCGGTTGTACTATTTCCATATTTATGGACTTTCCTGAAACAAGAGCCACTAGTTAGTTGAATAGTATGGTGCAGTGAGTGATTCTTCTTACGGTCATTTCATCCTTTCGTATAAGGCATGCTTAATAAATTAGAGTGTTTGACATGTTAGTCTAAGTCAGCGAGAAGCTGTTATCAGAAGTGAATTTAGCTAAACAATCAGCTACAACATAATTTCATTCGCACCCGTTTCCAAAGTGTTCTTCTCCCCAAGTTCTTGACCAACCTGACAAAAGGAAGGAAACCACGTTACATTATTTGCCAAAAACAATTTACGCTCCATTAAAACCAAATATGACTATGATCAGTTGCCTAGAAGATTGAAAAGAGAGAGAAGTCAGCCAGAATACACTTGGTGGTATACTTAAAACAAAGCATTATATACGAAGGCAAAGGCCCAGATCAAAGCTGTAAAAAGTAATAGAGGAAGCCTAATGTATGGTGAACAGGCCAACAATGCCATCATTGCTTTCTGCCCATTTCAATAGATTAACGGTAAAACTGAATATATGTCTCCCTAAACTCATAGGTTTAGCCATTGAGTTTGAACTGAACTAATTAAGGTCCTGGTGATTAACTTAATTAGTCAATGGTTCTCAAAACAGGAAAAAAACAATAGTGATAATTATGATAACATACGTTCGTTAGCGGGAGAAACATGCCATGTTTCCCCATGTCGTGTACCTAAGCCTTTAAAGAACCTCTCCTCCCACTTGTCCCCCCATTTTGTGCCAAGCTCAGTTTCAGCCCATTTATCAGTCCTGAGAAATCATAAAAATTATGAATTATAAATTAGAAGAATGATACATAAATTAGATTGTCAATTAAATCTGATACAAAAGTGATCCGACGGAAAAAATGGAGTGGGCACCCCCTTTACTCCTAAATCTATCAGAAAGAAAGTTCCAATTGTATCGAAATTGGATAGAAAAATTATATGATCACAAGAAATCGTCAAGCTGAACTTATTAAAGAAAATTCACGAGAAAGGATAATTAAATAGAACCATTTGAGAACAGATCCTCTTCCATCATAATCTTCTCCCCACTTTTCCCACCATGACTGGTCATTCAATCTGCCATACTTATGTGCGCCTTTCTCAGTCCAGCCTTTAGCATCATATTTCTCCCACCTACTCAAATTGAAAGGTCAGTCTTGAGTGCATCCGTTTCATAAATGATTTATAGAGAACACATATATTTGATGTCATGTTATATCAGCTCACCATTTCTCATGCCATCCAGCATTTTCACTTCCTGATTTTGCTTGTTTTTGAGCACTTCTCTCTATTCTTGCTATGTTGCTGCAATAATAAGCGTGCAAGACTGGTTTAGATGACAGATTGCCTTAATTGCAAGATTTAGACAGTTAGAAATTAAAAAATGACCTCCATTCATCTTGATTTAGATTTTCTTGCCATGTTTCCCACCATGAATCCCCCTCAGCATTTTTACCGGATTTCTCCACACCTGCAAAAATATATGAAACTAATGAAATGCGCCTGAAGGTTTGTGAAAATTCAGTAGATAAGGCATACTAATTTTTCACAAGTACATGAACGGACCAGCGTAACCCGCTTGCAAATTCAATAAATTGAGTGTATTGTATGACATGGCAAATAAGCAAATTTTGACATCATGCTTAACTGTTTCAAGCAGCCATTACTTCGATAGAAGTTTGTTTCAAAAAATGCATATGAGCAGAACATTGGAAGTCATGGTAACTAAACTTAGGAAAAACTCCCTGCAGGGAACGACGCAACCAACTAGAGACCATGGGAAACAAATTGAGATCCGATAACTTCAGGTGAAGCAGGATAACTGAAGAAGAACACTTCTAGAAAGGCGAAGGAACAGCCAAGTGATTAATTTCTATACTGTATCTCCTTTGACCAAAATAAACATACACAAAATATCTCAAGATTTATGATGAATAAAACTTAAGGGGACCCAAGCAATATTCGGATCTCCTCGAAATCACCTTTAAAGAAAGGTCACATGAGTGTTGCTTCTTCCAGAAGTAATTCTGGACTCCCTCCAAAAACAATCAGAGTTCCTAACATTTTCAGAATAAATTCCATATAGTTTAATATCAAGCAGCTCTAGCAAAGACAGAGAAAATAGTGTACCTAGCTCCTTATATCCAGTCCAGTCACTCTTCTCCCACCACTGTCAATTAGATCAAGAAAGCCAATTAAATGAATCCACCTGGTATGTGATGCTTGATAAGGTTATGGGCAATAAAACATATTAAGAATGAGTTCACCTGAAAGGTGTTTGATGGGGTTGGAGAAAAATATCAAACTACTTCCCTTCGACACACTTGATGTCACACAATATATGTGAACAGAAATCTTATGTTAATGATATTTCTAGTATCTAGCTTTAACAAAAAAAAAATGAAACACATGAAATTTATACAAAGGAATTAATTTACCTTAATATGAAATACGATCTTAAAGATATCAAAAAATGAAAATTCCTTGGGTTACAGCTCAAAATAAAATGTGATTGCTATGTTTCTCTCGAAGCTGAACATAGTATGCTGAAGTACTTGAGAAAAAGAGCTTGCTTATAAATTGCAAAACAATTACATGATGGCTGAATCCAGCGGATATTTCAATTTTAAAAAACTGGCCCAAAGGAACTGAGTATTGAAGACTATTACTGCTCTATCAAACACATGCAAATCCTTTGTACGTGATTGTGCTAGTAATTTGAAGATCAGGAAAGAAAATCCAAAGTATGCTGATAAGGCAGAGGTGCTGACTAGTGATTTATTTTCCTCATATCATTACTGTAACTATGACAAATCATCTCAACAAAATCAGCAGCTACCTCTTTAATCTACAGGTAGTAAGTCAATATTGCAATTCTTTTGTATTCCTGCGATCCCAATCAATTAACGAACATAATTGACATGTGTCAAGTTAGATAATCTTTAGTGACCATGCATTGAGAAAAATGAAGAGAAATCATGACAAAGCTATCATTCAACAACCTTAAAAAAAGCTGCTTCTGCAAAGTTAGTTCATGATCGGTCATACACTCATACTAGTAATTTCACATTTAAAAATTATAAAATTATAAATATAAATACCGTTTCTTTCCATTCTGAGGAACCATCAAAGGATTGACCTCCCATCCTTGTCCATCTACATCTATATCCATTTTCACCTAATTCTTCTCCACTTTCTCTAAACCAGGTACTCCCATCTTCATTAATGCCAGACTCATTTACATTTTCATTCAACAAGTCGATACCCCAGTCCTTTTCATTTGCTATACCAGTGTCTGTGAAAACATCAAATAACAAAGAAAATAGTTTTGGAGACACTGTAAATGGCCAATTGAAAACACTGTCTTCTCTTTAATCATTACACAGAATGAATATGACACTGTCATATAAAAAAAAGGTCAACCCAGTTCTAGTCTCCACTTGGTGAGGATGTTGGGGAAGGGAATATATTTGGCAGTCATACCCCTACTTGATGCAAAGAAGTTTATTCGAACTCACGACCTCAGACCCAATGGCAAGCGAGCTTACCGTTGAGCTAAGTCAGCCATTCAAATATGACACTGCTATAATTTGGCAAAAATATCAATCATTAAATACCTCTTTTTGGAGGAGTATCACGCGATTGTGGACCTGAATTTCTTGGGTTACAGCGAGGATAGAACTTTTCTTGCTTCGCAGGTGATCTGTGGCCAGCATGATATTAAGAGCCATAAACATTTAAAACTAATTTCATAAGAAGGAAATTGTAAAAGATACAAAAATGAAGCCATTATTATGCCATGCTATAACGTATTTCCCAAGATAAAGCATTTTTAGGCTTTGTTAGTCCATATGTTCTTAGTGCAGGTCCAGGCATAAAAGCTTCAGTAAGTTATAATATCTCTCGAATTTCCTCTCTAAAATAGCATAGCAATTAGAGCATTCAACCCAATATCATATTTTCATTTGAATTAGGTCATTTTATTTAATAATCACAAATTATACACTCCTTTCAGTCCTTAATTTAAGATCCACTTATCTTATTTGGGAGAAATTAAGGAAGCAAAAAAAATTATCAAAGTATATATATTTATCCTTTTCTCCAAACTAATTTACTTGACTTATACTACATTTTTTATAATTTAGTAGTTTATTTAGTTTCATTCACAGTGTAGATGCATGAAAAAATTACTTCAATCTTTTACGAGCCATGAGACAGTCCTCACTATTTATTTATAATAATACCAAGAAAAATAATTTAATTCTCACATTTCTACCGGTTCTAATCATGCTGAAAACATAAAAAGAGTAAAAAAAACGCAGAATCTATCAACGCAACATTTCCTATCACATTACTGTCGTAAAAATTTCAAAAATAAAATTCAAACCATTTCTGACCTTTTTCAACTCGCAAGCCAGCAAAAATCGCACAAGACCTTTACAGTCAACAAAAGTAGCTTCATAGACTCCAAAGCAAAGACATATTTATAATAATCATACAAATATATAGCTAAAATAGCGTGATAATAGAAAATTAGAGACATACAGTGGCGAAGCAAAAGGCATTGCACAATACGGTTGAACACGAACTCTGTGAGGAACATTGGAAGTATCGAACCGCCGTTCTTCAATCCTCTCACCGGCGTTACTAGGCCGAGAGATTCTGCGAATCGGAGCGAAGGAATCGGGACAACAACAACGAATTTGAGAGAGAGAAAGCTTCCTTCGCTTGAATGCGTGATGATGAGAATCAGCATGCATAAGCTGAAAATGAAATTGCGTAGAATAGCCTCTGAAAGTGGAAGCCGTCGCCGCCATTGAACAGAAATGGCATTGACAAGCATAGAAAGGTAAGAGAAAGCTGTGACTGTGAAACAGTGAAAGACACAATGTGGAAAAGGAAATGGAAATGGAAATGGAAATTGTTTTCCTTTCTTTTTATTTTTTAGTGTTTGGGTGGGAAGATAGGGAGGGGAAAAGGGAGGGGAAATCGGAATCTATGTTTGGGGACATGGAAAAGCGGTGGCTGGATTCGGGGGGGGAGGGGAGGGGAGGGGAAGTGAGATCCATTGGGGAAAGGAGGAATCCGATATTTATTGCGTTTTGGTATACACGTGAGCTGAGGGCGGTCCCACTGTTTTCTGCTATACACTTCTGCTTCGCAGATTGGATTTGCCACGTGTCATATACTTTCTTCCCCTCCTCAATCAATTTTCAACACCTTCAATTGTTTTCTACGCATTATTCCTTTATTTTTGAATTTGTCCTCATATTCCCAAGCTGCCAACATTTGAATTATGATCATTGGTACGAATGGTAGTATAGGTTCACAAATCACAGGTAACATTGCTACTTGCTAACTCCAAGTGACTATCATTAGATACATGTACTCCTCCAGTCATCATTATAAGTCACCAACTATTCATTTCTCACATACAAATAACTATGAGGAGTATCAAGAAATGGTAGTTGAAACTAAAAATTCATGTTAAATTTGTTGTTTTCTACAACTTTACCCTTCATTAAATGATGTGTTTCACAATTTCGATTTTGAATCTTCATTAATACATCGGTATAGTGGGAAAAACATTTAATGCGACGGTTGGTGTTTTATATATATCAAAAACCAAAAATTGTAGGTAGTTGGTGACTTATAATAAGTAGAGCTGTCAAAACTGGCCAGCCAGGCCCTTAAGGGTCAGGGCTCAACGGGGCAAGCTCATCAGGGTTTTTTTCCAAACAAACCTCTGTTTTCTAAAGTCCATCGGGGCAAACACATGTAATTAAAATATAAGTTAATTTATAAATTCAATAAGCTAATTTTGATAAAAAAATATGATTCTAGACAATTTAAAGTGATCGATTTCACAACTTTAATTTTTTTAAAAAAGTTAAAGTAGTCTTGTGTTTAAGACCGAAAGGGTAATCTAATAACTTCAAGCAGCCCATCAATTAAACACATACAGCACTGAGCAGCGATGTGGGAAGGTCCTTTCGCTTCTGACCCAAAATGCTTTGCAAATCGAAACCACAATTTACACAATTTAAAGTTTTGTTGTACATTATTTTTACCTTTTTAATTAACTTCACAATATTTTTTCTCAAATTACATGCATTACCATGTTGGAGACGATCCATTTCAAGACATTGTCCATGGGTGCATTTACCGACAAGAATTCGAACCTTTAGTTTACATTGTTAGGGGTGCTAGCTCATTTTACTATACATAACCGGATACCCCTAGTTAGTTGCAATTTTTCGTATCTTATTACACTCAGCTAGGGTACCATTTCAAACTCGAGACCTCACAATACACAAGGCAGCTGGAACGTTCGTTTTAGTGATTACGTTAGTCCAGATTCTCATCACTACTGTTAATTAAGATTGTCGGATAGATTATGAAACGCACGCCGGGGTAATGAGAAGAGAGTACACGTACGAATAAATGGATACAGACACACGCGGGCACATGTACAAGAGAATATTCGAATCAAGGGATGATGGGACCATAGGCTGATGCGTGCACATACGGAAAAACGAAGTACTAGTATATTACTTATTTTAGAGTGTTTGTAGTCCATAAATATTTCGCATGGAGAGGGGAAAAATGCAAAATCAAAGATCGTATAGTTGAAACATGATAGGGGAGGAAAAGTGGAGTGGATAGAATGAGATGGAAAGTGCTAGGACTCTTATCTATCCACTGGAATGCCACGTCAAAGGGACCTACGTGGAAGAAGCTTTTGTTATTTGGACACCTGTTGACCATTCAAACGTGGTAGTGGATATACTTCTGACTCTTAAGGACGTGTCTTCATGGATTCGTGGTCGTCACCTATGTCACGTGGCACCATAATTCATTGCTCTTTGACGAGGAAACCAAGCCATTAACCTCAATCCACCTGCTCCCTCCTACTCCTCATTGGATAAGCTTCTCTTCTCTCAAACCCTGCCCTACTCTCGCCCTACTCTCCAAAGTCCACCCCTACATCAAAAATTCAAAATTATTATGCCTATATTAATAGGTGTACTGATGCTATTTTGCAGCCTAAATTTACAAATTATCTTTCTGAGTCATATCCATCGCAAAGAGGGCAAGTCGCTATCATGAATTCTAAAAATGTTATCTCTATTCTCAAATATAAAAGGGAAAATCTCAAATAAGTCCCTCTGAATACCCAAAAGGACAAGTAAGGAACTAAATTTCCAAAAGGACCATGAAGGAACCAGCACCTATCTGTCATTTTAAAATTTTACGAAAAGACAAAATTGCTCCAATCCTAAAACACAAATTACTACCCTATTCTAAACTTACTCTAACACCCACCCTCTTCTCGCAATTTGTGTTTTAGGATGGGGCAATTTTGTCTTTTTGCAAAATTTTAAAATAACAGATAGATACTGGTTCCTTCATGGTCCTTTTGAAAATTTAGGTTCCTTACTTATCTTTTTGATTATTCGGAGGGACTTATTTGGGATTTTCCCAATATAAAATCTATTTGTGGAAGACAATTTGTTACTAAATATTATCTTTTTAATGCTCCTCAATATTAGAGAAGTGAGAAAGAGAGAGTGAGAATATATAGTATATTGATACATTTTATATCTCTCTCTGGTTCAAAATATAAGACATTTTTTTTTTTGAAATTGAGAGAACAAATTAAACAACTAAATTATAACATGTAACACATGTAACTAGATTATAGATTAGTTTATGAATAGAATAAACTAGTTTTAGACAAAATATAATCATAAACATTTTTAAATGATTAATTTTGCATAATTAATTTATCTAAAAGTAAAAAAAGGATGTTATATTTAGGATCAGAGAGAGTATGATTTTAACTAACTTGACTAATTTTTTAAGTCTATTCAAATTATTTTTAAATGATTAAAACATTTTTAAATGATTAATTTTGCATAATTAATTTATCCAAAAGACAAAAGGGTATTATACTTAAGATAAGAGAGAGTATAATTTTAACTGACTTGACTAACTCCCTAAGTCTATTCAAATTATGCAATTAAATCGTATATTTAGGAATATCCAGAAAGATAGAGTAAAAACTAAAAACATAAAGGTTTAAGAGTGAGTTTTACCACTGAAGAATGCATAGAGAAAGCATTTTTTTACCCATATCTAACTTAGAAGTATTAACCATTTATCGTTAAAATATTGGCCGTCAAAATCTTTGATGAACTCAAACAACCAAAGTCTTGAATGTGCAACTTTTTTGTTAAATAAGCACATTTTTAAAAATATTTTGAGAAAGAAAGAGAGAAAAGAGATATCGTGTCATCCTTTCTGCCAGGCTCATTTGCTGTCTCCAGTTAACCTGCCGGTCTTTAAAGCCCAATCATTACCGGGCCATGAGTCATAGCCTTTACCGGGACATGAGGTGAGCTGGGACTGGGATGGCCTACTTGCCAGCTGGATCCATCACAATGGGCTAAGGAAAAAATTGAAACTCCATTTCGCATTTTCTCCCATTAAAAATCTTAATACTACCAAGTACCAACAATGTGTTGGTCTAGGTGGTGGAAGGGGACCTCGTCCCTTAAACCTATTGTTTTGAGTTCAGTTCTTTCCGATAGAACAAAGATATGGTTAGGAGGAACCCCGCTTCTAACATCTAATAATAGTGCCCAGAAAAATTATTGCCTCGCCATTGGAACAGGAGAATGTATACTCTGGCGTTAAAAAAAAATTATTTGATACCCAATGAGCATTTTGAATGGTTAATTAGTTTTCTAGTGTGATCAAAAATAAGTTTCATCGGCTAACTGCGCAGTGGGAGCTCATATGAAAACAGCTCATATCAAATACTATACGCATGAAAGAAGATGGATTGAATTCCTTGAGATTGCATGTTAGAGTATTGATGTATGACATTGTCAAATAAAATTACATTTAATGTTAGACTTTTTTTTTTGGCCATGAAACATTTAATGTTAGACTACTCCATAAGCATAAATGCACATAGTATATTATCTATCCCCCGCCAATAAAATAAAAATAAAGAATTAATACAAGAAGCCACATTCGAAATATACTCTTGTCTTTTGTGAGGTCGGATGGTTCATAGATCATTCATAGATAACAGTGAAATTCAAAAGTACACCATTTTTTTATCAGAATAAAAATACACCATTTATTACCTAATGAAATAGGAGTATATCTGTCCAAAAAAAAAAAAAAGAAATAGGAGTATATCTTTTTGTTTTAATAAAAAAAAAGAAATATATCTTTTTGTAAATGAATAGTTGATCACTACTTGATCGTTAAATTCAGCGAGTGTATCAAATTTGCTCCTATGTCATTAATTATATTAAATCTTTAAAACACAATAGACTCGGGTTAATTTGGATTCAGGACCTAAAATCCTATATTAGGTGGGGTTCATACCAGTTATTCCCAATATATATCACATACCAAACAATAAAAAACAAGTATTTTACCCCGTGCGTTGCACGGGAGGTAAATTTTTTTATTGAATATTAAATAAAATTATTCTATCAAAATTGATTTGATATAAAAATATTATTCCAATTCTTAGGAATTGGCCATGTAAATAAATTGGGTAGTAAAACCTGTCAGTGCTAAGCAATCAAATTTACATGGTGATAAATAAAGTCATGATCCATAGTCTGCTAAATTCAAAGGTAAACATAAACAATCACACAATCATGTTTATCACAAAAATTAAACTGAACAAAAACTCAAATTATGTCTTGGCTTCATGATCCAAAAAAATATCATTATCTTGAGATCTCAATATTAGTTTTGGCGGACATTTTGAAATGCTTCTATGTATACAACGTTTGTTGTTACATTAGTTGCCTCTTTGTCCTTGTTAAGGATGAGAACCTTCAATCCATCTATAGATTTAACTCTAGACATTGCAACATAGAGTTGTCCATGAGAGAACACTGGGTTGGGCAAATATAAACCGACATTTGACATTGATTGTCCCTGGCTCTTGTTGATTGTCATTGCAAATGATATAATGACCGGAAACTGTCGTCTATTCATCTTAAAGGGAAGTCTTGCATCTGAAGGATTCATATCCATGCGGTGTATCAACACTTCCTCACCTACACTATTTCCATTCAAAGCAATAGCTTTGATGAAATGTTTTCCCAACACTGTTACACGCAGCCTCGTGCCGTTGCATAGACCAGCAGCTTGGTCTATATTTCTAATTAGCATTATAGGAACTCCTACCTTTAGCATAAGCTTGTGTTGTGGCAGTCCAGAGCATTTAATGGTGTTAAGGAACTCCGTGTCGTAAAGATCTTCAATTGCATGTTCTCCTGAATCAGTCTTGCAAATTGAATCTGAGCTGTAATACTCTACTGGCTCTCCAGGAATGATAGACAACATGTAGTCATTTATCTGATCAACAATTTCCATTGTAGGTGATAGAATTGCCCTGTTTGTTAGGTATTCTGAGTCAAAAAGCTTCTCAGTGAGGTCGGGATACGTTGACACCACAATAGAATGCAATGGAGTTACAAAATCCCTAATGATTATGCTTTCTGGGATTTCAATATCAGCAAGACCATCACGAGAATCTCCTATCTTACCCTCTCCAACCTGTAAAAGCCAATTTGAGAATTCCTCAATTTTCTTTTGTTCCACAGCGTCATTACTTGACCTTAGCCTCATGTTTTTCGTCAGCGCAAAAACCTTGCAGCTGCTCCATAGGTATGATGAATTAATAGCAGCATCAACTATATCTGCCCTGCGTCCCTTTGGAATAACTGGAAGTATTTGTCTGAAATCACCACCAAAAACAATGCACTTACCTCCAAAAGGCAAATCACATCTCATAATATCTCTCATGGTGCGGTCAAATGCCTCAATGCACAATCTTTGTATCATGGGTGCTTCATCCCATATAATTAATTTTGCACACTGCAGAAGTTTTGCAAGGGAAGAGTTGCTGTAGATATTACAGGTAGAGTCTTCATTAATATCAATTGGGATTGCAAACCTCGAATGAGTTGTCCTGCCAGATGGCAAGAGAGTCGCTGCTATCCCACTTGATGCAACATTCAAAACTATTTCACCACTTGCTCTCAAGGAAGAAGTCAGAACATTCCAGAGAAATGTTTTTCTAGTTCCCCCAAAACCGTAAACGAAGAAGAAGCCTCCCTGTTTAGAATTCACGCAGACATCACTTCATTGTAGATGTTCCTCTGTTCATCTGTCAATAACTGCATCATATGCTGTGCTTGTGAAGCACACTCTTCCCTGTTGAAATTTAATTCATGAAGGATCAAATGATTTCCAACGTCTATTGATTCCTCGCCAATTGGTGTAGGCATGGATGAGAAGTCGGAAAGTGATTTTCCGTTCATTAAAAGAAGTTTTTCTATTTCTTGCAAGCATGCATTCTCCCTTGTACTATCTTCAATAGTAATTTCTGAAAAATCGATAAAAACATTCTAACAATCATGAATTAAGATGTTTTTTGTAATGGTTGTAGATTAAAATGTTATTATAAATATTGAACACTTTAAATGAATGAAAATATCCAGAATGAAATATTAAATAAGTTGTTACAGAAAATTAAGGTAAAAAAGAAATTTTGAAAATATATGAACCTGAAAATCTTTGGTCGGCTCGAGGTATGTATAGAAGATCTTCACTCAGTAATTGTCTTGTTTGATCCCAAACAGTGTGTGGTTGTGACAAACAATTACTCAGGAGCATACTGACAAAGAATCTTCTCAAGTACTTTCCAGTTGCCCATATTGAAGCTTCCTTAATTGCATCGATGAATTCCTTATCATCGTCCAATAATCCAAGTGCATAGCAAGCTTCCCTAAAAGATGGATGAATAACACCGTCAACAGTTCTTATGTCCTCGTAACTTGTTGGACCGGTCACTTTAGTCAAAAGGACTCTCAAAAAATATAACTCTCCCTGAGATGGAGATGCTTGTGTCAATCTGCCCACACAGAAACCCCTCTTTCTTAACTTCCATTCTCTTTCTTTGCTGTCATAAGTGTAGTGAAGTGGGAATTCAGAGTACTTCAGTTTCTTTGCGTCCTCATCCTGTGTGTTCTTCATCATCCAGGCAATGAACATTGACTCTTTAATCCTTGGCTTGTTGAATAAAGTGGACATACTTTCTTCCGTGGAGTAGACAACAGAATGTTGATCTGGTAAATGGTAGCATAATCTCACAACAGGGGGGGACCTGTGATGAATAGGGAAAGTGAATATACGCCATGCCCCTTCACACGGAGAAATATACCTGCAATTAAGATACTGAGCTATCTCATCACTCTGGCTGTCTCCATTCGAGCCTTCGTTGTTCCTGCTTATAGCTACTATAACACGATCATTGCCTTTGTTCACATACTTGAAGAGGTACTTAATTGCATTAGATTGATTGGTCTTCTCAACATTCAAATGACCTTGAAATAGTTTCAGTAACTTTGGATTGTGAGGCACAACATACCTATTATCCAATGGTACATCCTTCTTCACATATGTTCTTCCGTCATCTTTTCTCCTGTAGGTCGGGTAACCTTGCTCATCCACGACAGTTTGCTCAAGAAATTTTTTCGGAAAGTATTTCGAACACTTACCATCTATCATGCACGGTGCATCTTTATCACAGGTTCCACATGGTCCGTGCATCATATATTTACCAACCAATTCATATAGGACCGAATCAGCCATTTTATCTGGTATCTCCGCAGAAATTAGCTTGTCAACTTCTTCAGCAGTCTTTATCTTAGAGTTCTCCTCCAAGAATAGGATGATATGAACATGAGGAAGACCTCTCTTCTGAAATTCGATTGTATAGACCTCTGTAAATGGAAATTGAGGAAATAAATTAATTAAGAGTACAAGATGAAATAATTATATTGTCTATTTTCCACTGTGTAATGAAATTAACACTTATCCGTATCTGTGCATATGTTTAAACAATTTACATACCTGCCTTAATTGCTCCAAATATCTTGTCATCTTTCAACACCTTCATTAAAGCTCCCAACTTCAAGTTGAATATCCTAGCGAGTATGTCAGGACGATCAGATGGATCAAGACCCTTATGAGCACAAAATCGTCTTATCTCTGGCCATGCTGGATTACACGTAAATGTTATGAATATATCTGGAAAGCCAGCTCATGTACAAATAGCCATAGCATCTTTGTAGTTTTCTGCCATATATCTAGATCCACCTGTGAATGAGGAAGGCAGTACTATTCGCTTTCCCAATGTTGATGTATCTGTTTCTCCTCTGGCATATGCATCCGTGAGTCCACTATACAAATCTACTCTCATCTCCTTCTGATGTTTCCTATAATATTCAAGTCTGTCACTTTTAACCATGCAATATGCGTCCACTATGAACTGTTGGAGTAATTTCTTTGAGTGCAATAACACTGACTCCTCAAATCTTCTGTCCATCAACCTGAATGCAATGTATTCACGAATTGTAAGTCGTGTCCTTGCTGCAGTACCGGTCAGTGCTCTTTCCCTGTGTTTTGACTCAAAGACATATCCATTGTCTCCATAATGGAAGATAAGTGGATACTGCAGCGGTAGGTATGGACTATGCAATTCATGCACCCTCTTCAGGCCACCCCTTTTTTCAACTATTATATCCCTCTTGAAATATGACCGGTCAAAATCTCCCACAATAAGAGCAGCAACCTCAGAAGATGTTGGCAAGTCATATGGCCTTGCATTAGATTGAGTACTGCGAATCAAACGAATTCTAAGATCAACATGTTTGTTATGTTGCAACATAGAAGAAGCCATCCGGTACTTCTTCACCAGCGAATTGCAATCATCGAGGAAATTTTTTATCCTTCTAACAATATCCTCATCAGTATTTGATTCACTTGAGTTGCTGCCTCTGCAGCGAATTTAATAACGTATTAGTACCTCTTTGGTACAATATACACTAGAATAAATATTATTGAAGAAAATACTTGAATTGATAAAGTGTCACCTGACTACTGTCATCCAATTATGAATTTCGTTTACTGTGTCATATATGTAGAGCTGTGAGTAGATGGGTTTTGAGTTATCCGGTGGCAGCAAACTTCCCAAATAATGGTAGTTTTGTCCCCCCAAGACAAAGGAATAAGGTCCTCTTCCTTTTGAATTTATGTTGTGGTCAATTTTCCCTCCCATTGATGTGAAGGAGAACATGTTATTATAGACTCGTATTTCTGAAAGAAACTTTTTGGAATCAACATTACCCTTATTGAAAAATAGAGACCTGAACAACTGAGGAGGTGGTTTGAAAAAAGGAACTTGAATTTTTCCTTTCATGCAGCATAAAGAGAACTTTGGTTCATTTGTTTTTTTCTTGGTTTTAAGTCTCTCATTGCTCCACATCATAGCACCACAAAACTGGCATTGGTAAATTGGATCTCCTTCATCGATGTATTCAATCATGCGATTTGAAATATCTACATCTTGAATTCCGCCTTCATTTTCATCTCCATCATCCTCGCTTGTTTCAGAATCGTCTGCAAAAATTAGTAGATATATTCTTCACCAAACTTTCAATAACAGTGCAAAATAAATTGTCATGAAAAACTAACATTAATTGGATGTCTAGTAAGTTAACATTCAAATATAATGGTAACATCCACAAAAAAATGTACCTAAGGATACCCTTTGGAGTTGGGGATCAAGATTCCTTGCTAAAGACGCTATATTGTTGTATATTAAGGCCACATAATTTCTACTATCAGACTGTTGTGTGGATTGATTAAGATTCAGTCTAACATCATATTCACTAATGCAAGAGTTCAAAGACAGTCCCTGCAAGTAAAACTTTATATTAATCCAGAACCAAGACACTTACATATGAACTAATTTTTCTTACATTGAACTGATATAAATTAAAGTGAAATTATTCACTTACTATACCTCCTCATGAAAATGATTGTGACCATCATGTTCCAGGTTCTGTTATTCGAAGTCGTGTCCTGCAAATTGTTGGATTGATATTGAGAAGCGTAAGTGTATTAGTATTTAATCGTTACAAAGAATGGAATTATAATACGAAAAAAAAGTATTCTTACCAAAATGGTAATTGTGTTAGATACTTCTCTCACTCTAAAAGTGCTTAATTGCTTCTTTGACTAACAATTTAGTTCCTTAATTGGTGTTTGAATTTCAGCAGAACCATTAGAAGCAGAGAAGGGAGAGCTCTCTAATATTGTAATATTTGTAATATCTGATAAGGGAGATTTATTTTTGGCTGTCCTCTTTGCTTTGGATGAAAGCTTTGGGTTTTCTGGTTGATTTCTTTTTCTTCCAGTATTTTGTTTGCTTGAAGAGTTTAAAACAGAAGAAGCTCCTGAATGCGGTGAAAGCTCTGGACTGTTGTGCATTTTACCTTGATTCCCAAAACAAAAAAGATGAAAGAGTTCACATGACCTTTTCCTTTATGTGGTGAATAGGATGATTGAGAATTAAAGCAATAATTCCAATGGTAGTACATGAGAACTTATAATATCAGGTTCATGTATGCAATCAATAGCTGCAAGGAATTTTGGCGTCAAGTTCATATTATGAGCTGGAAATAATTCTGATGTGATTTCCTTGAGGTATCTGAATGCCTTTTATTTGTATTATGAGTTCACAAATAAATTGTCATGATTAATTTCTTATTGTGGTGTGCTTTACCTCTAATAAATTTAAAGTTCAATATATATATATATATAAATAACAGATATAAGCAGAGCAATTGAACTGAACATATCTGAATATCACAACAGGAAACAGACATTAACGTGGAAGAAGCAAGAGGATGATATAATGTTTTATTATTGAAGCTGTCTTACTAACCATCTAAATATAGAAGAGGCTACTCAGACAAAGAGAGAGGGAGATGAATGAACTGTCTAATGGGGCTGCTACATCAAAAAACACTGTGAGAATTGCTCTTTTCTAGTAAATTAGAAAATTGCTAGCCAAACTTACTAAGTCAAATGATGGAATGAGTGTGACAGTCCAATAATATTGTGAGCCAATAACATTTAATACTTGACATGGCATAAACAACATTCTCAATACATTACAGAAGCATAATATACTCCCTACTCATGGCCTCAATAAACCACCTCATTTCCAAGTGCAAGAAGCCTACTATTTGCTATTGTAATTCATATATTTAATTATATTCGCGCGATTATGTTTTTATCAAAATATGAATAACTACTTTAGAGATGTTCCATTGGTGTGCTTTATGTTGAATTCATTTCAACTACATTATAAATCAAAATGTAATGTAATGAATATAACAATTGCATTTGAGTTGAAAATACCTCAATATTATATCAAGAGATTGACATTCAAACTATAAGAAGGCCAGCAAGAGTAGAACTGAATGTGTCAGTGAAAAAGTAAACTGAATCAAGTATCTTTCATCTGCGCAGCCTTTTTCTGGATTTTGGAAGACTGAATATCTCTTTCTCTACAACCATGTTGATGCCTTGATTAAATCTGTATTATGGATATTCTGCACGCAATAGATAAATCATCAGACTGTAAGAGGTGCTAGACTGTGTCCTATGCAGGCAGATGAGGTTTAATTGTCTGGTAATAATAATGAGGAAAGGTATTTCCAATGAAATGGCATGCTGTCATAATTGCTGCCCTGCAATTTGATCATTAATGGAGGTTAGTTGATAATAACATTTATTAGAATCTGTTAAATTTTCAAAGTGACAGCTGTACTGAGGTTGTTTGCCCGGACTTGATGCTAACAACTCATTAAATATATGAAAATGCCTCCATAACAATTAAACAATCACATTGGTTGTTTTAATATGGATATATATTTATAAGATATACTTATCAGATATGTATATTATATTAGAACCATGAATATGCCTCACCAACAACTTATCATATATATGAGGATGCCTCAATAACACTTAAATAATGACAGTGCTTATTTTGATGTGTCTGACCATTTATATAATACATTCTAGCAAAGCATCTGATATATAAAGAACATTAATTACATCTTATCAGATCAATGAAGATGCCTCAATAGGTTGAATCATTTTACTGTGCTGTTAATTAAGTGTAAGACCATACTCAATAAATGATTAAATAGTCATATATTTCTATATTATATTACATGGTTAAGATAAGATTTGCCTTAACATGAGATTTAGCAATTCTGAAAGGATGACACCAGCAAATACCTTTGCTGTCATCACAAATTAAGGTGAATAATGTCAATAAATGTACACGTGAATCAAAGAATCAGAATGGGAACTGAACATGTCATATTCAGAACAATATGAGATGAAAAAAATAAATAGGGAACAAATGAAACGAAAATTGCACTATCACAGTGTGATTTGAGGAAAATTAATTAGAATATATTAGATAGCCAACATAGTTCAATATGCCATTACATGTGACTTTCAAAATAACCAACAGAAAATAGCAGCAAAGTTGATATAAAGCAGCAAAGTCAAGCTGGTAGTACAGCCAAAACACAACACTAATTATAGTCTGGCACATATTAGCATATGGCCTTTACAAATTTAACTAACAGTCCTCAAGCTAGCTTTTCCTTTTTCACTCTAAGTGATGACTTGTTTGAACTCTGATTAGGAGTGCAAATATCATTAAGGCCTAGACTTCCACTGTCTGGTGTCAAGTTCAGCATTGTGGTCTTCCTCTTTGAGTTGGAATCTTCTGGAGTCTTAAAGTCAGCAGGTGAGGAATCAGGACCCTTGTTTTCAAATGCACTGTCTGATGACTGAGATGAAACACGTGTGTCACTTGGCTCACCATGTGAGACCTAAAACAGATCAACATAAAAAAATAAGATATTATATAAATAGTTAAAATCATAAAACTGGAGAAGTTTGACATTGACTGAACTAAGATAACATTACTTTTTCCATTGTATCCTCAGCTTTTGAAGGTGAATTCTGTAGCTGCTGGTAAGTGAATAATTTAAAAAACATGTTAGAAAATTTGGTAATATTCATCATAACATTAGTTTTCAAATAACATTTAAGATTGTGTGTTATTACTTCTGTGTAGGTGAACTTTTCCAAGATATCAGGATCTTTATAGTACTGGACTACTGCAATGCTGCTATGAGGGTGGTCCTTGTTATATGGCTTAAACCTTAAAAGGACTATCATCTCATCATCTATTATTTGGCTCAAATCGAGTGGAAATGATCCAACCATGTCTTTCTGCATTGTAATATAATAAATACAGAAGTATAATCAGAAATACTAATGAAAAGTTCATAGGAATCACAAAACTGTTTCATAGATAGTGTTAAACCTCTTCAAGTTCTTGCTGCATCTCCAGGGCTGTCTTCCCAAACAGTTGACGGGCAACTTTATTGAAGAATACAATAGAGCATGAGTCAGTTGAATCGGAGACCCTATAGTGGACCTTGAACCTGTTAAAAACACATCACTAATACATTAGTTTCAGTTATGAAATTAAACATTTGTTGATGAGTGATATTTTGAAAGTCACAAAAGTATTTTTTGCATGTTCAGGAGCATACAAACTTACTTTGGTTCTGTCTCTAATAGTTCACGTGCACATTTCTTGCACACAAGCTTGGAATCCTCCATTAAAGTTGGTTTTGCATCACAGGAGCAACCTTCATACCTCCAATCATCCGAGGTCTCTAACATATCAATAGTTACCTTTGTGACTACATCTTGTGGCTGCATAGAAGATATTGTATTATAAGTTTATATTAAATAATGACTTGTCAATATACTAAGAAGTTTCCGAATTTTGGCCTTACCTTTTTCATGTTCCTCATGCCAGCAAGTGTGAATCGTCTAGAGAAATTTAACATTATCTCAGGTGTTATATTGATAGAATCTGGAGAACCAATTTGAGAGAAGCTCTGGCTTGCAACTGGGTTATTGCATATACTAAAAAGAAACACATGTTGATTTTATATCAGATACTCAATTAATTGATAAAAGGGTATACATGCCTATATAAAAGGGTATACAACCTATCCAAGAGCTGCTTAGCCTGTGGTATCTCAGGATTAAAAAACACGTCTGTAGCCTCAAAAGCACTTGCAATGTGAGCATACCCTACAGAATTAGTATATCAGATAACGCCAAACTCATAGACATCCATTTTACCTGTGCAACTTAAGCATAACATACTCACCTTCCCTTTTTGCTAATTTTGCATATCTCACAAGAACAACTATAGGTGGCTTTATGTCTTCAGTTTTCTTGTCAAAGGCTTGTTGAGCAAAATCTCCATATAAAACAACGTTAACACTATTCTCTCTGCACATTAATTGACACACAAATGATTCACAAAGTCTCCAAATGTCGCTGACTATAAACTGTTACAAAAAATAATGGATGTATTTCTAAGTAGGAAGAATACTCATGATCTGCAATCACAAAGGTAAGTCTCTTTGAAGTATCATAGTCTCCTCTCTGTTCATCCAATCGTCCAAAAGCTTTCAGAAATCCGATTACATCTACATGTTAAATAAAAATGAGCAGGAACTTTTTAGTTTTACATCTTCACCACTTGATGGAAAGATGTATAAAAAAACAAAATAACTTGCATATACATCACCTATAAGGCCAACATTCCTAGCAGACCGCTCAGCTATTTCTTTGACACTTACAAAGTTATATTCACTTGCAGGAATACTGGCATTAGATTCCTTTATCTTTGTAGTTAAATAGAATAAAAGCTTATGAGGATGATCTGTGACACTAAATTCATCAGAGTTCTTCTGAACCTTAAAATTTTCAAAGTGATACACCTCTCCCTCTCTTGGAAACACCCTGTAACGTTCTATCAATGTTGGGATTGAGGCATAAGCTTCAATTCTAGTACCTTGTAATTCCAAATTGCTAATGAGAAAATGTTGGTAATAATATCCTTCAATACTCAGAATCATAAAGATAATTTTGTACCTCTTCATCCATTAGCAATAAAGAAGTCTTCCAAACTGGAAAAGGAGGTGTTCTCCTATGCACTTCCCACTTTTTAACAACACGAGCTTTAATGACCCAGTTTTCTCTTTTAGGTGTCAAATTCTTGAGCAATGTACTGTTCAGCAATGTACTCTCCATTTCTGGGACTTAACTCAGATCTGTTAGGAAGAGTGGATAAAATTTGAAATCAGTACACCATAGACATGTTAAGGATCAGGAAAAATAAAGCAACCAAAGAGATGCAAGTATTGAAGATACTAACACGAATTGTAAAGAAACTTTTTGAAGATATGTTGTCAGAAGGAGTAGTTGCATATTTTTTGTTATTCCATTTATATTTATAGTAGGGTATGATTCTTCAACATTTATTATTTTGTAGTGACAAAAAAATGAATGATGGTAGGTATGCTAGGCAGAATAAATTCGTATTTTAAATAAAAAAATTAATTATGATCAGTCATGCCAAAGCCTATAATAATTCCATATACATTGAAACTCGGGGCTAATTAGTATGAGTGGGCTGTAGCAGTATAATAGTCTTACTTGAGGTATTATTAACATTGAAACTCCAAAACAGCCATAAATGGGATGCCACAATTAGCCACAGTTAGTTCAATAAATTTATTATGAGGTGGAGTTTCAAAGCATATAATCATTTCATATACTTTGAAACTCGTAGGCAATCAATATGTGTGTGCTGAAGCAGTATACTTGTCTTACATGAGGTATTATTATCTTTGAAACTCCAAAACACCCATAAATGGGATGCCACAATTAGTTTAATAAATAGGTATAGGACCATCATGAGTGATGAAGTAAAGTAGTGGTTCCTGTTAATCAGAATAGGTATAGTATAGAAAAAAATCTGAGAATCACCATGAACCTGTCGTGGCCCCTAGTAGTGTGAACTGCAAAAGAATTCTGAAAGTAAAGGGAGCATATCATATGTTAGTTTATATATAGTCTAGGCATATAATCACTTCACACAGTTCATACACTCACTTATTTCATCTTCTAAAAATAACCGTCATTGCATTGAGAAAAGTACACAGAGGAGCATTGTAACTTGAAACACATTTCAAATAAATATTTTAAAAAATGAAAACAACATTAATTAAAGCATTGCATGACTAATCCAACAAACAACCATCAATATGTAGATACAGGCCAACAATGACAATAGAATTAAATTAGTGGTAAAGAGAATGTTTTATTTCCATGAGCCTGGCGTGCCATTTCCATTGGAACTGCAAAAGAAACACGTGTGTGAATATATGATGTACATGCTATATCAGTCATGCCAAAGTTTAAAATCATTTGGTACACTTTGGAACTCGGATTTTATTAATATGAGTGGGCTGTAGCAGTATAATAGTCTTACATGATGAATCATTAGCCTTGAAACTGCACAACAGACATAAATAAAAAGGGAAGCCACAATTAGTTCAATCCATAGGTATAGGACTTAATTTCAGATATCAAGGGACCATCTTAGTGACATAAATATGTAACATACTCTTCTCATTATGTTGGAAACTTAAACACAATCAATGGTTCTGTGCTCTAGACAGCCAAGTATAAATCAAAATCGACAACCAATAAGGCATGAACTTTTGCAAGTGGCATCTCTAGACAAAACAGAAGTATGTTGCTGCAATTAGCATCTTAGAAATGGAAGTGTCTGCCATGACAGTTGAGATTTCAATTAATTTAATCACAAATATACCAAATTAAATATCATTAGGCATATGTATATTTGGGCAACTAAAGCCATAATTAAGGCATGTCCATACCTGATATATAAGCCATACTTATTGTCAACAACTATACCCAATTAAATTTTAGTAGGCAAATTAAATATCAGTAGGCAGATGAGAGAGATTGGCATGACTGAAGGCTTAGTCCATTTGAAACCATAACACTTATTTATACTAATATCATCACAATCTTATGTAAAATGCATGCTCAATCTCTTCTGAATGATCTTTGAAAGTCAATAATTAATCACAAATGTATCCAATTTGATTCATGACTGTGTTTTAAAGGGGAACATATCATAACTCCAGCTACACCATCTGACAGATGTAATTATGCCATACCATCTTCTTATGCTATTTGGAAACTCAAACACAATTAATAGTTGTATGATCTAGGCAACTAATAATACAGTAAAATCGACATTTCAACAGCCAAATACTGATGCAAGTGGAATGTCAAAACCAAACAGAGTAAAAACCATTTTAAAAAACTGCACCTACAATTTGTTAAATCATAATACTTATTTATTAATCACAATTTTTGGAACTTGACCACACTTAAAAACACAGCATTTCAAATTAACAATGCAGATGATTAAATGTAAGTGAAATGTAATATAGATATGATGCTATTTATATATGCATGCAATCAACAGTCAATCAGCCAAATACTTATCCAAGTGGCATATTAAGGCAAAAGAGAAAATGCCAATGCAATTGGTTTCTTAAAAATGAATTTATATCTCCACTTAAAATTATGCTATAACCTGAATTATTTGGCAGGCATTCTATACAATTCAACCAATAATGTGATTTGACAAATGTGAACTTAACAACCATATTTGCTATATGTCAATGAAATTGATGATCTGTATGTGCATTATTTGCTGGCTTTTCCATTAAAGATGGATTGCATTATATACCACATTTTTTTGTCTCAACAGAGTATAATTTCTCTTAAGTAGCACTTAGAAAGAAACATTTAAGATAACTAATGCATGCTTATAATCAGGCCAGCGTGCACAAAACTAAGCATTTATAACCAAGAAACAGAATTCAGCATCAGACTAAGTAACATACATGCTACATGTCAAGGGAAAAGTTATCAATGGTCGGATATATAATATACAGAGGTTTGAGATCACGAATGTATGCTTATATTTAGCTCAGTCTGCACAGAACTAAGCATTGATAACCAAGTAACAATGAGGAACTACAAAAGTATCAACACAATCAAGGCCTGACTGATTAAATGAATATCCAAGAAAGGTGGTTCAAATTTAAAAGGCATAAGAGAATAATAAAATGAAGCAAAACATAACATATATTGCACATATTGTGAAGTTACATCCGAAGCAGAACAATGGAATAAACCAAAACACTATAATCCATAATCCAAACACTAAAACTAACTTGTTGGGCACATCCTTTGACAAAACCACTCTCTCAACAGACTACAAAAGCATAACATACTCCCTACCCATTGCCTCAATAAACCACCTCAATTCCAAATCCAAACGGCATCTTATGCAAATTCTTGGGCGCTTATGCATTGGATGGTGAAAAGTACATTGAGCAAACACTCTAACGCGAAATATGTTTCCACCAATCAACCTAGGAGCAAGGACTTGAAACCAAGGCTGCAACCTGTCTCTTATCCTCTCCATCCTCCGTGGGTCATATATACTAACCCACAAACGAATGGCATTGGACTCATGGTGGTGATTAGGACACCCGGCATGAGAAGGTAGGACCAAAGACCGAATATAAATAGCATTGTGAAACCCTTTCTTGGCAACCTTACTAAGCACTTGATAACCATACCGGAAGTTGCCACCAGCACAAAACAAATGCACAAATGCATGGCGGAAAAGAGCTTGGTAGTTACTAGCAATGAGTGCCATATCAATGAATCTCTCAACGGCTGGACTTTCCTCTTCACAGAGCATTGGAATCTGGTTGATGCTCAAGCTCTTGACTACATATGGGTGCTCTCCCAGGTCTTTGATAGTGGTATAGGTCGCCTTCGCATTCACCAAACTCTCCAACGATATCTTTCTGAGGCGCCTGATTATAATGAGCATGATATCATTGGGGAGGCTCATTAGTGTGGTAGGTTCATCAGGGACGTCATTGATGTTTGTCAGTGAAGAAGGCTGCGTTACTGAGGGTTAAACTGGGATATATACCACATACCAAACAATAAAAAATACCCATTCCCAACCCTTCACCCCATTCCTTGCTACCAAACATGAATTAATATAGCTGTCTACTCAAACTAAGAAATCCGGGTTAAACTTTTTTTTTTGATCGAGAGAAATCTGGGTTAAACTGGATAAGCGTGGATTCAAAGGGTCAATGGTCGTGACCAGGCTTTTCTAAGAAGGGTCAATTTGAGTCAGTCCCAAATTGGGAGGTGTTCACTGCAGATTGATCACGTGATGGCTTTGAAGTCTTTAGACTTTCTGCAGCGTGACCCGCATTTATCTTCTGGAACGACTTGTATAATTAATCTCGTTAGCTTTGTAAGGTAGAAAAGTATTCCATTTTCTAAAGCAATTTTGAGAAGAGGAAAATTAAAGAACGAGTCAAAGTTTATATTTATCACTGAAGCTTGTAAAAAATATCATATTCATTTTTTACCATTAAAATATTAATGTTAAATAACTTTTTGACAATAAATGGAAATATAATATTCCTTTCGCACTTCTAAAGTAAAATAGACCAAAAAATACTTCTACAACAAATATAAAGCATTGGTGTAATAAATAATTAGATTAGATAAGTGTATATAGATTTATTTGGACCGACATTTAAGATAGACCTCGAATCAACCATGGAGTACTGTATATTAAATTAAAGATCAAGAAGGAACATCCATTGCAAACACATGGAGTACTGTATATTAAATTAAATATCAACTAATACTGCTATTATCTCCTAAGCGGAATTATATTCTTATTCATTTAGTTGATATTATGACGTGGCTGCTGGGAGTGAGTTCATCACGGTGGATTTGGTGCGGCCTAAATTGAGCGACCTCGACTTAATTGGAGAATATTAACCATATGATCATGATCCAACAGCAATGAAATAAATGGTAAAAAAAAACAATGAAATAAAGGTTTCGATTCCAAAAAAAGCCTTTGGTTTTATATTATTATTAATTATTAATATTAATTTATTACTATTACTTTTACTATTACTAATTTACTACTACAGTACTACTATTGTTGTTCTTATTATTATTATTATTATTATTATTATTATTATTATTATTATTATTATATTCCTCGATCGAGCTTTAAGCCTTAAATCGAAGGAATTTAAACCCATTCAACAATGTGGCTTATAGTTTAGAGGATGTCCTTAGACAGGTTCCATGATGGCATGATCCATAGGTTGTGAGTGTGCGTGGCATGCAAAGCTTGATATGATCACCAGATAAGAAAAGAATTCAATTTTTAATTAATACTAGTATATATTGCTTAGCTTTCGAAAATAATAAAAGAGGTAAAAATACTGAGTAAAAGGGGAAATAATAATAAATGAAGAATAAGGTGAAGTAGTAAAGAGTAATATTATAAAAAAAAAAGAAGTAAAGAGTAAAAGATACGTGGGACGAGAGAGAGTCATTTCCATGCATCCACTATCATTTTTATCCAGCAAACAAGAATTGATTCGCTTTCTTCGGTGTGTGTCCTTCCCAATCCTCGTCAATCCTATGTAGGGGAACCCACAGATTTTCACAAATCTTCTACCGCAAATTAAAGAGAGAAAAAGAAAGTATAGATGATAACAACCCACTCATCTTTATCAATATTCCTTTGGGCAAATGTGCAAAAATGATACTAAAATTTAACTAAAGTTGCGTTTCTAATACTAAAGTTTCGTGAGGTGCAAAATGATTATCCAACTTGGGGTTCAGGTGCAAATATAATATTTTCACTCGAGGGAAATAAAATTTAGATATGAAAAGACTATTATGCCCTCGTTCCTCCCTCATTAAATAAAATTTAATAAGAGACATAAGAGTATTTTCATATCTAAATTTTATTTCCCTCAAGTGAAAATATTATATTTGCACCTGGACGTTAAGTTGAGTACTATTTTTACTCCTTGCGAAACTTAAGTATTAGAAACACAATTTTGAGTAAAGTTTAGTATCATTTTTGCACCTTCGCCCTATTCGTTTTCATGCGGCTTCTAGTTCCTATCTCATATCTAATGTCTAAATTAACACATTTCCTGTAAAAACTACTAAAATAACATATATATTCCAGCACAATAATTTGTATGAGTTCTTAACACACAAATGGCGCAGATTACCTTTATTAATAACTGGAATAGTAGCTGTGATTTCTGAAATTGATATATTACGTGGGACCTCACCTAATTAAATACTGATAACTCGCACGCGGCCAATTACTGTAAATCACTACTGTATAGTGTATACGAAACACTACATACTTTTAATTTGCCTGGCTTTCCAACAATTATCGTTAATAGGTTATGACGATGCTAAAAGTTATATAGTGGTATAAAATAAGTCAGTTATTCGGTTTCAAATAGGTAAATTTATAAAATACCATGGTGAATGGTCAAATTCAGAGTAAGTGTATAAGCCCTTTCATTATGATAAAAAAAATAATAAGCACTTTCATTAAAAAAAAAGAGTAAATATGTTATTAAAAAAAAGAGTAAATAAATAAGCAAGCTTAGCTGGCTGTAACGTTCGTTTATAAAAAAAAATCAGTAAATTAAATCACCACATTCAGTCCAAAAAAAAAATTACCACTATACTCGATTAAAAAAGGTTCAGTATTTTATCTTTCAGAAATAAAGCTGAACGGATTGAATAAGTAATATGCTAGTAGTGGCCTAGTACTACTGTTGATTGTTTTTTTCAAACAGTACTACACCGTTGATAACGTAGCATGATTGTTAAAATTTTGTCGTTTTATATTGATATTTCTTTTTCATGTAAGATATTTATAGTGATATTTAATTAATTTCGAATATCGAAAAATTACAGTTGATGTTTTTTTTTTGGGCCAAAGAAATGACAGTTGATGTTTGTAGAATGAAAAATGACATATAGATATACTTTCACACCATAACGTGATATCAATGAAGTCTCGAGAAACCTAATTCAAGTTATTAGATTTTGATATGATCTAATTTACATAACCTTGAATATTACGCCATAAATGATTATATATTATGCCAAAATTTCTAGCACACATATAGATATTGTCTATATATAAGTCTCCACATTCCTAAATATAAGACATAGATAAATATTTAATAAACCTTACAAAACAATTAAACATGTATAATGTATTTTGTTGTATTACTATATTAAAATTAGTTTATAATTTAGAGAAAAAATATATGACATATTTTTAAATATATGTTGAAAACTTGATCAAAACTACAAACAACAACAGCTTTGCTCTAAATGTGACGACAAACACACTCATAAGGAACACCTTTGTTTTTGTAACATAAAATAAGCAAGATGAACATGTACTTGGAGTTTGAATGATTTTCATGTACTTACTATTACATATAAATGAAGTTGTTGCTCCTACTATTAAAGTTGCATTGTCATGCATGTATTTATGGATTGATATTTTAGAATACCTCATTTCCCCTTCATTCTCTTCTCTTCCTCATATGTCAATTATAATCCGTAATCATGTGAGAGTAACATTTGCTCTAACACTAGCATGATCCATGGTTACTAACATTCACCGATTGATATTGAATGTAGATGAAATGCCATTTACGATCATTAGTTTTCAGTTGTTAATCTTTTTTATCACATATATGTAAAAATTCTCCGAGTTTTGGGGAAGCATGGTTAACAAAATGAAAACCCAAAATTTTCAATTTTCATCGTTTCTTGTTGGAGTTTATATCTTCATCTAGAAGCTAAGCATTGATGTTTTTTTTGAGTGGATCCTAAGCATTGATGTTGATCTCATAAAAGACTACCCAATCTTGATCACAAAATGCAAGTTACTAACAATTATCATAACATGACATACACATGTTGTATATCAAAATCTCTGATCCTCATTCAGATGGAGTGACATTCCCAGTCCAGTCCAAAGGAAAAGCCCGGCATTCATCCTGGATCAAAAGCACACGAAGTTCAAATTGTTCAAGTATTAACCAACGAGAAGAATCTCCAGAAAGCAAACAACAAACTAACCACTATGAGCAAGATTATTAGAACCATTTCCTACTATCCCTGAAGATTTGAGTTATTTAATTCAGTTTTGCTAAGTCCATCAGTAAGCTCAACGACCATATTAGTTGATCGGGGAACATGGAGAATGTGCGCACGAGATGCGGAACCACCAATTAGCCTAATATCATCTAATAAATACACAAGTACCCAAGAGCTATTAGCCTAATATCATCTAATATCAAATACGGAGAGCAAATATACTTGAACTCACTCACCAAGAACATATAGAGAGCATTATTCTCACTTTTGCTATTCTTGTATCCATTTCCTTAAACACAATTTCTTCCAATTTCCATACTTGTAAAATCATTTTCCATTACACTATACTGTTGATTCATCTTGGGTTGTTGGTGATCCAAATTATTTTTTCCTATAAAAGCATCAAGAGACCAAGTCATGTTAAAATACACTTTATTTCCTTTGTTGCCGTTTTTTGGTCACTACACATGTATTGCATGATAGAGTACATATATATTAAAATTTTGTCTCTCAAATTGTTATAAGTAAGTCACAGAAGACAGTTTTAAACCCATAAATGTAAGAGATAAGATGAGAAGAAACCTTTAGATACACTAAGTCAAACAAATCAGTTTTAAACCCATCGATGTAAGAGTCAACTTCAACGAACTCTTACATTTATGGATTTTTATTGAAAGTTAGTGTACGCTTTTTTTTATTAGAAAAAAGTACGTTTTACTACATAAGCTTTAATTTTATTTAAGCCCCCCCTATAATAAACAATCAGTAACTTATCAATAATTAATTATAAGATTAAGTTTTTTTTTTTAGAAATTACAACAACAATAACAACAAAATTTTATTCTATTAGATGGGATCAGCTACATGGATTGTATGACTCAATTAATGTTGATTCATATTCATGAGATTTAATAAGGTTTCATGTCATTGTCAAGGTTTAATATAACCCTCATGCTTTGCTTGAGTTTGAGGCCAACTATATATAGGCGAAGTTGTACAATAATATTCTTATAATTATATGTAACATATTTTATATGAAAAATTAAATAACATGCTATATGTAGCCTATATAATGTCTATTGGAGAAATTAAATATGCAAAATTAAATATCTTCAAACTATTCGTATTTAACATCTCCCTCAAAAATAATTTATTTTAGTTATAAACTATCCAACAATATAATTGAAGTATATAACACCAAAAAAAAAAATCTGTGCGTTGCCCAGGCATCAGAGCGGGCGAGCGGCTATAATATGAACAGCACGGGATTCGCATGTTACAAAATATATAAATCATCAAAACTTAAAATTTTCAAAAACTGAAAAAGAGGAGGAGGAGGAGCAAGGTAGATACTAGTTGATGGTCCGTTTGGTTGCACATGGAAAGTGAATAGGAATTAGAAAGTGAGGAAAGTGGAGGGTATTTTGGTCATTTAAATATATTCCGGTACCCACAAACTTTCTCTCTTCATCTCACATTTTTTCTGGGCCCCACGAACTTTATTTTCATCATTCCCTATACTTTCCATCTTCATCCTTTCACTTTCTAATTCTTCACTTTACATTCCTACAACCAAACGGGCTCTGAATGTTGAAAAGAGCGCCAGAAATAGTTAAAAAAAGACACCTAATTTGAATTGCAAGTGGAATGCAGTAATTGACTAAAATTGTAATTTGTATTTAGACTAGCACTGCACTATTAATTAATTAATTAATTAATTAATCAATACTCTCTCCGATCCTTAATATAAGAGGTAAAATTTGAATATTTTTTGTTCAAAATATAAGAGCTCAACTCATATTATCTCCTTTCAGACAAAAAAAAAAACTCATATTATCTCCTCATTTAATGTGTTTTTTCTAATTTACCCATAATTCTCTTTCATATTTATTTTTTTTATCAGCATTCTCTTTCATATTTATTAATACTTATATATTTATCTCTCAAGTATTATAATAAATATGGAAAATATTGAAAAGGAAGCATCAATTTCAGACAATCAACTAACATTTACATGTTTTTTAGAAAAACTTTTTTTTGGCGACTCGCTCTTATATTAGAAACCTGAGGGAGTAGTTAATTAATATGCAGTAGAACGAAGTTAGCAAAAAAAAGTCATCTAATCATCTAATCGAGAAGGATTTGAGAGAGAGAGAGAATATTGAATGTGAACATCCTCATGAATTGCCAATTCCACAATCACCTGCTTTTCTGGCCGCCACCGTCTTGCCAAAATGGCAATACTCATACTCGCTCATTTATTTTTTCAGTTCAAAAAATATTCGCTCATTTATTTATTATTATTTTATAAAGAAAAAGTCCATTTATTCTACTTTCTATAAATTATTTTTATTTTTGAATTATTTTTATTTTAATTAATATTATATTGAGCATTTTCAATAACCTACCAAAACAATCCCGTTTTTTATGGGCCATGGAAGGCGAGGCTATTTTTAGAATGAGAAGACATAAATTAAGAGGAAAAGTGAAATAATAGAGAGAGATGATAGTAGAGAGTCTCAAAAAGAAAGCCATGCCCTTTGCAAAATGGGTTTCTTACCATCTTGATTGGCGTTGGCTTTTCCTCCTCTCTCCTCTTCTCCTCTTCCTCCTCCTCTTCTCTTCCTTCCCCTTCACTTCCTTCACCTCCTTCCGCCACTTTCTAATCTCCCATGACTTCCAATCCAATTCCAACCCCATTTCCAATTCCACCATCGATGGAATCCATTTTCCATCGAAAGGTAATGACTTTATTGTACGGTCCAGAATTGCCGTGTGTTTGGTTGGTGGGGCTAGGAGGTTTGAACTCACGGGGCCTTCAATTATTGACAACATTCTGAGAAAATATCCTAACTCAGACCTCTTTTTACATAGTCCTCTTGATAAAAATGCTTTCAAGTTCTCTCTTTTGAAAAATGCCCCCAGGGTTGCTTCTGTACGTATTTTCCAGCCTCGGATTATGACCGAGACTGAATCTGAGACTCGTGTTTTAACGGCCATGAACTCTCCTAACGCCATACAGGTACGTTTTAAATTATTTTTTTTTTGGGTAGCTGTTTCTGGAATTCTTCATTATTATTGCTCAAACATGTTTTGTGTTTTTTTTTGTTCCGAGTCTTGCGGATCCGTTTTATAATTTTCGATTTCATTGAGTTTTTCATGTGTTTTTGATGGATTTCTTTAGTTTTAATGGAAAAGTTCGTTTTTTAATGGGAAAGTTTGTTTTTTTAATCTCATACCAAATCCGCGGTTTGCTGAAATTCGGGAAGGAAAACTACTTTCATTGATTTCGCATATATAAGCTGCCACTTTAACTTAAATTTTGTTGAAAAAAATTATATCTTTTTAACCTTTTCCTTTTTTTTCTTTAATTGTAGTTTTTATTACTTTGTTTATTTTGAATTTTAAATCATTTGGAATTTGAAAGTGGCGTGATTGTTGTGATCACTCGAACGAAATTAGCACCATACGTGTGATTCCTTCTTCACCTGCAAAATCATTCTCACCAAACCAATCCCAAGCTAGAATTTGTGTTATAAATCTCAAAAAATACCACAATAAAAAAGAAAAAGAAGCTTCCTTAACGAAAAAGCATAGCATTCCGTACTTTGAAGGAAGATTAAGCTAAGATATGTCTCAAATATAATAAAATAATCCAATTATCTTTGTTATTGCAGGGACTACTTCAATATTTCAATCTGGTAGAAGGATGTCTAACAATGATAAAAACCTACGAATCCAAGAACAAATTCAAATACGACTGGATTGTCCGTACAAGAGTGGACAGCTTTTGGAACCATCCCTTAAAACCCGAACACTTCATCCCCGGCAAATACATCGTACCAGAGGGATCATCGTACGGAGGCCTCAACGACCGACTAGGAATCGGAGACCAAAACACATCAAACATAGCCCTCTCACGTCTATCCTTAATACCCACATTAGACTCCCTCGGTTTCCAAAACCTCAATTCAGAAACCGCCTTCAAAGCCCAACTCACATCACACAACATATCCTACATCACAAAAAGCCTTCCTTTTTGTGTTGTATCGGATCGTCGGTATGATTTTCCGCCCTCGGAGTTTGGTGTTCCGGTGGCGGCGATATCGAGCCCGGGGCCGTTAAGTGGGGCCAAGTGTAGGCCGTGTAAGGCGGCGTGTAAAGGGGAGTGTGCGGAGAGAGCTATGGGGGTTTTGAATAAAGGGTGGAGTTGGACGAGGTATGATAATGGGAGTGTTAGGCTTTGTGATGCTTCTAATGAATGGGAGGATGGGTGGGAGAAGTTGTTTGATAAGTTTGCTGGGAAGAAGTTTGCTGATGTGAGGAAAAAAATTAAGGGGTTGACTATGGAAGATTGCATTAGAGATTTTGAACTTCTCAAAAAACGGGCTGGTACGTGGAATGTGCCGCCGGCGAGGGATATTTGTTCCATGGGGTTGGCCCACAGATGAGAAGTACAATATAGGGGGTTTTCTTTTTTTTCTTTTTCTTTTTGTGAGATTGTTTATCATGTTAAATATTGGTAATCAATTACTTGCATCTAGAAAATTATTAGTGGAAAATTAGTGGCTAACTAACAAACTACCAACCGTATACATCAATTGGTTGTGTGTTGTTGAGTTTCATCTTTTGTGACCAGCTGCGATTTTGGAGGTAGTTCTCCTATAGTCATGCTAACTGGATTAATTAATTTCATAAATAAAATTTATAGTAGCTGTGATATAGCATGGTTTTTAGAGCTAAATTGAGCTTAGACGGTCTAATCGGTTGGATGCTTTTTCCGATTTCAGCAAGTTTGTTATTGAGAAGGTGGTTGGACCGGGTTCAACAACCTTGTTTTCCGATTTCAAGTAAATTATATGAAATATATTGGAGTAATTTTTTATTAAATTTTGCATCACCTGCCCGACCAAATGGGTTTACTGAATAAACCATTTGAACATTTGAACTATGACCCGCTCTTCTTTCCTTGATATCCAATCTGGATTTCCAAAAACATTGTGATTTAGTGATGAAAGTGAAATGCATTTTTATTTTGGTAGCTTCTCAATACGCTAAAATAGTTAGTGTGTGTTTGGGAACCGTTTATGGACCCCAATAAGCTAGTTGGAGCTACATAAACAGTTTTTGGGTTTTTAGTCATGTTTGGGTCCTGTTTATTTCTGACCAGCTTATTTGGATAAACTGGTTTGAGAAATTGGTTTCTGAGAAACTCTAATTTGGAGCTTCTCCAACCAGCTTATTTCTGAGAAACTGGTTTCTGAAGATGAAAGTTTGATAGATGAAGATAATTGTCATTAATGCTACAAAAATTTTGATAAAAATATCTGTAAGTGTACGGATCATATTTTAGTTAAGTGGTAAATCAAAGTCGATCCCACAGAGACTCAGACAATTAATAATTAGACATTAGATCTTCTATTTTCGTTCAAGTTGAGTAAATACAAGAAAATTGATTACCTAACATCTAAGAAAAATAAAATAAAACAAATATTTACAAAATGAAATTCACTACTCAAAAGAACAACCTAGAGTCACTAATCTCTTATCTGCTTCTTAGATTTTATTCCCACTAAATTAATTACGAATTAATTTAACTAGCTAATCTAGAGTACTAGTGTCTATAAATGCCTTCCGGTCCACTTACATCCTTGCCTAGCTTAATTATGTAATGTCTTACTATAATTTAAGGAAATAGGAAATAATCACCATAGCTCAATCATATAATCTCATTAATAGGAAACTTCCCATTGAAATATTTCTTTTAATATACTACCTCCGGTCCTAAATATAGGACCTAGATAACTTTTTTTTTTGGAGAGGTTAAGGTTGCAAAATAGTCTATTAAATCATGACATATTTGATATATTTTTAGATTATCCATTAGTTTATAAGTAAAATAAACTAGTTTAAGAGAAAAAAACTAGATAAATCAATTTATAATTAACTTATTTTGCTGTTTTTTCGGATTTTTCAAAAAAGACAATTAGGCCTTATATTTAGGACCGGAGGGATATTAAGTTTCCTATTTCAATTAAATTTCAGATTTCCAAAAGAGTCACTCATGTAATCATCAAATTACTTTCTTTCCAATTCACAACAAAATCACTCAATTACTTAATTAATGACTCCCCAAATACAACAAAATATTTCCTAAAAATCACTAAATATGGGAGTCATTAGTCATCAAAATCAAGAGGTTTCATCATCAAATTTTTCTACATCATCTTCTTCTCGCATGAATTGTATCCGTGACAGGATTCGAGATCGAATTGTAGAACATCTTATGCAATTATTGGAAACCTTATGCAATTTAATCTATTAAATTTTTTAATTTTAAATTATTGAAAATATATGAATATTTTAATTGTGTATTATTCAATAAATATCATGTTCCCATCTAAACTGGTTTCTCAAAATCACCATCCAAACATGTTTGTAAAAGTAGTTTGAAAAAAAACACTCCTGCAACTATGGATCCAAACATAAATCGTTTCTCGCAAACCAACTTTTACCTAAACCAACTTTTAAAAAACCATATTGAAAAAAAAACATTTCTCCACCACTTTTCCCAAACACACCCTTAATGTGTGTGTTTGGGAACCGTTTATGGACCCCAATAAGTTGGTTGGAGTTACATAAACAGTTTTTGGGTTTTTGGTCATGTTTGGGTCCTGTTTATTTCTGACCAGCTTATTTGGATAAACTGGTTTGAGAAACTGGTTTATGAGAAACTCCAATTTGGAGCTTCTCCAACCAGCTTATTTCTGAGAAACTGGTTTCTGAAGATGAAAGTTTGATAGATGAAGATAATTGTCATCAAAACCAAGAGGCTTCATCATCAAATATTTCTACATCATCTTCTTCTTGCATGAATCGTATCCGTGATAGGATTCGAGATCGAATTAGAACATCTTTGATACAACTAATTATGGAATTGAATCATCCAAATGTAATGTGATAGACATGACCTCTAATTTATATGCATTTTAATGTATTAAATTTTTATTATTTGCAATTATTGGAAACCTTATGCAATTTAATCTATTAAATTTTTTAATTTTAAATTATTGAAAATATATGAATATTTTAATTGTGTATTATTCAATAAATATCATGTTCCCATTTAAACTGGTTTTAAAAATCACCATCCAAACATGTTTGTAAAAGTAGTTTGAAAAAAAAAACACTTCTGCAACTACGGATCCAAACAAAAATCGTTTCTCGCAAACCAACTTTTACCCAAACCAACTTTTAAAAAACCATATTGAAAAAAAAAACATTTCTCCACCACTTTTCCCAAATAGACCCAATATTCATTGATTGGGTGGATAGGGTGGGCATGGTGGATGGTTTAAAGGACACTGTAATGGCGCAGTGGGATAATCTTGTTTTATTGGAGGATCATTTTTTTATTCATCTGTTTATTTAAGGGTTAAGGTGCATTTTTAGTATTCTAGAATATAGCAAAGTGCACTTAACATAATATACAAAATTGTGGTCCATTTGTGATAACCAAGAATTATTTTCATTGCTTATCTAGTAATTCGTTAGCTAAAACTCACTTTTGTAAGATAAAATCTTATGTGACATAATGATGTAATATATGTATGTTGAAATGACAATTTAAGGAACATTTATTTTAAGTTTATAACTATGTAATAAGATAGAAGTAACTTTTCTTCTATTACATCATAGAGCCATTAATTCGGGTCGAGTCAGTATGGCCAACCAGTTTTAACTCGGGTCGAGCCAATATGACCAACCCGTTTTAACTCAGTAAGGTCAACCTGTTTAGTTAATGATTCTTTGCTTACTTTTTTTATATATGTAAAATACTAATGACTTATTAGTTTATACATGCATGATACTAGGATATTCTATGTATCTTTATAACTTTGTAGTGTTAAATTATTTGGCACTCTTGAATAATATTGTGATTTAGTTGTTTATGGTGTTTAAATATTGTATATTATGTTTGGTGCTCCTTCTATATTATATTCTAGAGTACTGAAAATGCTCCCTTACCCCACAATTTAATGGTCAAAATTTGACACATAACGGTCAAACTTAACTTATTTAACCCCGTTACTAAATAAGCCACGAAAATAATTCTTGGTTATCACAAATGGACCACAATATTGTATATTATGTTATGTGCACTTTACTATATTCTAGAGTACTAAAAATGCACTTTAAGCCTTTATTTAATAAACCAAATAGGAGTAGTCAGTTTCGGTCTTACAAGTTGGGGGGAGAGAATTGGCAGAAGTATTTGTTTTTGAGGGGAGAAACGACGCATGGCCAATGAGAAAAAGAACAGGAAAACGACGAAAGAAATGTGAACTAATTCGTTTTGGGATCCAGAAAGCAGGATATGCAGGTTAAGGGTAGATCAATGTTGACTTGTTAAAATTTGGCTGGATGGGACTGTGAGATGTAATTTTTCATTTCCAATCATTGCATTCCAAGCTCGGAATTAACACCACTGAAAGTTTATTTTCTGGAATAGGGAATCACATATAGGGGACATCTAAATTTCAAAATAATTTTAACCAGTTGAATAGCAAGATTAACTAGTGAGGTAGATACATTTACTACTCAAAATCATATTTCTGGAATTTTAAAATTTAAATGTTAATTGTTAGGCCTACTCATTTAGCCGTATTTTAAAATAAATTATCTATATAATAGGATATGAATATCAATTATACACCTTATAAACTAACACATAATCTCTAACAATATGATAATTATATTATGATTAACTATTTTTTCTCTTTAATCTTTCCAAAAAAGTTAATTATGTCTTATATATATTTAAGATTAAAATGAGGGAATAGATCTAATACTTCCCATCAACATTAAAAATAAAATTGTTTTTTATGAGGTAATCAGCAATTAGGTTAGTTTTTTATTAGGCGAACTACATTTAGTCATTTACACTTCAATTTTTATTGATAAGTGACGGTGCGATGGGCCAGGGCAGCTCACAAGTCACAACCAGCAACTAAAGTTGGCGGGCACATGGCACCTATGCCTATGCTTGACATGATACGGGCATGATTACTAGTAACTACCATCGATTATGAATACTAATTATTGCCGATAATTAAGCTAATAAAAGGTAAAACAGGATTAAGGATTTTGGTGAGGTTTAGGGTGCCCTATTGTATTTGTGGGTGCAGCGGTTCAGGTATGTGCAGTTATTATTTCATATGTGTGTGTAGGCGCTTGTGTGTGTATAAGAATTAAATGTTACTCCCTCCGATCTTAAATATAAGACCTAATTGACTTTTTTTTGAGACGTTAAGATTGCGAAATAGACTATTAAATCATGACATATTTGATATATTTTTAGATTATACATTAGTTTATAGGTAAAATAAACTAATTTAAGGGAAAAAATTAGGTAAATCAATTTATAATTAACTTATTTTACTTTTTTATAGGATTTTCTACAAAAGTCAATTAGGTTTTATATTTAGGATCGGAGGGAGTATTATTTAACTTGAACAGGTGCAAGGCGTATCACATTTAATTTCCTTTTGAAATATTTTTTGGTTCAATTTTGCTCCGTAAATGTGCAATTCGTACTATATTAATTCTTAATCATTAAAATATTAACTGTTAATGTCAACTATTTATTAATAGTCTAGGTGAAAATTTTTAATGGTAAATGACGAATATAATACTCCTTGGACATTATAAATGTAAAGTTGGACAATTAATACTTTTAGTGGCAAACGTACATGATACATCTCACACTCTTCTGAGATAGATATGATTTTTAATTCTATATAATCTGATTTGTTGGTCAATTGTCTTAGAGAAAAATTTATATTTAATGATTGAAGAGGGTATTTTAAAGAGAGAGGATTATAAATCCCCAGACATATATGAAATATTGGTCAATTAATTTTTTTATCAGAAATTGGTCAAGCTAAGTAAATTGGATTAATGAATACGTTTAAAATATACCTTTTTATAGAAACCCACTCATTCAATAACCGGTTGATAAACAATTAAATAACGCACTATATATTCACTTTTACAGGCAGGACGTGACGAAATATGAAACAAGGTAGTAGCTACTATGTAGAAAATGCGTGGAAATATGGAATCATGAAAGAGGAACAAATATGAAATATGGTAGGAGGTAGCACTCTTAACATGAGAACTGTGGCATGATAATGATTGACTAGAAGTGAAGGCTCATCCCCATCACTCTCATCCTTAGGTAGTTGCCAGTTGGTTGAGGCGTCGTTCCCATTCTCAATCCTTCTTTTTAACTACTTATTTGCCCCTCAATACTTACTAATTACTCATTATTCAATAGTATTGATCTCTTAAACTATCTCGCCAACAACCAACACCAGTTACAAAAGTAACTACGGTTATGAATTCAGAGATAATGGGAGTCGGTAGAGACTTTGTCATAACTTTGTAAAAACTCTACCACCATTATTATGGTCAAAAAAAGTAAGTCTTATACAAGTTAAAATCAGGATCGGAGGATTTTTTTGACCATAATGATGCTAACGTTTTTGGCAAGTTTATTATTATTATTAATAAAATAAAATGAGAGTCGGTATTTGGCAGTCTTCTGCCAATGGAAAAGACTAATTTTCGAGTCATGCATTAACGGCACGAAATTAAGCAATTATCAGGATTGCTCTATAATAAAATTTTCCACTATATGGGAAGATTTTGCATATTTTGACTGTTGTTTTTCTACAGGTTATTGAGCTAGATTAGATTATTCAATCATTTGTTAAGCTCAAGCAGGGATAATGTTTGTCAAACGCACTTTCTTCTTTTAGAAGGGCTAAAACTCGACATCATGATTAACGCCCTGTGGGGTAAATTGCAATTGTTTTTAATTAACCAGAAAGATTCATTGATTCTTCAATGGTAAAAGTTTTACAAGGACGTCTCCAAATTTTTCAAGTCCTTAAATGTTAGATGTCTTCAACTAACTTTGGTCACAATCTAGAATCTAGAATTTGGAGGCTTTCACAAATTCATTCTTGTCCATGCCTACTTTCTTTGGGTTTCAACTTCGAATTCAACTTTTCAGGCTGCAGTTAGATCCCTTCACGTTACCTCCTCTTTAATATTTATCACGTTTAAGTTACCTTTTCAACCTTCTTTCTTTCTTATTATTTAGTTTAGATAAAATACATTTGTTACTGCTTATACTTTTATTTAGTTTTGATTTTGTTCATATGTATATAATGTTATCATCATTAAATGCATTAGCTTAAATTTGTAAAACACTACTCCCTCCGGTCCCTAATGTAAGAGCCCAAAATTTGAATGGTTTTGGTCCCAAATGTAAGAGCTCATCCAATATTCTCTCCTCATTTAATGCATTTTTTCCTACTTTACCCCTAACTCTCTTTCATATTTATTAATGCTTATGTATTTCTCTCTCTTAAAAGTACCATAATAAATATGGGCAATATTGGAAAAATAGCATTAACTCCAGACACCCAACTAACATTCACATGTTTTCTTAAGAAGCGTTTTTTTGGCGGCTAGCTCTTACATTAGGGACCGGAGGTAGTATTAATTAACTTCTATGCAAAGGCTAATCGTGCTAATATAATAACGATAGTAGACTTTAATTAAAGGGATAGTTGAGCAAAATTAATGATTCAGTTAGGACTTAGGAGATTACACACCACATTTACCTATTTCAAAATTGAATCAAAATATCAGTGCTAATAAATGCAATTTCCCTTTAATGTGATACTCAGATTAACTAGACCAGTTTCGATAAAAAAAAAAGATTAACTAGACCAGCCCCTTACTTGCTGAGATGACCTAATTTATGTTCCAAAAATCTATTTAGAAATTTTTTGAAATCCCTTATTTATAGGACAATATTAACTAGCTATCGAGACAAACATTTATGAAACCAAACACATCATTTTATTAACTTCACATGCAATGATTTCAAGCGTTAACTAGAAACATATTTTGAGATGCCGAATTCAGATGGAGGTTTTTAAACTTCTGAAGAAGTGCCTGTGAAGTGGTTGAGGATGAGGACAAGGGAAGTGCACTTATTCTTGTATTAAAATTAAATGTTGTTTATATTTGAAATATCTAAGATGTTGGAAAAATGCCGAAATGGTCCCATATATTTATGTGCGATGTGATTGCCCCTTAGTATCACCTGCACCAGCACTACAAAAAGAAAAGAAAGTTAAAGCTGATCCCCACAAACCACAAGCTCTTTAATTTTTAACAAATAAGAATCAGAACACAGTTCTCTGATTCTTTCGAGCTGTGTCCATTGTTAGTTGGCCAACCAATAAAAGTAAGTGGGTAACCCCTTTCTTTCTTAAAACCTAAAAAAGAAAATGAAACAAGGAGAATCGATATTAAAGTTTTCTTAATTCCGTTCTCTACGTCAGACTCATATAATAAGTTTAGATATTAGTGTAAATTTTAGAACAAAATTTCAAAAAATTAAAATAATAAATGATTTAAATATTATTTTGAAAAACATATATAGATCATGAAGTGAATGATTAATATTGTATATTGAATTTATTTTCTTGTTCTTAGTATAATTTTCATCTATTAAATATATCATATTCTGCCTCTCTTTTTTTTTGATAAATATTCCGCTTCCTTTTCTAATTATGTTAAATGAAGATAATAAGGAAACAACAAAAATATTTTTATTTTCAAATCAAATGTTTAACTTCAACCCACACGATTTTTAAACATGTTTTTGCCATATGGAAATATTTTCCATAGGAAACAGTTTTGTTACTTCTCTTTTAGAACCTCGATTCATCTAAAGCAAGACATGTTAGAATCTTAAGTTTTGATGGTGACTAAGGTATGATATGGTCTAGTACTTAAAAGAACATAATCAACACTTAGGAAGGATTAGATGACATGGTTAGAATCCTAAGTTAGATCACTTGCGAATGCAAGATCACTTCCGGAAGTATTAGCACTAGCGCTCGCGGATGGAGTACACATCCCATAGGGGACGCAAGCGGAAGCAAGTGAGACACTTGGTTAGAACCCAGTCTAGATTGCTAACACTGAATCCTAAGTTAAGTTACAACCAGATGCGGATTCACTTCCGGATGAATTAAGACTAGCGCTCACGGATGAAAGACTCATCCCACAGCGGAATCACAACCGGATGCGGAATCACTTCCGGATGGACTAGGACTAGCGCTCGCGGATGAATGTCTCATCCCCCAGCGACAGCAAGCACTTCACTTAGTCATAACTCAGTCTAGGAGCATTAGATGTACAAAACCCTTAAGACTAAGTTAAGATGCAACCGGATGTATATTTGCTTCCGATTGCTTAGTGACTAGCGCTGACTGTTGGAATAGGTAACACTAAGCATCAGTGAACATTAGCCACGTCTAGTAGAATTGCTTCCGATTGCTTAGTGACTAGCGCTGGCTGTTGGATTGAAGGACACTGAGCGAGAGTGAGTAAAAGTACATATAACCCTTCATCCAGTAGTAGTGCTTCCGGATGCAAGAAAGGCTCCTTAGACTAAGTGAATTCCCACTGCATGTGATTATGTGTTGTTATACTACACATCCCATAGCACGAGTAAATAACACACTAAGTCACTTAGGAAGAGTTAGACTAAAATAACGAGACTTACGCTGACTATTGGAATAGACATCCCCTAGTGTCAGTAGACAATACACTAAGTCAGAACATAGTCTAAGTAAGAATGCTTCCCATAGCAAAACAAGCTTCCCACAGCATGTATAGTTCCTACTATACTTGACTATATATATTACTCTGTTGGACTAACAAGTATGTGCAGAACTTAGTTTTACTTCCGGATGCAAATGAGCTTCCGGATGCAAATACTCTTGGCACTGGAATTCAGAGACTAACTCTTGCAGAGCAAGACTGCCGCTTCCGGATGAACAATGAACGATGCACGATGATCATCCGTCAGCAGGATTACAAGAGTCAGAAGTACATATGCTCAGAAGTCAGTATGATGTCGTCAGAGCAGAGTGGTTAGAATTGCTTTCCAGAGATAAAGCAAGTCAACCCTGCTAAGCTTTAATGGAGCGTTTAAGAAGATGTACTTCCCAACGGTAACAAGAGGTTAACAGATATTCAAACAACATTGTTACCTACCAAGCATGAGGAGTATGAGAGATAATTAGAACATAATCTGAAGATCCATTCAAGCTGTCAAAGCTCATACTACCCACAAGAGTCAGAGTCCATAAGAAAGCTTCTAATAGCAAGAGAGCATCCAATAGCAAAGCACTCTTATCATTCATGGACAAGTGCTTGGAAGACGAAGTTCCTCTATGTGATAGCAAGCAGAATGATAGAGTCCACGAGCTTCACTTCAGATAGCAAGAGAGCTTCCGATAGTAAGTCTCTTAGCATCCTGGACTTATGCTTGAGGAACGAAGTCCTCATCTGACAACAAGCAAGAGTCAGACCGTACAGTGTATAGATGTCAGAACGACTTTTGCCAGAACAGTGTTGTCAGAACAGTGTTGACAGAACAGCTGGTCAGAGCACCTTTTCAGATAAAGCAAAATCAACCCTGCTGTGCATTAATGAGGACAACGTAAACAAGGCCCCAACGGCTATATTCAAACGGCCTTATTGCCTCTCCAACGATTGGATAATCAGAGGCTGGTATAAAAGGAGATATTCTTCATTTCTGAAGGTAGAGCTTCATGAGTTTGATAAGCAAGAGAAATAGAATGAAGAAGCTCAAGCCTACTATCTGAAATATCCTTCTCATCTTCTACTCTCTGATTATAAAGTTGTAACACTCTTAGAGAAAATTAGTGGAGAGCAATCATTGTACCTAAGTGAGTAACATAATTTGTTCATTGAGTGAACCCACTTAGTTGAGCTTAAGTGTTTAGCACAATCAGTTCATAGAGTGAACATCCTATCAAACCTGTTCTAAAGCTTGTCGCTTGAAGAACAATATTGTAATCATTGTTAAATCATTGTCTGTAAAGACTGAACCCTTCTAGGTGTGAGGGGGAGCTGTATAGGTTGCAAGTGAGCCCGCAAAACTTGCGGTTGTAAAGGTTGCAAGTGATCCCGTAAAACTTGCGGTTAGGTTTGCAGGTTAGCCGTTAGCAAAACCTGTGGGTTGTTAGGTGAACCTGTGTTCGTAAAACCTAAAGTGTAAAGGCTTCTCTTGTGCCCGGTTTAAACAAGAATAGTGGATTGGAAATCTCAGGTGTAGCCTGGGGACTAGATGTAGGTCTGGGTGACCGAACCAGGATAAATTTATGCGTGCATAAATTTACATTTAAACATTCTATTTCGCATCACATAACATACTGACTTGTGCATACCATTATTTATTATCATCATCACCAAGCACAAGCAGTCTTTCTGTAAAGAGTTTAAGTCTTTATTCCATCACCCAATTCACCCCTCTTGGGTGACAGCCACACATTTCAAGACAATTTTCGTTAATTAATTGCGTTGCAACCAAATAAGTTCATAAACTATATCCTTCTCGAATTTTGGGTTAAAAAACGACCCTAACGTCCCAAAACGCCAGTGGTTTTTTTTTAACTGAAATTTTAATAACTTAATATAGAGAGTGCATATTCAGCTATACAAAGTTGGTTTTAAGTAGTAGTGATGTAAATCCAAGACCAATTGGGCCATACTCTTTATGGTTTGTCGGTGGGCACCTTCTTCATTTTGTGGATAAGATACATGCTCCAAACTAGCGGGAGTATGAAGTTTGTTCGTTAATAGCAGCATAAAGTTCAAATAATTATTATTGTGAAAATATTAAAAATTAATTAGATTCATTACCTATTTTTCATTTATAGGGTTATTATGAGATAAGTAACATAAATTTGAGACACAAAGTTGATTGAGCCAATCCAAATTAACTTATTATTCCTTGTAAAAATTAACTCACTCAACAAACTGGCTTATAACCAAAGGACTGTTTGAATTTCACCGATATTCACGTCGAATGCTCTGGCCTTATGAGTCCATCCCCTTAAGTCCCAACTCAACTAATTTTTTTTTAAAAAAGAAAGGGCTCATTAGTTAGCCTCTATATAACATAGAGAAGTAACCGAGCAAGAAAAAACAAATGTGTAACATACATGATATTAATGTACAAAGAGCTAATATTGATAATAGGAAGTAAAAGATCGAGGTTGCTAAATGAGAGATGTGAGTATGTGAAAGACTATTGGATGTAAGATTGACCAGTGATATCTAAGTCACGGTCACCTGTGGACGGCGGAGAATGGTGGTTGAGAGGAAGACGAGTTTGTTCCACAGGCCCATCTGCACTTTGTGTTTCACTCGCAGGCGCTTTCTTCTTCACCATCTCTTCTTTCCCTTCTTCTTTCTTCTCTGTGCCGTACAACCCTCCTCCATACGCTCCACGTGTCACTGCTTCCATCTTCGATATCTGAGGTCCATTCCCTAGCTTCTTCTTCTCTTCTTCCTTCCTTACTAATCCCTGTTCCATCTTATTCACTTTCTTCTTCTGCCTGTATAATGGGAGTGCCTTTACCGTATATATATATGTCATCCTCTGTGTATTTGTTTTTATCGGTGTCTTTCTGTGTATACGTGGATGCATATGTGGAGGACACGTCAGCATGGCATGGAACACGTGTCTCTTTATGGAGTTGGATTGGTGGACCCCATGTTGTGGGTTTATCTTTTATCTTGGGCTCTTTATGACCGATGTTGTTGGATTATCTCTTATCCAGAAATTAAATGGGAAGCTGTGACCAGTAGGTACATCCGTACATGTACTTTAATTGATGAAACTTGAAAGGACATAATTATGAGTGCCACGTTCCTAAGAATTGTCTTGATGTGAGAAGAGCTAGAGTGTCCCCCATGAAACATACTTGCCCAGAGAAAAGAGAAAAACGTTCTAGCCCAAACTGAAAATAATAATTGTGGCACATGGCCCATATACAACACTGCCGGTTTGTTTGATAATTATGTTTGGTTTGTTTGGCCCATGAAAATATTTGGAATTTACGACTGGTTTGATAATATTTCTCAAACATGACTTGGTGACAGCTGAGAAACAAATAATAAATGAAATAATGCAGTGACAAGAATGAAACACGACCATATTGCCTTCCGATTTATGTAAGCGTCACTTTACATTTTTTTGGTCATATCCTTCTAATTCAGTGATATTCATATAACAAGATTCTAGATCGATGAGCATTGCCAGTCCATGTTTATCCACAAACAGTATTGGCAACGGCGAGCGGAATCTCAAGTCAACCTAATAATGTCATCAAGGATCCTATTGATGCACTTCTCGTTTACTAATTTGATCATGTCTTCGTTTTTGTTTGATAAATGTCGTTTTTTTACGTGAGCTGTATTTACAAGTCAATATTTTTGTATGTTGCCAATATATTTTCCACCTTCTTGCGCTAACAAATGAAGGAACAATGGGCCTAAGAGTTGCCGATGCAAATATATGGTGGTTCTGGTTTGGGTCAATTTTTTTGGGATGAATTTAGGTACAACAAAAAACTTTTGGGATAAAATGAAATTATTAACCTGAGAGTTCCGAGTTTAATTCCCTAAATAATTCCCTAATCCAGTTAAAAGAGAAGAAAACCAAACAAGGCTACTTGTCTTGTTAGTTCTTTAATAAACATGCATTTTGATTTACTTTTTGCTAAAGATAGTTTGATTACTCTTATTCTCTTGAATAGTGTCGTGGTTTGTTTTTGTTAGTTTCCCAAGGGTATCTCCACCCGCGTGTCAATTGAACCAAATTCCTCCCGCGTGTCAATTGAAACAATTCCTCACTATTATGAAGTTTCATATAGGGGGTAAACAGTTGACCTGTGAATAGCATAAAGTCACTCTGTCTACCCCAACCACTTGCTTAAGGAACGAGAACACTTACCACTCATGCTAACCGTCAGGTTTGAATAATACGATAGTTTTAGCCACCGGAAAAGGGAAAAGAACTTAAGCCTATAAGCAGTTAACCCAAGCAAAACATGAAGAATGAAGCTACAAGTAATCCATTAGCATAAACATCTGCTAGGCATTCTGAAGACAAATTGCCACGTTCTTCTGCCTATCCATTCCACCTACCTACGACATCTCCAACAACAAACAAGCTGTAAACTGTCCAGGAGAAAAAAACAGGAGGAAAATCTAATTTACGTGAGCTGATGCAATGTTCTTTTACTTTTTTCTGCTCAAGTATGGTGGAAAATTGGATTGATTTAGTTTGTACATGTACCTGCTAACCATATGGTCATAAAACAAACATGGCTGAGTTTAAGTATATACATATTATACAACAAATAATTCAGCTTTCCCGTCAATGAACAGACTCATGAACTCTTCACCATCTACAGTTTCTTTCTCGATGAGAAGCTGAGCAAGCTTGTGAAGGATGTCAATGTGTGTGGTGATGATTTGTGTTGCCCTTGAATAGGCTCTCTCTACCAGCTCCCTCACCTCTGCATCCACAACATCTGCAGTAGCCATTGAGTAATCTTTCTGGGATGACATCTGCGCATAAAACAAGCGGATATGCCATCGAAAAATTAGTGCACAACTCGAAGTAAGATGATAAATTAGATCTAAATTGTCTCTGTCAAACTTTAAAATTAGAAATACCACCTGTTGGCCCAAGAATGGATTTCCCCCGGAGGATCCGATGGCTACTTGGCCAATCTTTTTGCTGAACCCGAACCTCTCGACCATTTGCCTTGCGACCCTTGAAACTTGCATGAAGTCATTTGATGCTCCTGTTGTAACGTTCTCAGTTCCAAATATTACCTCCTCAGCAACCCTGCATTGGCATAATAAGAGCAATATCCAGCCAAATTTTAAAAAATTGTAACATTAACACAAAGATCCATCAGTAATGAGTGTGCATGGTCCACTGACCTTCCACCAAGAGCAACTGCCATTTGATTTTCCAAGTAGCTTCTACTGTACAGTCCAGACTCGAGCCTCTCTTCGCTGGGAGCGAAAAATGTGAGCCCACCAGCTTGGCCACGAGGGATAATGGATATTTTGGCTACAGGGTCATATTCAGGCATCAAAGCACCCACTAGGGCGTGGCCAGCCTCTGAAAATTAAAAACCAAAACATGTTAAAGGAATTGAGAATGAGAAGCCATAAAGCTTCATGCATATTGAACATATATACCATGATAAGCTACTAATTTTTTCTTCTCATCTGAGACCACGGCATTTTTCTTCTCTGGTCCAGCAATGATCCTTTCAAGTGCATCAGATATCTCATCTTTGCTTATTTCCTTGAGGTCACGCCGAGCTGCAAGAATGGCTGCCTCATTCATCAGATTCTGCAGATCAGCCCCTGTGAAACCTGGTGTTCTTCTGGCAATTTTTTCAAAGTCAACATCCTTTGCAAGTGCCTTCCCTCTAGAATGCACCTGACAAAGAGAAGTAAGGTTGATTAACTTAGGTACATAAATGAGTATAGCATACTCATTAGACACCAACCATCAAATGTAAATTTCAAACTAGGCCTTGCATATCACATTCATGCTCAAACTTAGGACCGCACAACAAAAGGCTAATCATGTCATTTAAACTACATCACTCTACTATATACTATAGATGAACATCAACACTAGCACTTAATTCATAACATAACGTCAAAGATTCCAACATTGCAACAAGAGAGTTTTAGTCTTAGTAAACATGTATAGTAGCTAACAAGATATTCAGTCAGTTAAGTTATATAGTTACTTCTAGTGATTTCCAGCTCTACTTCTACATATTTAACTAAGTGAATGAACAACATTCAATTCTACAGTTTATCATATTGTATTAAAAGGAACTCACCTGAAGGATTCTAACTCTACCAGCAACATCAGGTCTGTCCACAGTGACTTGCCTATCAAACCTTCCAGGCCTAAGCAATGCAGAATCAAGAACATCTGGTCTGTTAGTTGCAGCCAAAACTATAACACCAGAATTACCAGAAAACCCATCCATCTCAGTCAACAACTGATTAATTGTTTGTTCCCTCTCATCATTGCCACCTCCAAGACCAGCCCCTCTCTGCCTTCCCACAGCATCAATCTCATCAATAAACACAATACATGGTGCCTTAGACTTGGCCTTCTCAAACAAATCTCTCACTCTAGAAGCACCAACACCAACAAACAATTCAACAAACTCTGAAGCTGCACATGAAAAGAATGGCACCCCAGCCTCACCAGCCACTGCTCTAGCCAAAAGGGTCTTTCCAGTTCCAGGTGGGCCCACCAAAAGACACCCTTTAGGAATCTTAGCTCCAAGGGCAGTATACTTATCAGGATTTTTCAAAAAATCAACAACCTCTTGCAACTCCAACTTTGCCTGGTCAGCTCCAGCAACATCAGCAAAAGTCACACCAGTTTCAGGAACTTCCTGAAACTTAGACTTTGACCTCCCAAAATCCATGGGCCCACCAAGCCCACCAGGCCCACCAGGCCCTCCTTGAGCCCTTCTAAACAGCAAAAACAACCCAGCAAAAGCCAGAAAAGGAAACAACAAATTGCCAATAAAATTAAACAACCCATTTCCAGTATCACCCTCAGACACAGAAATATCAACACCATTCATAGCCAAAATATCAATAAGGTCAGGATCATTGGGAACAATAACGGTGGCTCGACGGCCGTCAACCGCCGTTAACTGCAGGGCAGAACCTTCTTTACTAAACCTCACTCTCTCAACCTTACCCTTCTTAACGGCGTTTAAAAATTCACTGTAACGCCAATTACTACCTTCAGGGAGATCAGAAGAAGCCTGAGATTGAGGTTTTGGGGCATTGAGAAGAAGATTTTGACCAAAAGGTGAAGAATTTGAAGGATTTGGCTTTGTGGGTTGTGCTTCAATTACAGGAGAAGATGGCGGAGGATTGAAATTGTCAGCATCAATGGCTAGAGCTTGAGGGGTAATAGTGGAAAAGAGTAAAGCAGCTAAAGAAGCTTGAGTGGGTAAGGATTTAAAGTTTGGATTTTTAGAATCATGCTTTTTGTTTAAACTACTTTGGGTGATTAAAAATCTAACAGAGGATTTTGTGGTTTTTGGGGTGGGAGGAGATAGTAGTACATGGCTACCAAGAAAAGGAGAAGAAAGGAGAGAACTTGTTGTGAAAGCCATGGTTATGAATGTTGAGCTGAGTTTTTAGTTTTATGAAGCTCTCTCAGAGAAATATCCTTCTATCTAGAAGTGGACTCTTTTGGGTATACGCCACAAATGATTGGGACTAAAACAAATAAATATATATAGGAATTATATGTAAATATAAATAATATAATGTGGAGGACGAGGATTAAGGTTTCTCACGGCTTCTTACTGGTAGTTTGTGAGAACAAGTATGTAGTTTGGGAGCGACAAGTGAGAAATGCAAGATTGTCTTTGATTTCTGCTTGCGAGGAAAGAATCAGGCTTGGATGGGTGAATCGGTGCCATGAATTTGGGTGGTGTTCTATATCTTCTACGTGGCTTATATTGGATCCATTTGTTTTAAGCTGCTTTTTTTTTTATTTAAATTTTAAGCTGCTTCTGAATATTCACAAATAAGGCCAGATATTGTGCCTAGAACAAGATTACTTTGTTTCTGGTTCAGGCTTTCTTCGCTGGGCCGGGCTAGATGAAGCAATCTACTGTGCTGCAGTAGGCAAAGAAATTTTGAACTGTCACTTCAGCCCAAAAACATTTAAATTGCCCAAAACTGTGATTTGAGGCACTTAATCAGAAGGCTATTAACTGTCCTATTTTTCTTTCATTTCCTCCATTCTCATTATAAGACTTGGTAGACTTCTTTTTTTCTAGTGAAACAAAATGAGCTAAATGATTATAACACATTGTACATAGTACATAATGTTATACTCCCCCTTTTCATAAATATAAGATCAATTTCACTAATTTGATTAGATTAAAAATTCTAGTCAAGTTAATTATTAACAAATGATATTACTAATTAAACCTAATCATATACATTTATTCTTACTCTCGCACTCTTGCTTGTTTATTTTAGATAAGCATTATTAGAGTTTATTTGGAAAAAAGTTGAGAAAAATTAGAATATTTAGGAACAAATTGAAGTATGAAGTGATCTTATACTTAGGAATAGAGTGAGTATAATAGTTTTATAAGGATTTTTTAAAGAGAGTTAAATAGGTTTCATATTTAATAGGAGTCTATAACAATATTGTGATACACACATACAATATGGTAAATGTGCAATAATATCCATGTGATTGTTATCAAGGTGCACCCAATACCATGTAAATTTTTTTTGGAGCAAAAAGTGACCTTGACATTTTAAAACCGGGGCAATAGTAACTATAACATTTCAAAACGAGGGCAAAATGTTATGGTTACTTTTGCCATAGTTTTGAAATATTATGTTTGTTTTTACTCCAAAAAATTACATGATGTTAGGTGCACCTTTATCACAATCAAGTGGGTATTTTGCACCTTAATATATATCATAGTAGTATCACTATCAAGTTCAAAATGAATCAGGTCTTTTAGCTCACAAGTAGAGTTTTTTCATCTGGGTACTAATTTGGACCCAATAAAAGGTTCTTGTAAAACATGTTTATGAATGTGATGACGAGAAGTAAAGGGTGCAAGTTTCTAGCGTATAGGACTTTGCATACTGGGTAAGTCTTCAATCTGTGGTCTGGTCCATCACCAATCTAAGGTTGGGCTGGACTCAACGTGGTCCACCGGACTTTCTGGACTGATCCAGTTCTCCATGGACTGAATTTGTTCTTTCGGACGAGATGGATTACCTCATAAGTACAGCCGAAATTCCAAACCAATAGAACCTCCTTATAATCATATAAAAGTTATAAGATTATTTCAACATTTAGACCAGACCAGACTGAGTAGTATGATCACCTGGTAAGACCTAGTCCATCCCAACCAAATCAATCAAGTGTAATTCAATATGGATCGCTCGGGTTTTCAACAGTTTGGACTGAACTAGTAGATGATAACTTGTATTGCTTAATAGAATTGTTGGTACTTAACTTTTAGCCAATACTCCCTCTAGCAAGGTCCAAAATTTGATAATTTTGACTCAAGATATAAGAGCTCACCCTTCCATATTCTCCTCATTTAATTTAACTAGCTATTACATATTTTCTTAACAAACGTGTTTTGACAGCGAGTTCTTATACTACGGATCAGAAGGAGTATTACTTTTGGTCTTTGAACTTTAAAATATGTGGTTTAGACTTTGAACTTTGAGTAATTTTTGTTTTGACCTCTAAACTTTAGATTGATAGTTCTAGTCTCTTGTCATCTAATATATCTTATAATAGGCTGTTTAGCACCCCATATGTCGTTTTCTAAAATGATTTTAACAAGAGCATTTAAAGAATAAGGAACCACAGAAGAGCATTTAAAGAATAATAAACCGCAAAATGTATCCCCACGTGTCGTTTGCCATTTGTTTGCATTATTTAAATCTGACTTTTATATTCAGTTCAAAAAAAAAATCTGACTTTTATATGAGTTGCTTGCCATTCTTTATTTTCCACTTTTGGTTTCTGTCTGTTTACCCCCTCAAACTACCTGCATTACTTCATGGATTTATTTGTCTTTTGTGAAAATGGCAAACGACCCAAACCACACCAAATTGTAGATCCACCGCTTGAACCTGTCTTGGAGTTGATGCATTTACCATCCTTAATCTTACTAGAAGTAATGAGAAAAATGGCTAATACCACCTTTTTCACCATTGAAACTATCCTTCTTGTTGCTAGATGAAGACTGAAGAGGTATCCGTTGTTTCATTTTAGTTTTGCACCCACATTTTTACAATTGTCATTACATATTTCTAACTTTAATTTTAATTATAATATAATTGTCATTACATATTTCCAATTCTAGGGTATGAGGATTGAAGCATATACTACTTTAAAGACCTTGATGGAACGCTATCAATCCTCCCCTAAAGAAAAAGACGTATATCATATTGAAAATCTCAAAATTGAAAGTAACACGGATCAGTATCGTGTAACCTCACATCAAATTAATTTAAGAATCCATCCAGCAACAATATTTAAAAAGTTGGATTTGAAAATTGTTGCAAGAGGATACCATTTCATACCAATTAAGTCAATTCAAGATCAAACTGCTATTAATCCTTAATTAGTAGGTATCATATATATATGCGAATAATCTCATTAATATTATTTCAGTTTTGTTTGTTATAATTAAATTCCAATTTAATTTAATGGTTTAATAATTTTCACTTTTTGAGCGGATGTTATTGGATTTTCTTAAAAGATTTGGAGAATTTGGCATTCAAAGGATGAATTATGACTCAACTTCCAGATCAAATTTTTCAATTGCTGACATAGAGTAATGAATACATTAAACATTTAGCAATATTCTTAATAATTCAATGACAAACAATAAAATACAAATAAAAAACAAATGACACAAATAACTGAATATAATAAATATTATTAATAATACTAACACATTTTTTTATTTGGTGAATTAATAAACTATTAAAATGTCTAAGTAGTGTTAAATAAAATTTAAGTATTAATATTAATTTTTAAAGTTTACAAAAAATATTGGATGAATATTTCTAAATAAAACCCATTTATTAACAATAATTTTACGAAATATTCAAGTTATTATTTATTAAAATTAAATTGAAAATTGTGTTAGAATACATTTATTAAAACACTTTATAAGATTTGAATAAAAAAAAACACTTTATAAGACGCATTGAACCAAAAATTAAATTGAATGATACACTTATGAATGTTATAAATACCATAATCTTGAGTTTTTAATCACATTTACTTTTCATAAACCCATTGTTACAAATTTCACTATTAAATTTACAATATATTGATTTGGGAAAACCAATATAATGAAAATAACATATAAAAGTAAATTACTACTATTAAAAATAATTACAAAGGAAAAATATATTAATTCAATGACAAATAATGAAATGCAAATAAAAAACAAATGACATAAATATCTGACTATAACAAATATTATTGGTAATTACAACCATATATTATTTCTTTTGTGAATTAATAAAGAATTAAACTATTTGAGTAGTTTTTATCAAAAAAACTGTTTGAGTAGTGTTAAATAAAATTTACGTATTAATATTAATTTTTATTTTGACAAAAAAATTGGACGAATATTTTTAAGTAACACCCATTTTATTAATGGGTTAACGTAACTTTTAGTCCCTTAAGTTTCACCTCATTTTGTTTTTAGTCCCTCAAGTTTGAAACATGTAGTTTTAGTCTTCAAGTTTATACCGTTTATAACAGTTAGTCCCTGACCACTTACCAACGTTAAATTATCTTAAGTGGCACTAATACCATCAATTATTATGACATGGCAGCTGATTTGTAAATCTGACTGGATATTAAATAATAAAAAATATTATAAAAAAGTGAAAAGAAAGAAGGAGATGAATAGTTGAATACTGTGGATTCTGGGCGCAACCCACGCATCTGATTCTTCCCCGTCATCATCGTTATCGACGAGGATGTGAGGTGGAAACCATGAACAAGATCAGCCATTAAACACAGAAAAATCAAAACGATGTAACAAGATAGAAGAGAGAGATGCGAAGCTTTTCAACGATTCAACAATAGAGAGTGTGCACAAAAGGTGAAATACATTGTTCTATTTTTGGGGGGTTTCGGGGATTTTGCTTGCATCGAAAGATCCCAGCTTTTTTTAATTCAACATACTGTTTTTGAAGAATGCTAACTTTGGGTTCTCCATGGTTTCTTCTTCTCCCTTTCTGTGTTGTATCAAATACCTAAATCTGCTGCTTTTTTATAATTAAAAAATCAAACAACCAACAACAATAAATTAATAAAGCAGCCTAGATATATCTCCTAAGAGATGTACAACAACGTCCGTTGGATCTGCAGCATTAATCACAAGTCTTTGATTTTTGCCTCAAACTGCATTTATTTTACTTCGCAACAGCTTCTTTTGTTTTGTGCAGATGAATTTTGGCTTCAATTGGAAGCTTTGTTTCACTTCTATTTGCAGAGAACCCATTGGCCGTAACACATTTGCAGAATGCGAAGATTGAAAAATTGGAGAGTTTTGGGTTAAACAAATCAATAAAATGGGTTTTGAAATTTGTAATTTTTGTTCGGTGATTTTGATCTATGAAAACGGAAGAAAAACTTCGGTTTCTTTTCATCAATGGCTGCCTAATCTTTAATGAAGAATGGTTGAAGATGTGAGTTTAGACTAATGAATGTGCACTATAGCTGAGGATGTGTCCAGATTCCATAGTATTCATCTCCTTCTTCTTTTTCACTTTTTTTTTATAATATTTTTATTATTTAAATATCCATTCAGATTTACAAATCAGGTGTCATGTCATGTCATGATAACTAACGGTGTTAGTGCCATTAAGATGATTTAACGCTGTTAACTTTAGGGACCAATTGTTACAAATGGTGCAAACTTGAAGGACTAAAATCACATATTTTAAAATTGAGGGATTAAAAACAAAATTGGATGAAACAGACTAAAAATTATGTTAACCCTTTATTAATTCTTCAGGAGTTTCACCACACAAGATTGAAATGAAGCTTGGAGTGCTAATAATGTTGGTTAGAAAGATTGAGCAAGCAGCTCGATTATGTAATGGAACCAGACTTCGTATAACTATATTGGAAAACATTTCATCAAAACAATAGCACTGAACCAGACCAGCATTGGAAATGAGGTACTCATATATAGAATGAATATGAATCCATTTGACTCAAAACTCCCTTTCAAAATGAACAGACATTAATTTCCAATCATGCCTTCATTTGCAATGACAATTAATAAAAGTCAGGGTCAATGAATTAATAATGTTGGATTATACTTGCCCAACTCAGTCTTCTCACATGGTCAACTCTACGTTGCATTATCAAGAGTAAAATCAATTGCAGGTTTGAATGTTCTCATCATTGACAAAGACAAGAAGCCAATAAATATAACCACAAATGTCGGATACACTGAAGCATTCCAAAATATTATTCATAATAGGTATATTTACATATTATATTTAAAAAGTTATCTTATCATAGATACAATCTTTTCACAATTAAAAATAAAACATACATGCTAAATTCCTCATGTTTGCAAGTAATATTGGAGATGGAAGATACAACAACCATAAAGATGCAATATCTCAGATACACCTTTATCAATGTGCAAAATATTAGTCTATGGTTATTCTTTATATCACTCAACAACGAATAAAAAACATGTAATAATTTTATATAACACTGACCGTGCATCGCACGAGATCATTTCCTAGTTTATAACAATCGCTCCTTTCTTTATTTGTACCATTTGAACCATTAGTCCATTAATTATTCCATTTATAACCATTCGTTCCTTAATCCTTATTACTTTTGAACTTTTTTTTAAAAAAAAATGTGAGGCAAAATCAAGATTGAATATAAGTTTAAGGATTTAAACCAGCTGAATTGAAGTTAAAAGAACAACCAAATTTGATTTTTGAATGATTTTTCTCATCAGAAGATTGTTGAATAATGAATAAAACCCTTAGATTTGAACTTCCTTTTCTTGATAAAGTTCATCTGGATTCAAAGATCTAAATCATTTAAAACCCATGATCCTTCATATTTATTTCAAATATTTAATTCGCAATTAATTCACTCTCATGGGATTCTAGTGCGTTACTCTCCTCACTTAATGCAAAGAGACCCACTTGTGTTATGCATGGGGAAGAACGCTTAAACCGACCAGCTATACAAAACCAAGAGCGCGTAACGTATCCATTGAATGTGATGAACAGCCACTTCTAGTGCCACACAACTCTCGAAAACTCCTCAACTCTCAGCCTCACGATGCATCTGCCACGTGTCCTGCAGGTATCACCGACCTTTCATAATTAAACCTTGTCAGTTATCAAGGCCAAATCACAAGGTCCCACAGTACACCCATCCACGTGTCTGACCTCTGATTGGTCCATCACAGGAATTTGTCACCGTCATCTTTCCTCATCCCACTCGATAAAATAAATAGATTACGTGATTCCTACTTCAACAACTACGTTACATGTTTTTGAGCCGACCATCATGGTGTCCAAATATGGCAGCGAGTACAAGTGGAGGCACGTGAACATTATATCGTTACAACTTTACAAGTAGTGGTTAAAGTGATGATAGTATCAAATTCTTCCTTGCTAAATTAATCGACACGTCGGTTACACAATTATACATTTTTAATAATTAAAAATCATATCAAGAGCGTTTAATCCGCGTTTGGAGAACTATAAATACCCCCACTTGGACCCCTCTGACTCATCATCAACATAATCAGCATATATCAACAGAAACAGTTCACTTACTTAGAGCAAATCTTCAAGCTTAGTAGATTGATTGAATTCTGAAGCATGGCAGATCATCAGGATAAGCAGCAGCAAAACGCCAGTGAGGTGGAGACTCAGGATCGTGGGCTTTTTGATTTCATGAAGAAAGATGAACAGAACAAAGCCGATCATCATGATCAAGAACATGACAAGAAGCCTAGTTTGATGGAGAAACTGCATCGCTCCAACAGCTCTAGCTCCGTAAGTATATATTAATTACTAGTGAAACAATTGCATGTTTATGACATTATATATGGTTATGTAATTGATGATTATATTAATATATATGGGTTTGTATATATGTGTGCAGTCATCCAGTGAAGAGGAGTATGTAGCGGAAGATGGAGAGAAGAGAAGGAGGAAGAAGGATAAGAAGAAGAAAGAGGAAGCTACTACAGGAGTGACAGTTGAAGGAGAGGAAAAGAAGGGTTTTATGGAGAAGATAAAGGAGAAGCTGCCAGGTCAGCATAAGAAGGCTGAAGGGGAGGTCCCACCACCACCACCACCTACTCATACTGAGCCAGTAGCTAATGGAGAAGATGGTGGGGAGAAGAAGGGTATTTTGGAGAAGATTAAGGAGAAACTTCCAGGTCATCACCCCAAGACCACAGATGATCATCAGCACTAAGATCATTAAAGAAGCAGAGGACTCTGTCATGTTCTTTACATCATTTGTCATCTTCATTGTGTGTGCTTTGTTTATTTTGCTAGACTGTCTTTTAGTGTTGTTTTGATATAATAAATTTGTGTTTTAGAAATACAAAGTTCTATATGTTTCTCTTTGACTATGTATGGAGTTTGTTTATATTTTCCCCTTGTTCGTTTGTTTGCTTAAGAGAAAATGTAAGAGGTCCATGTATTTTATATGGATACACTATTCATGTTTCTCTTCATTGCTTGGGCTGTCTCCTTATGCCTTCTGTTTGTTTTATAAGCATGTCAGGATTTTAAAACCAATAGTATAGATTTTTCTCTTAATTACTGGTGCTGCTTTGTCTTGCACATGTTTTGTTCTGTCTATGATGCAAAAGGTGGAGTATAATTTGTTAAAAAAAGGTAAGACAGAGAATATTAAGAGAAAAAGTTAAATGAGAGAAGAAAAGATAAATAATGGATAAAATTGAAGCAACTACAATTAATTTTTAGACAAACAACAATGAAGTTTATATTTAGTGACAATATAATAATACATTTTGCATTAATAGTTTACTACTGATTTCTTTATGAGCTCAGTATCAAGACCTGCTATGGAAAAAAAGCAACATCTATTTTTTAATTTTAAATTAGTGAAGGCTCATAGTCCAACTATGAAAACGAGCTCAAACATCTTAAATTATTTGCTGCTTTGTCTTGCTTGACTTGTAATCTGTGCCCTCAATTATAAGGCCATTATGTGTTTGTCTTGCTTGACTTGTAATCTGTGCCCTTAATTAATTATAAGGCCATTACTCATTTTTTTTTCTTGTATATATGTAAATAATGCTAAGTAGCCGCAAGTTGAAAATGAATTCTAGTGTTTTTCCAATCGACACTACTACATCACAATCTCCAAATCAAGTTTTCAAAAGCTAATTTCTTATTAAAATAATTCTTTTATTGATAATCAACTCAAAAGTCTAAACCATTTATACTAACTCCAAACTGGTCAGGCAATGTAATTCATAAGCACAAACTTGTTAATCATTATTCAGTTTCCAGCTTACATTGCTGCTACTGTATTAAGAAAATCAGAGTTTGAATGAGTAGTAAGCTCAATTAAAACAACATTTTATATTATCTTTACTTCTATTGCAAAACCTTTCACGCGGGCATGAAACATTACATTCCCTCTTTTTTGTTTTTGGGAAAGAATGAGACCTCGAGCGGAGGTCAAAGAGGGTGGTCATAATCAACTAATTATACAAGTTCAAGATCACAGAGGAGCAGAAATCACCACAAAGGAAAAATCACCCGGCACTTTAAATAAATCATCAGAAGCATATAAATAAATAACTTAGTGGTAACTAAAGCAGGCAAGAAGCCTACGTAGATTAATGGTGGTGTAAAGCCAAAGTAATGAAGAATCAAAGAGGTCGAGTGTGCCTTCCACTTGCCCTGCCACAAAGACGTGCGTTCTTAGGAATAGGAAACTCGTCTCGGATGGAATTTGAGGATGTATAAACCCTTAAATATAATTGTTGTCCCAAGTACTGCCTTGCCCAAAACTCCGACCTCAAGTTCCACATCCCCACATTGTCCACCGCCACATATATAGCCGTCCACGAATATGGATATACCTGTTTCACCAAACCATATCAATCATAAAACATGTCATAGTATTATGAAACTCACACATAACATTTCACTCGCATATAAATATATTTACCTGTGTGGTGCAACGTGAAACTGCATCTCGAAGATTATACTGGTTTCTGCTTGCAGGGGTCCACTCTCCTCCATCCATACTACAATCACATTCACAAAAACACCATTTTATACATATTATAACTATGCGTGTGTATAAAGGTTCATATTCACATCAAATTCCTTAAATCCATTTTATAAAGTTCTCCAATCATACATAGTCATCATGTATACTTTTTATTTCATGTCAAATTATAGCTCAAAGACAATGTTTGAAAAAAAATAAAACACATGATGACCATATGTGATTGGAGAACTTGACAAAAATAATATAACGAGTTTGACGTAAATATTAATTCCCATGTATAAATAGTATGTGAGAGTTAGGTTGATGCCTACCCAACCACGAAGAAAGAGTAGCCATTGAGATGATACGATTGGATAATGTTCTCGTTGTTTAGGAACACAATCTCTATGAAAGTTCTGTAGTCTACTTGCAACACAGATGTGTCCAAATATATGCCTCCGCCGGTGGGCCTATCGGATATGCTTCCCGGGCGGAAAACGCCGGAGATTTTGAAGTAGTCGGCGAGCTTCAGGGGAGTGTCCGGTGCAACATAGGAGACACTGTTAATGGCATATCTTTGCTTACGGTTGACTTGACCAGCTGAGCTCTGAAGGATAATGGTTCTAGTGGTGTTAATGAGGCCATAATGGTATGACCCCTGAGGGTTGGGCCTGGGCCCACTTGCTGTCAGGTTGGTCCTGATAGAGCGGGCCTGGTTGAGGGACCAATCGACCTGGATAGTTGGCCCACCTGGGATTGGGCCAGTTACGGGCCCAGCAGAGTTGCTGTAGTGAAGGACGCCAGTGGTGGTGAGGACCTTGGAGGTGAAGCGCGTGGAAACCACGATGTAATAGTCGCGTGGAGATTGGTCAGCAGTAACCAAGACGGAATAAGATTGACCGACGTGAACGTCAAGAGAGGAATAAGTAGTTTGGAGAGTGTGAGTTCCTTCTACTTCGATGAGCTTCATTTTGTGGTTTTGGATTCTAAAGTTGAGTGAATGTTGAAGCCCCACATTGGATATTCTAAGCCTGTAAGTTTTTCCTGTTTGTTCAAAATAATGATTAAAATGCATGGAGTATATACTTTACTTAGAGGCACCGTAATATTTTTTTAAAATAGGTTCTAGAAGAGCTTATAAATCAGTAAATCACTACTCCGGTTTCAAATATAAAGGCTTTGAGTTGGTTCTTTTTATCTTATATAGGCCCTTTCCCTTTATTATGTTTGATAATTTTTCTTCTAACCATACAATGATGTGTGTGTGTGTGTGTAAATTTTTAGGTGAACACAATTTGTGGTATTTTCAATCAAAAGTAAATACCTAAGGTTTGGCATGTTTTTTTTATTATGAGTAGCACATGAAAACAATTATTTTTCAAATAAAAAAGTTAGTGTGGGTTTTCTCAACTTGGTAAGCTTAAAAAAAATAAGGATTAATATTCACATAAGACCTTAAGTGTGTGTCCAATCAGGTTCACATAAAAATTTCTCATGTATATTTTAGAATTATTATATGCCATATGCTATAATTAAATGGTTTATTTAAATTCTTTGATCACCCAAAATAAATCAATTGGAAATTATATTTAATACTCCCTCCGGTCCTAAATATAAGACCTAATTGACTTTTCTAAAATATCCTTAAATAAACAAAATAAGTTAATTATAAATTGATTTACCTAATTTTTCCCCTTAAACTAGTTTATTTTACTTATAAACTAATGGATAATCTAAAAATATAACAAATATGTCATCATTTAATAACCTATTTCGCAACCTTAATCTCTCCAAAAAAAAAGTCAATTAGGTCCTATATTTAGGACCGGAGGTAGTAGTATACTATACATTACCTTGTTCAACATTGAAATATGCTCCGCCATTAGTACCCCGGCCATTGATGAGGATCCCGTCAGGGAATGGCAACTTCTTCCCACGATCTAGACGGGCTTTCAAGGTCTGTTCATGAACCAAACAAGAAACTGAAAATTCACACATATTGTACCAACTAAACGGGACAAAATGAATGCAAAAGACCACGGACTCTAAAATTCTAATTGGGAGGGAAATTGAACGGGATTAGATTAATTTTTTTTTTTAAAAAAAAGTGATTGCAAATGGTGAATGATTGCGTAATAGTTGGCGCGCAACATGTAACAAAAGGGATGTGTCACTACTCACATGGCAATTTCCAGTACTTACGTAGAATTATGTCGTCCTTACTCTCAATAATCCATGTGGGGTAGCAAGAAGTTGGAAAGGCGGGAGTTTGTTGGGGAACGAGATTCACGGGACTCTACTCACAATAATTAAGGTTCTAATATTAATGACTGCCTCGAAAAAAGTCTAAACCAAACTTTTCAACCCGGCAATATGAAAGATTAAATAATTAATTCTTTTGCCACTTCCACTTAATTTGTAATATGAGGTCTTATACTATTTTGGAAAAAAAAAAAACATTCAAATTTTAGCTCTTAATTTAGAATGCTTGTATTGTACTCAAATTATTGGCACAAAAGAAAAAACACTTGCGTGTTAGTAATTTACAGAGGCTAAGTTCATCAAGATTTATTGATCTAAAACTGCGGTTCTTTAATTGCATGGGGACAAAACTATAGTACATATGAATGGAGTGAAAGTTCACAACTAATAGTAAGAAACTACAGGGGAAAAAGGCAACGCAGAGTGAGTTGTCACGAACTGTTTGGTAATTTTTGCACAATCATTATATGCTTCCGACGGGTGGCGTTTGCGACTATTTGTACACATTGTACCGACACACATAAGCTACCATAATTACCATAATGCAAATCGATTACATTCATAAGTCACAATCACACTCATGCATTTCACTTGGGCCATCTAAAAAAAAGAACTAGGTGAAAAAAAAGCAAATTCTCTAGCCAAATACACATTGAACTAAAATCATTTGACAGTGTATGAACTGTGAAATGCTACTACAGTTATACTTATTTAATTGATTTGATTAAATTAAAGATGTTCATGCTATATATGTTTTTAACTAATAAGAAATGTAAGAATCTACTTACCGTGTGATTGGATTTGTACCAATCGCCGATGAGGACGGTGTAGTCGCCGGCGGGATCCGGGAAAGGAACCGGAATTCTAGGCCTGCTTAGAATCCTGATGCCTCCAAAACCACCGGCTGCTTTGTGAAAGGCAAGAGATGGGAAGTAATAGAAGCTCCCAATCTGATCCTTCACTTGCAAAATGTATGTAAAGTTCTTCCCTATTGGTATTGGACATGTTGTTCCCTGCATTCCATCCTCAAACGAGTTCCTTCTATTTTGTACACCATTCCTGTTTTTTCCATTATCAATCCTCACATTAATTCAAGTAATCCCCATACTATTAGACTATTAGTGCGTATTTAGTGGAGAGATAATAATATTATTGTACATTGTGTTACTTTAAGTGACCAATCAACTACAAAACAGAATATTTGTACTTACTATTTTTTCACATAAAATTAAAGTGACAGAATTATTTAATAATTATGATCTATTAGCCAGATCTGGATGGATCCATGTCCACACATGGGATGTCTTATTGTGTTTAGTGGTAATCATGTGACTCGACAAACATTCAGAGAATAAGAATTCAGAGGGAAGTGCATGAACCTCACACAATGCTCAACACTAATCTAATAAATCACTTGTAACAAAATAATAGCTATGGATCAAAAAAGAAGGGTACCAGGAGAGAAGAAAAGGCTCGTCCAAGCTGTTGAAGACATTGATAATAAGATTTTCATTAGTGACAGAGTGAATATCCGGACCTGGGAACTGACCATTGATGAGTATCCCCTGCAACAAAATAAACAGACATATCTTGTAAGTGATGGATCAAGTAAAAGAGAAACTTTAGAAAGAGACATATAAATAGTGTAAATGATATGTAATAATATATACATACCCTTTGACGAACACCAAGAGGATAGATATCACCATAGGTGACATTCCAGTTGAAGAATCTGTAGGGATCTTCAGCTCCTGCAATGGCAATCAGGAACAAGAACACAAAGGCCACGCCATTATTGAACGCCATTATTAGTTCACTCTATCTATGTGGGTAATATGCTTTGCTTTGGAAGTGAACAAAAGGAGAGACTAATAAAGGGGAAGGTAGATCATGAGTGAGGGATGAGAGGGAATAGGAATGGCACACTTCACATAGCACTTGTAGTGACGCATGACATAAGGCGGTGAAGATTGAATAATAAAGTTCTTTAGTTTTTTACTTTTTTTTTCATTATAATAGAGAAGACATATATTTGTAATTTGTCGGTGGAGGGGTCCTCCACATTGACCTTTTGTTACTCTTTCAAAATGAATTGAATGAACCCTTCTCAGTATAGTCACATGCCTTAATTTGTTTTCGCGCTTTTTATGTTCAATCTCACTTCACTAGCTAATTGTGTTGTTTAAAGTTGAGTTTCTCCCGCCTAATAATGGTCATGTATAGTAAACTTGGCCAGTTGGCCCTACTCTTTCTCCAGCACGGCTAAACAAAATTATTATGGAACCACTTCAAAAATTTCTCTTTAAGCAAGGTCATTCAGATGAGAGAAATAATAATTGAATTGTTACAGTAGTTTGTGTAGGGGGTAATAACCAAAATATCTTATAAATTTTAAAATCTCAAATAGGTGGTTTTTAAAATTTAAGAGGTGTTTTTTTTATCATTTCCCATTTACACAATCGGTATAGTTGTAAAAAATAGTTTCTTAATAAATAAAAGTTCATTGGCAAAAATCTTTAGTTTCGTGCTTGTAACTTTCCCACATGTGATGTAAAATATAAGGCATAATTGTTTTGTCAACTTTAATTTATGAAAATGATCCATTCCTGTGTCGGACAGTAGAAAAATTCATTATTGCCTTTGAAATAGGGATGCATAAGCCAAAGGGTTATAGCTATAGTACCACACAAAGAATATAATCTGTCCTTGATGTCTAATGCAACAAGTTTGAAAGATGAATTATGACGTCTGACACGTTTGGCATCGGTAAGAAGTTTATTTTTCATAATCAACCTACTAGAGGAATATTCAATCATGAATAGAGCCCATTTCATCCATTCAAAACTTAAAATGGCCATTATGATGATAGCTAATTTGTTGCGCTCGTCAATGGATAGAGGAGCCAGTGTGAGTTAAGCGACTCTACCATAAATAATAATCAATTGCCGTCGAATGAGATGAAAAAGTAAGCAATGGCACCATGCAAGCTAGAATGAAGTTTTGGAAGAGGCTGGCTAGAGTGGTACATGAGGAGTAAAGGAATTAAATAATGTTGGTAGAATTCTTTATTATGAATTAGATGACTTCTCGCACATTCTAGTGGGTACTGATTTTGATCGAGCTTAGAAATGTTGAGTGCGCACATGAATGGGTTTTGTCAGAGCCACATATAATGAGCACTAGCCACAGGCACATGAACTCAACTAAACTATTGCCTATAGTTCCCTATGAACCAAAATTTCATCCCACTCTCACGTGCAATATCAACTTATATTAATTTATTAATGAACCTGATTGTGAGATTCGGTACACAGGGAGCAGATAAAGCCTGGGATTAGAGTTAGAAACTTTTTGGGGGTTACTAATACTACCACTAAATCTAGAGTTTTATTCGAACATCCACATGAAGTGGGGGCTTGTTAACATTTTAGTGGAGTCAGAGAGACAGTCAACCAACAATGAGGTTGAGTGTCAGACAGAATGCCCCAATGTAAACTGGGTTTCAAAATTCAACGGTTTGAATGAGACTGCTACACTTAAATAGTTTTAACGTTGAAATTATGCCATAAATGATCTTAGAATACTCGCTAGACTTTATAAGTCTTTAACCCATATTATTTTCTCCAACCATGTACCAATAGCCTGTGGAGCGGTGGAGGATACTAACAAATCACATTATTCATCCGATGGAGATAAGCAATTCACATAACATCTCCACAATTTTTCACAGTTAAATTCGATTATTTTTTATAGCAAATACATTGCTTAAAAAGATATACTATCTCCCTCCCTAAAGAGTTTAAGAGTTAGTTTTTTTAGCACATAAATTAACATATAATATAATAACATACAAAATAAATTATGATTAAGAAGTTCATTTTACTTCATTAATTTTTCCAAAAAAGTCAATTATTTCTCATATTTAAAAACAAATGGAGTAGAATAATAATGACACATGGATAATGTCTTTCATGGATCAAATCACGCTCAAAGCAATTATTTTTGACATGGTTGTCTTGTGATGGTCCAATTCCAAGTTTCCATCAAAATCCCCATCAGCACCAACTACATAGACTAGGATGTTGAGATATATATACGTGTTATGCCATTAATATTAGGAGTAAAATAGATAATTTAGTTGATCGATTCAATTAGTTATTAATTGATTAGATTGATTAGACAATTAGGTTTTGTTATATTATTATTTATGTTTTATTATTAAGGTCAGGGTTATATAGCTTGATACAGGATTCTATATTTTGTGATCTTACATTATGAATATAATTTAATTAATGAGTATTTTGTTTGTAACAGCCCATGACTAGTGTCTCCTCTAAACCTCCCTTCCTTTTAAACTCTCTTTTCTATGTTTCTTCTTCTTAGCACTCTCTGAATTTCTTCCTCCCTCCTACTCTAATTTCTTCATTAGATATCAATCTTGTAATAATACACATATAAAGACATGCATTACGACGTGACTTTAAAGTAAGCTGTCATACTGTACGATACTGAGTAGCATCTTATTTTGACATTTTGTCATCGTCAAGTAAATTGAACGATTATGTGTCATCATTACATCCAGTACAAAGCATCAAATCTGATAAAGAATAAATACAGGAGCATGTAAAAAGATAATCTAGGCTAAAGGCTGTCCAGCCGAACACACTATTCTATCCACACAGATATCCATCAAACCTCCTCCTTTCATTTTCATTGTCTGCCCCTGCATAGTCAGCCACTCAGACTAACTATGCAACCTTAATCTTTCACTACTTTCATTCATTTAATTTAAAGTATATTGATGGATGGCCAATTAGGATAAGACAAATGTTGCCAAAAGGATTATTAACGCACTTTAAAAAATTAAAAATACACATATATAATACATGGAACTATATTGAGCATACAGTCAAGTGGTCAACGATAAGAAAATCCCACGAATATATTCTACCATTTTTTTGGATACATTCTCTTATTCAAATAATGGATATACTTTGATCTTAAACTTGTACAAATCCAAAGGACGACCTATATACTGCAAAAGACAAAAAGGATCTATGTTCTATTGAACGCTCCACAAAAACGAGAGGCCTATGTAAGATCCAATTACTATTACACTGAATCATCATTTCCTAATTCCTAGTTATGATACTTAATGAAATGTATTTTGAATCCCCTGCCCAAAGTGATCATAGCTATGCTCATCTGAACACCCCTCATATATTATCTTCTCAATAAGCGTTAGTTAAAGTTCTTCCATGCTTCTCAATTTGGATTTCCCAGCACAAGGAACGAGAGGGAATGGAAGGGATCACAAGCAGAGTCCAATTGCTGGCCCAGCTGTAACTCCGTGACATCAGCTCCATGGTTTTATAAATAGGTCCAGGACTATGTGATACGATATCATAATAACTGAATAGGTAGTTCTGAAGGCTAATGAAACGGAATAAGAAACTAGCTATTAGAGTTAATTGTGCCTATAAATAGATATAACCCCCTGTACTGTAACTAAGATTATGACTGAATGGATTAGTCTATGGCCAGTCCCCTCTTCTCAAATCTCTCTTTTCCTCTGCTATATCCTTCTCTGTCACTGATATAGAGCTATCACTCTGTCGATTAAAAACGGAATCAGCATATCAACACTCTCTAAGTTATGGATCCCATTTTTAACAGATTGCACCAGCTTTGACCATAGAAATAATGAGCTCAAATTCCCGAGAGAGGTAGTTAATTAATGTTACAGGCTATAAAGACCAAAAACTTTATAAAACAACAAACGAGGAAAAGCTCCCCTCCCCCTCTCCCTCCTTATCTTTAAAGCTCATCTTACCCTGCTTGCAATATGAATCAGGCTCCAAATATAATAAATATAAGAGCCTTCCATTTTCGGGTTCCATGATCCAATCAAAGAAATATTTTAATATTGAGGTAAGAATCTATAATTGCATATCTAGACTGATATATCCTAAGGGTAAAGAATTTTTACCCTGATCTAATTGCGTAAATTCATAACGGTATCCAAATTAACATATGGACCGTGGAATATGATTATCAGACAGAATTCCTCATCAAAACTTCAAATTTATCAAACAAAAACCAACAGCTAGATACCACCAAGTACAGAATATTAGGACCTATCTTATAACATGATGAGAAGCATTGCTTGACCACCAATTTCCAAATCATTCACCATAGTTAGCTACAAACAGAGAAAGGATGCATCTCAGCTTCAAGAATGAACAATATTTATAATCTATCAGAAATTCCAAATTCCGAAATTCATTTGAGTTAAGAGTCAAAACAACATTGTGAAGATCTAAATCCAAAAAGTTTTTAAATTTTCTTCAAATACGATTACAAGTCACAATGATCCGACACTTTTTACAACTTCGACAGGCAAGATTAAACAGTCAACATAAGGGATTCTTAGAATGCTCATAAACCAGGATACAGAATGCTTAAGCCCTCTGCAACATGGACAATAAATGGTCGCCCAAGGGTTCAAACCTAGTCTAACCTAAATAGCACCTCATCAATTAGACGACAATTATGGCCAACAGCTTAGCACCAGAGAACACCAGACATACTCCTTCCAGTCCAACTTAGTTGACTTTTTTAGAAAATCCTAAAACAGCAAAACAAGTTAATTTTAAATTGATTTACCTATTTTTCTCCCTTATACTAGTTTATTTGACCTATAAACAAATCTATAATCTAAAAATATATCAAATACTCCTATAGCATAAATTAATAACCAACTTCGCAAACTTAATCTCTAAAAAAAAAGTCAACTAGTCAGATTTTTCCATTGGAAATACAATTCTGACAGATTCTTAGCTCAACTACACTACACTATAGAGAGGTCAACGAATTCTAATTAACGTAGCAACAAAACACAGAATATCATTACACCTCATCTCATTAATTCATAACACATAACATATATTCTATTCTGACTGGACTATTGAGGTTGTATATTGAACACAAAACAAAAAATGAAACCTGAAAGCTACGATTAACTAATCTTCTTCTCCGAAAAGACGACGAAGGCGAGAAGCAAAAAGGCCGGAAGAGTCAAGAGAAGCTTCGTGAAGAAGCGAATTCTTTATGCTATTCATGCGATCAGAGAGAGAGTCATGATCCTCCTGAAGCCTGTAATTATCGTCCTGGAGGGCGTGGATTCGGTACTTTTGGCCCAGAGATCGGCAACTGAGGAGGAAAATGCCGGTCATGGCGGCCAATTGAATGAAATTGTGCCTGTGTTTCTTGGCGTTGTGAACTAAGCCGGCGAGTATCTTGGTTTTCCGATTGTCGGCGCCGCCGGAGCTCTGTGGAGTTGAAGAGTAGGCCATGGAGCTCATCCCTCAAAGGTTCACAAAAAAAATCGCCTCTTATATCATCCTAACAAAATTATTGATTTATTTCCTGATTAAAAAAGAAATAGTGTCACGAATAATTCCACACAATACAAATGATATTTAAAAGGCTATATTTAACACAAATGATATCCAAAGCTCATTTATTAATATATGTATTCTTTTTATTATCAAAATTTAATATAGGGCAATGACTCTATTTTGCCCATCAAGTAACCATTATGGACCAATGGGCACCCTAAACTAACACCGGGGACAATTTTACCCTTGAAGTATCCAAAATGGTCCAATTTTACCCTCTGACGAATGTAATGTTGACACGTGTCATCCACTTGAAGGGCAAAATAAGGCTGTTACCCTTTAATATATGTATTCAGTGATAATTGGATTAGGGTTTACTTGAGAAAATGATCTTTTTTCGGTCATGAATGTTTAGATACAATGACTAGAAATACACTTTTTTTAAACATTGCTAAAATAAAGATTTTAAGTAGAGATAAAGAATAAAAGAATAGTTTAAACATTATTTTATTCTTTAACAATTCATTTGTAAGTTATACTGGATTTTCCCTTTAATTTGTATGCTCATATTTTTTTTGTTCTCAATGTGGTCAGATGGGGTTACTCTTTTGCTGTGATGAAGTCTCATGTAAATGGTAGATAATTGACATGTGAATTTGTTTCATTTATAAGAGTTAGAGATCAAACCTCTAACCACTTACTGAAGGGCACAAGAATCTCACCACTCAAGTCAATCATCTAGGTTAATAGTATGCATTTTGTTCAAAGATATAATGGGTCCTTTTAGGATAATCAAATGGGGTCACTTAAACGATAGTTAATCACATTTAGCACCCAAAGAAATATCAAATTGCATAAAAGTCTCAAGAGACTTGGGTGATATTAAATTATTTGACATTGAGCTATCAATACTCAATACTATCCTCTTAAATTGACAATGCAGCTATTGAAAAATTTAATTACCATTGACAAGTCATGCGACTGGTATTAACAATAAAATGATAAGTCATTTCATATCACTCAAGTCTCTTAGGGTTTTAACTTAATTTCACAATTCTTTAGGATCTGAATGAGAATAATTATCTTATAAGTGTTTTTTCCTGCATCATGGTGTATAATTATAATTCCTAAAAACACTTTATATTCTTGACAACGCAGCAATATTAGAGGCAATTTGATTCCAATACTGACAACAATACAACTGAAATAAAGACCCAAGTGGAATAAATGCAATCCTCCACTTTTCACTCTAGCAAGCTGCCATCTACACTACTACAGAATAACCCTATACCAGCTCACCTTTACATGCGCTTCAAGAAAAGCGCTGGTAATCTACAACTATACATGCGCTTTAAAGAAGAACAGCAAAAAGCGCATGTAAATAGTATGTTATTACATGCGCTTTATACATAAGAGCGCATGTATATGATTCAATGCTATACATGCGTTTAAAGCGCATGTATATAGTGATTCTTTACATGCGCTTCTAGAGGAACTGCGCATGTATATGATTGTGGCCTCTACATGCGCTTAAAGCGCATGTATATAGCACATGTTTACATGCGCTTTTACCCAGAAAGCGCATGTATAGGTTTTAATCAAAATGTTTGAACAAAAAATTTTCGATATTGTTTAAAACTTGACTCATTGCAAATAATTTATGTCAATGCATTAGTTGACTCAACACATTTGATTTGTTTAATCTTTTCTTTGATCTGATAATTTTTTTGCAGCTCCCTATTTAATAGTAAATCAATATTTTTATAAAGAAAACTAAGTCATAGATTTGTAATAATTTTGTAAATTGATATCAAATAATTAAATAATTTAAAAACTTAATTATTAAGTTCACATACACTATTGATCTTAAAATAATAAACTTCTAGCCTAGTAAATGAACTTCTAGGCACTAAATATTTATTAAAAAATTTCAGTTTTATAATTTCCCGCGCCCTTATGTCTTCCCTCGTTTTCTAAGTCTTTTGCTACCTCACTCAACATATACACATACACAAAAATCCTCCCTCATATATCACGCACCCAATTCTTCTAGGCAAGGGGGCGAAGCTCTCTGATCTGAAAACACTCCCTCACTCAACATACATGTAACATCCCAAATTTTAAATTAGAGATAATTGATAATTAATTAAGATATTAGGATATCATTATCAAATTAAAAAGCATTTTGAATATGTAATAGAATTTAAATATATTTTTTAAGAAAATAATATGCCTATTTTCTTTGGAAATTAAGGAAAAATAGTTAGAAGTTGAATTTTAAATTAAAACTTTTATGAAAAATACTCTAAGGCATAGACAATATTATGGTGGGAGAAAATATGTAAGCTTGTATACCAATTATTTCATAATTTAGCTTTAAACTAGGGATTTAAAATGGAAAAGTAAATAAATAAAGGTAGAAGGGCAATTTTGTAATTTTCTGCTAAACCCTAACATCTACACCACCTTATCCCTTCTCCAAGTTTTCAGCCGCCCCCTTCCAAACCAAATCATCATCTTCATCGCCTTCCCCCCTCTTCTTCACTGTCTCCCATCTTCTTCCTTCACCTCTCTGCTCGATCGGCGGCAGCCAAGGCTGGCTGGACTGTGGTGGCCGTGCTTCCTCACTCCTTTCCTTATTCTCTTCGTTCCTCTCTCTTTTTCCGACGCGTGACGCATCTTCCGGCGGCGGCGACTCGGTTTCCGGCGGACGTTCGTTTGGAAGGTAGGTGATGAATTTCTTTTGTTTTCCAAGTTCTTGCTTCCACTCATGGCCAATCTCTCATTTTTCTTTTTCTTCGTTGGTTGTTCATTACTCAACCACCTTTGCTTTGGCCGATTTCCGGCGAGATAGTCGGCGTCCGGCGGCGGGTTTTCTTCCTTCTCTCATTTTGGAACTTTGTAAGAAATTTCTACACTCTTATTGCCTTTGATTTTCGTTTTAGCCCGTGTGAGAATGAGAGGCTGATTTGGGGTTTTAGGTTTTAGTCATGGAATAGTAATAGAACTAAGCTAAAGCTTCATATCTCTGTGTCCTAATTGTTAAATTGAATGTTGATTGAAATTTTGTGAAGTTTTTGCAAAACCCTAAAGTTGGGCATTTTCAAATCCGACGGGTTTAAAGATATTAGTGACTTAAAGGTTCAAAATTTTTGATACACATATTCATTAAGGATGTAAAATGGCTCTACATGTTTGATTTGTGTTTGGATTAATGATTTTCAAAGTTTCTCTCTCTCTTTTGTGATTGCCAAATGGATTTTTGGCAAGTAATGAAGCTCCATGTTTTATTTGTGCTTGATTCTAATTAATTTATGTTTGGTAAAATGCAATAATGCATGTTTTATGCTTGTATGCAGTTGATGATTACGGTTTGGTAAACAAAATAATAACGATGTACCTATGCTTGTTGGTTGAATCTTGTTTGAACTATGAGATGCCTTTACATGTTTGATTTGTGTTTGGAATGATGGGTCTAAGTCCCTCTTTCTTTGTGGTTGTGGCTGAACTGTTAGCTTGTGTGTGGAATATTAATATACATAGTAAGTTTGTAGTTTATTGGGAAACTTGTAATCTCTTTGTGTTTATGAATATTGCTATTGTGGGAAGAGCTGAAATGAATTTTCAATTCTATGCAGATGTAATGATTTGATAAAGTGGAATGGGGTTGTTTTATGTATTATTAATAATTTTCTGATATTGTGCTGATATGATGAATAAGTGAACATAGGGAGGAATTGAAGTCCTTGTTTTATGTGTGTATGGTTCTATTTAAATTAAAATTGGTGAAGGGATATACTATGTATTGTGATGTTTACATGTTGAATTGGATAAACTTTGTGCTTGCTAATGCATTGGTCGAACAGGTAAAGAAAGTGAAAGGGAAATTAATAAATGCATGAGGATGTATAAAACTGGTTGTATTGAGTGATTGATGATTTGAAATGGTTGAATTGGTATTGCTCTGTTGGATATGTTTGGGTTCGATTTCTTTGTAGATTTAAGTTTTGTATGGTAGAATGTGGGCATTGAATGGATAATTTGCAAATTCCTTTCTTTCATTTTTCCTTGGCCAAATTAAAGGCATGGAAATGGGGGATGCGTGTGTATTGAACTTTTAAATTGAGAAATGCTTACAAATTGGGAAATGCATATGTACACGTTTGAGTTAAAATCCTTAATGATAAATTGTAAAAGCTAATCAGACTAAGTAATAGGGGATGGAAATGAAAAGGCTTAGATGATTTATTTTGATTTAGAAATTTACTACAAGTAGCCAAGTTTTGGGTGTTAAGGTAACTTGTGTTTAAAATGTCATCATACAAAGCATCAAGCTCAATCGTAGTCTCAAGATAAGAGGGAAATGAGAGTGTCCTTTTGGCCCTCTCACAAACTGTCCTCAACCTCCTAAGCGCCTTTGGACTTCTAGTCATGTCCTTCATACTTTAATGACTTTTTGTGTTGAGGATTAAGAGTAAGAATTTAAGAATACTCCTAAAGTCTGTTGTTTGATGTAATTCTTTTTACCAATTTGAGTGCATTACACTTGTTCTCTTGATATTGCTGATTGATATTTAGTAATATGTTGGTGGCTTGCCATTGCTTTTTAACGTTTTCTTGGTGGGAATTACATAATATTATCAGATATAATTCAATTACTGTGAATTGAAAAGCTAAGAAAGCTAAAAGGAACTCAAATTATCTTTTTTCCTTGGAAAACAGAGACTAATTTAAATGCTTGTTGATTTTCATTTTGAGTTTGAATCACTGCATATGTAAATCTTTTCAAGATAGCCCTTTTGTTTACTTGATATACTTAGGTAACATTCAAAACCAAGCCTTTTTGGTTACTGATTGATATTTAAATGCTTGTGGTTACTATGTCATGAAATTTATTAAGGACATAGTAACACATGACCAATTGGAGGTGCCTAAATTTGTAAGTTTATTATTGCACATGACATATATAGTCTTAACTTACAAAATTGTTGTTGACTTGTTATTTAAAGTGAATTGTCACATAAATATGTTTATTATGTCCATTAACTCAGTATTATGAAGATTGTCGATGATCAAAGTTATCTATGGAGGAGGTGGATGATCTCATTGAAGAGTGGTGCAAGTATGTTTTCCCTATTCCTCATCCTATTATCCAAAATTTACATCCTTCTTAGAGTTTCATACATCTAAGGAGGAAGTGGGAGTATGACACTTTTGATAGATGAAATATTTTGGCTAGTTGGTTATTTAATCTAAATGTCTTTTGTTGGTACAACTTTGATGTGTATTTTGGCTGGTACAAATTAGATGACTTTTGGTGCTACAAATTAGATGTAAATTCTGATTGGGATATGTGGATGACTTTTATATTACATGTAAAGTAGTTCTTGATATATAAAGGATTTTGGTTATTCTGGCTGGTTGGGTATATTATATTGTGCAGGTAGCAATTTAACTACCAAAAAGCAGGAAAACGAATTATGATAAATGAAAAAAAAATAACTTATACATGCGCTTCAAGCGCAAGCTCATAAGCGCATGTAATAAATACATATATACATGCGCTTTTATTACAAAAGCGCGTGTATATATATATATTTACATGCGCTTTTATTACAAAAGCGCGTGTATATATATATATTTACATGCGCTTTTCTGACGATAAAACGCATGTATAAGTATAGATATACATGCGCTTTTACAAGCGCATGTAAATCCTTTCCCGGCGAGGCCATTGCCAGCGTTTTTTAAGCGCATGTAAAGGCCAAAATGAGCGCATGTAAAGGGGTTATTCTGTAGTAGTGCTACCACAACGATCGTACATGGCGGGAGTGTTTTGTTATTCTTGAACGATGAATAAATTAAAAACAAGAGAAAGTGTAGTTAGTTATACGAAATCCTGTGGATTTGTAGCGTTTCTCATCTAAGTCGTTTAGATCTTGGAAAATGACAATAAAATACCTTTTCAAATTTTAGAATATAGGTGACATGTAATCAAGAATAGATATACTCAACTAAGTTAATACATATAGGTGATTAGTAACAACATTTCACATAAAGTTATTTGAATGTTGAAAACATAACAATAAAATACCTTTTTCAAATTTTAGAATATCATAGAGGTGATTAATTATATTCATCTAGTTAATACCTATGCTTAATTAGTTAAATTTAAAATGAACAGGCACTTTCCAACCTAGATTTGTCTGATCAAAGATATAAATAACACCACCTTGATGAACATTCTAATGTCAAGGCATATCAAAACTAATTATACAAATCAATCCGTAACCTCAATAAAAATTCTAAATTCCTTCGGTTGCGCATAGTAACGATAGCTATATATGATCAATGACATATAATGTTAGAAGAGTTAATCAATCACAAAATTTTTAAGTCAATGTGATAAGACTCAAATCATCATTATGTACCTTCAATCAAAATCCTATTCTTTCTATGTGGGACCTATGTTATCTCTAATACCCACCTCTCTCTCTCTCTCTCCCCCCAGTCTTTTCTTTCTTTAATATTTCTCTTCTTTTTCTTTTTTCATTTTTTACATTTTTTTCTTTTTCATTTTTTTCTTTTTTTTTTCTTTTTCATCCTTTCAGTATAACATATGCTATCTCTAATAAGCCTAACCTCCAATCACCCTATAAAAGAAAAAAATAAATATTGTGATATTGCCTAAGGCTAGATGCTTGAATTATTGTGATTTGATCCACCAGTTGGTGTTGAAGCAGTATCAACTTGAAGCAGAGGGGGCAGCAACCATGCCATCCAATTATCGCGCCTTCTCACCTTGTCACCCTGTAACAAAAAAATGTCATTTTTAACTAATATATAAAACAAACATTTTTATCATTCAAGTACATGATTAAGAATAGTTGCCCCCAAAATAACCGCTGAAAATTTGAGTTGTTACCTGTACTTCTAAGATAGTAGAAGTCTTTAGTGAATCCATTACCACTGAAATTTCGGACGTCAAACTTCTGATCTGCAAAAAAAAGATATCCTTGGATAAGATAAATTTGTGATGAAGGAACAATGAGAAAAAAAAACAAATCGATATAAATTGTAACTATCCATCTAGCTATGATAACTTTGACATGGAAACAAATCTTGGGAAAAACTTTCCAGTTTAATCAAGCATGATTGACTTACTCTGTTAAAGGTTGCTATCAAACTAATCTGAACCCAACCTTCTTCGTCCATGTGTATCCGTAAAAAATAATCTTTCAATAGATTAGCATCACTGTCAAGGGTGAACAGATAGTTTGAGTGTGACATTATTATGATAAATTATAAATTAACAAGCAAAAAAATATAACCCAAACCTGAAGTAATACTCAATTTGTCTCACAATTTTTTCAGATAAGGAAGGTTCAGCAGGGGGAGGGGGATGAGTAAGGAATGTCATACCCCCAAAGGGTTCCGATGGTAGCGTTGGAAAATAACAATACCCTGAAAGACAAAGAAAACAATTATCAGTTGTATATTAATTTGTATAAATGCCATAGATAAAAAGGAACACAAAACTCACCTGGAAAACCCAAATGATTTGGAAAGGGTGCCAAGGGCTGAGGAGGAGTAAAAAATGTAGCATTATAAGGCGGCAGAGACCTCATCACCCCTCCAGAAGGCATTCTCGGTTGATTTATATGAGGATCCCTATTGTTTCCATAATTTCCACGATCATGATCTCGTCTTCCCCTGTAGTAATTATAATAAAAACCATCATCGCGTGGATGGGGCACAAACCCGCCCCTGCGAGAGGAATTCCGATGGTCGATAAGAGGCATACAACCCCGAAATGAGGGCATTGGATCCCATCTACTCTGATATTGTGGAATTGGTACCATAGTATTAGGCGACAGGGGAGAATTAGGGAAGTTGTTCTGAGTAGGACCAGCTCCAACATTTTCAGTTCCTCCGCACTTCATCATCAAATTGTGTATGTTATTTGTGCTTTGGTTAGTTGCGAAATTAAGTTTTGCATTACTAGCAACTTGTTTGCGTGAGGGTGAGTTGTGTGAAGTGGCAGTTCCCTACAAAATCATACAATCAATCGATGCAAATAAATAAGTTACACTTTCTATAAATATAACACACACTTCTTAATATCCACATTGTTAAAAGAAAGAACAAAACAATAAGGGCAAGTATTGCAGTTGAACATGAGAATTGTTGAAATTGTTGAGTGATCCATTAGTGGAAGCCTTGGAAGGCAATTCGGCGCGCGATTTAGCTAAATTCATATTGGATTTATACATCGAAGGCCAGGAGACAAAACCCATCAGATTGCCAATAGTGACATCACCATTATGATGCGTATAACAGAAAGGCTCATTATTGGAGTGACCTGCATTACTGTTATTAATAGTGTCACAGCTATCTACGACGGTCATATTGAAATTCTCTAGTGACGGAGAAGTTGAAGCCGCTGATGAGGGTGAGATAGGCGGCAGTGGAGGATGGTCGGCGATAGAGGAAGACACCGACGGGGATGAAGGCATATATTGGCGAATGACAGAAGGTGTTTCAGAGTCATCGCCCCTTACTATTTGAGCCCAAGATAAAGTTAAGTTTCTGCACAAGAAATCAGGGTTATTGGTTTCACCAGGAGAACTGTGTGAGTTTGTGGTAACCATAGCTACTTATGGTTTTCAGAGCTTTTCCTCTATACACCTCTGCAAAGATTGATTGATCAATATATAAAAATCGTTAGAAGAAAGAAGGGTTAAATGAAATCAATTGAACTTAGGGAAAATTAAATACAAGTCCCTTGTAAGGGACATAATATTGAAAAAGTCCCCTTAATTGTTGAAATTAAGGTGAAGTCTCAAGAGACTCAACTTTAATAAATTCTAAAAACATGGGACCCACAAATACTAATAAAAAATTCCCCTCTCTCATCCCTTCTCTCTTCTCTACCCTCCTTCTGCCCCCACTACTCCCCCACCCACCAAAATCACCGCCGCCCTCTCTCCCTAACCATTATAGCACACTGAACTTTTTAATGATGTTAATAATCAAACCCAATTAGCATTTAATAATCACCCTCATCCTCCAACACTTCTCAAAGTCCATGAGGAAATGAGGAAAGAACCAGGTTCCCCAGAGCTACAGTGATATCTCACCCAAAGACCAAAGGAAGAGGTCAGCATATACATGCATTCCTTCCTTCATTCTTTTTTGTTTTCTTTTGTGGGTTTCCGCTCTTTCTTTTTTTTTTAATTATTATTATGATCTGCGTGGATTTAGGCTATAGGAATTGGTGGTGTATATGTGGCCAGAGGGAGAATGGAGACGAGGAGTGACGAAGCAGTGGGGAGTCCATACGACAGAAGCTATAACTTTTATGATTATTTAGTTATTTTGACAGTGGATTTTGCTCCAATGGGTTGCCAGATTTCTGTATCCCAACGGCGGAAGGAGGGTGAGAGAGCGGCTGGTGAGTTTGGTGGGTGGGGGAGTGGTGGGGGCAGAAGGAGGGGAAAGGAGAGAGAAGGGGTGGGGAGGGGATTTTTTTATTAGTATTTGTGGGTCCCACATTTTTTAGATTTTATTCACGTTAATTTCAACAATTAGGGGGACTTTTTCAATATTATGTCCCTTACAAGGGATTTGTATTTAATTTTCCTTTTAACTTATAAGAATAAAAGAATTCAGTTCAAAAAAATATAAGAATAAAAGAATAAATGAAATCAATTTGAAAAAAAGAATAAAAGAATAAAAAGTTAGGTTTGTGTAAATGAAATTGACGAGAATGTTGGATGATGAGGATGGATCTTGCCCTTGTACCTCTCTACTCGAAATTCAACAATCCTTGGCCTTTCTACTACGGAGAGCTAAAAAATTAAAAAAACAAATTATTTCTCATTTAGGGTCCGTTTGGTTGCATTGGAAAGTGGAGAGGGAAAGTGAAAGTGTGGGAAAGTAATGGTTTTATGGTAATTTACATATATCCTGGGGCCCACAAGTTTTCTCTCTTCATCTCACACTTTTTCTAGGCCCCACAATCTTTACTTTCTCATCATTACCTAATTTACATCTACTTTCCATCTTTACCCCTTATACTCATTTCCATTTCCATTTCCATTATCCACTTTCCGGTCAACCAAATGGGCCCTTACAAGTTCCTTCTGATTAAACTAAGGTTGCACAAAAAATAGAATGCAAAATTAATCATTTTAAAATAGTTTTCTATTATGAATACCTACAAAAATTAAGAAAAAACCCTCTTATTTTCAAGTTCACTAATAGTTTGCTACCATTAACTTTTTAGCACTCTCTTATTTATAAGTTCACTAACAGTTCGTTACCATTGCTTTTTTAGGTTCGCTACAATTACATTTTTATATACGTTTGTTAGATTATGCAATTCACACAACTTTGACATTATTTTAAGTTATCAAGTGTCAAACTAACACTACATACATCATCCTATAATGGATGGAGAAGTATAAAAGAAAAGGGAAAAGATTTAATGCATGAATTAATTCAAACACAACATGTTCATCATACTTGCAAAATATTAAAGTATGCATGCTCTTTAATCAAATTATCAACAAGCATACAATTTAATTAGCCAAGGGTTGCGTTCTTAACTGGCCCAAGAAAAAATTAGGACTCAAAAATTGATGTAATTAGAAATAAATAGGAACTCTTATTAAAGGGAATTGGAATAGAGATTTCAATAAGAAGAGCATTTTGAATGCGGGTGATGAAATAGAATTATCATGGGATACCAGTAATTATTGATGTGCTTAGAAATAGGATCTGTTACTAAAGGGAATTGCAATAGAGACTTTGATCACTTAAGCATGTATGTATAGAGAGAGAGAGGGAGAGAGAGAGAGGAATACCTGAATTGAAGACGATTGAACAGTGGGAGTGGAGAGGACGATTAATGAAAAATCAAAAGGTAGAAGTCCGAGAGTGTGAGATGGTGTGAGGGGACTTTTTTTTTTTTTTTTTTTTGGCCAACGATGGTGTGAGGGGAAGAGACTATGAGAGGATTCTCTAAATCGATGGAGTATTGAACGGATGGAGTATTGAACGGCTAGTATAGTTCTTTTTGAAATATTAAAATATTCAGTCTCTCTTTTTTTTTTTAATTTTTTTAAAATATTTTCCATTATTTTTATGAAGTTATCTAGTCCTAATTTTTCTCTCTCTTTTTACCGGAAGTCCTAATTTTTCTCTGACAGATTGAAATGGGTTGAGTTGGTCCACATTTTCAGTATTTTTTTTTACACACTTTTTCAGTATTATTATCATTAAGTTTTCTTTTTTTCTTCTCTTTATTCCTCCATCTCTTTATCGTTTATCAAATGCCACAACATCAAAACTTATTTACCCATTTATTTTTGGACCTTATTTAGGTCAAGTTCCTCCATCTAGTTCTCCATTTCTTCAATTACTGGCCGTTAGATTGAATGGATGGTTGTTATAAAAGGACACATGTCACTCCTATATTAAAAGAACTTGAGAACCTAGAGAAAGGAACTTGATGTAAGTTTTTTCCTTTATTTTTTCTTTCTCCGTCATAAACGAAAATGGGCATTTGCTCTCATAATATTTATTTACTTTTATTTGATTAATTAAATTAAATCTAGTCTGACCTGGTATCTTTTTATGATTAATCTCCTCACCTCTACTTATTTTTGTTATCTATCATTAATTATAATATTGCCTTGAACTTAATATAAATATAGAAATTCATTATTATTTATTATTACTCTTCTTTTGGATAATCCAATTCCTTATTATTACTTTCTGATCAAAAAAAAAAATCCTTATTATTACTATTTTTTTGCTGCCAGGGAGAGGACTCATTATTATTATACTTGTTAGTTGTTAGTTTGACACATGTCCATCTAATGCACGTTTTTCTTTTCCCGTCCTTATAACTGTTATATATCTATATTAATATCCTTTTTTCGTTCAAACATAAATTAATATCCATATTTATATTTTTTATAACATATTTATATTTATTTATTAAATTTATGTGTACACAGATACTTATATGTATATAATTGTATAATTACTTTAATTGCTGCTGAAAAAAAATAATTACTTTAATTGCTATCTGCCTTCACCTCTCCTGTTGACACACACAAAACCTATTGCCCTTCCCCGTTTGTTAGAATTTAATTGGTATTAACAGAAGTGTAAGTGGAAGTGAAATTTAGTCTTTAAGACTTAGGAATTTGTTTGTTAGGTTGGAGATAAACACGAAATCATTGATATAAATATTCTGAAACATAAATAAAATAAATATAAATTTATCAAAAAGACTTTTTTAACCCTAATTGAAAGCAAATAAAAATATATGAAGAGAATTTTCATAACAAAGCGTACCCTAGACCCTAGATTTTTGCATCAAGAATTAAAAAAACTTGCTATAATGCTTTTAATTCAGTGGGAATTTTCTAGATTATATTTTGATATATAATCAATATATTTTAATATTTTGGGATTAAATGTATAAAAAACTTTCTCTATAAAAAACTAGCTAGAATGCTTTCAATTCCACAAGATTTTTCTAGATTATATTTTAATATATAATCATTATATTTTAATATTCTGAGATTCTACGTAACTGGTTTTTCAATCTATCTATTGTTCATTCTGATCAAAAAAATCTATCTATGTTTTGTACCATATAATCAAATCTCTCTTGTTGTGGAAAAATTGTTAGATGAAAAGAGGAAAAAGTTTGTCAGTGTTTTGTGGGAACGGAGAAATTATAACTAAGATGATTCTGTTGTTTCTTATTTTTATTTTTTCCACTTTGGAAATGATAAAATTTACAAACAAAAAAAATTGATTTATTCAAATATGATGTAAAGATGAGATAAAAAAAATATGAGATGGAACATTAAATTCAAGAAGAATAAGTCTCAACAATATTTTATGGTAAAAATTTTGAGATCAAAGATAATTAGGGTTTTATTATATAGATTTGGGGAATTCAAAAAAAAAATTGTATGCACTTTTTCATTATTTTTAGGCTAAAGTATGTTTTTGGTCTCTTAACTTTGGAGAAAGTCATGTTTTGGTCCCTTAACTTTGAAAAGTGTGTTTTTGGTCCATTAATTTTAGAGAAAGTGTGTTTTTGTCCCTTAGCTTTGAAAAGTGTGTTTTTTGTCCCTTAACTTTTGATAAAGTAATGTTTTTAGTCCTTTCAAAAAATGATAAAGTGTGTTTTTAGTCTCTTCATTTTCAAAATTAAGGGACTAAAATATGACTTTGTGCAAACTCAAGGACCAAAAGCATACTTAAACCGAATTTAAAAGGATTAAAAACACACTTTTCAAAGCTAAGGGACCAAAAACACACTTTCTCCAAAATTAAGGGACCAAAAACACACTTTTCAAAGTTAAGGGACCAAAACATGATTTTCTCCAAAGTTAAGGGACCAAAAACATACTTTAGCCTTATTTTTATAATTGAATATTAGACTAAAGTATACTTTTGGTCCCTTATGTTTGCATCAAGTTTCAATTTAGTCCTTTATGTTTGGAAAGTACACTTTTAGTCCTTTTTTGTTAACACCGTTAGTTTAACTTAACGGAAAATGTTAACTTAATAATTTTAAATGGTTATTAAATACTGAAAAAATGTTCATATGAAAATATTTGAGTGTAAATATTCTTATATTTTCAAAATTTATCGTTTTTGGTCCAATTTCATTATATAATAATCATTTAAAATTTTTAAGTTAGCATTTTCCGTTAAATTAAACTAACGGTGTTAACAAAAAAGGACTAAAAGTGTACTTTCCAAACATAAAGGACTAAATTGAAACTTGATGCAAATATAAGGGACCAAAAATATACTTTAGCCTTGAATATTATTTTCTTCTTCTTTTATTCTTCCTTCTCTATACTATTCATCAAGTGCCACAACATCACAACTTCTTTACCCATTTTTTTTCTCCGTTACCAATGAAAATGGGCATTTGCTCTCATAATATTTATTTACTTTATTTGACTAATTAAATTAAATCTATTTTGACCTCGCATATTTTTATTGTTAATCTCCTCACCTAAATACATGTGTATTTCTGCTGGTAAAAGATTCAACTTATTTTTTATGTAGGTTAAAGTATATATTTGGTCCCTTATGTATGCATCAAGTTTCAATTTAGTCCTTTATGTTTCGAAAGTACACTTTTAGTCCTTAACGGAAAATGCTAATTTAACAATTTTTAATGGTTATAAAATACTGAAAAAAATGTTCAGATTAATATATTTGAGTGTAAATATTCTTATATTAACAAAATTTATCATTTTTGATCCAATTTCATTATAAAATAATCATTTAAAATTGTCGAGTTAACATTTTCCGTTAAGTTAAACTAACGGTGTTAACAAAAAATGACTAAAAATGTACTTTCCAAACATAAAGGACTAAATTGAAACTTGATGCAAACATAAGGGATCAAATGCATACTTTAGCCTTTTCATGTATAAGTGAACTTTCACTAATAGTTGAGTGTTAGATTTGAATTTTAACCCTTTTCATATCTGTGGTGATGATGTGGTGAAGATGATGATGATTGACAAGTGACATGGCCGAACATGGTAATGTGGCATAATCACTTCAAAATTAACGGTTAAACCCATTAAAATTGACGGAATTATTACATTTGAAACATTTTGTAATTGATGATTACCAGATTTGAGACCCAAATTGTTTTCTAGGTTGGGTGAACTTTTACTAATAATTGAGTGTTAAAGTTAAATCTCAACCCCTAGGATTTTAAACAATTACATTTTCTTATAAGAAAACAATTAACAAACCCACATATGCATCTTTATGGCGCAATCTATTTGTTTCATAATCCTTGTGCTTCATTTTGGGATGTACAGATTGATGAACCTGACTTGTAACGCAAGAAATCTCATCCAAAGCTTATTTATTTCTGAGAAACTTGGAGAAACATGCATGAGATGATCCATCTATTGCCGTACAACTGCAAATGCACTTGATGCTCCAGTGAAATATTGGGTGGGTGATATAATAGTTTCCTTGGAAGATCCGAAGTGCCTCAATCTGTATACTCCAGAAACAACATCATTGGGTATTTCCCATTCTATGGTTGCTAGTCCATTTAACTGCAATGTGCTATTATCTAACTTCCACTTAAAAAACAAGCTTAAGTCATCATCATCATAAGCACTAATCCACCTTTTTCCCTCGAGTCTTTCCACTGCTGAAAACGTGCCTTCTGTTAATAAATCATTCCTTGGATTGCCACTGAAGAAAGTTGCACTCACTCTTTCTCCTTCAATAAAATAGCCTCTTCTTGGAATGACCATGTCTTCCTTTATATCCCCAAATCTTTTCTTGTCTGGTATTGAATCTCCAAAAGGTTGAGGTAATAAGCTTATTTGTACAGATGAAAGATCTGGTGGTGCAGGACCTTGGTCTGGGATTTTCTCTCCTTTTGCCATTGCTTGTGCTAGTTTCTTAAATTCTTGGATATATGCTGATAATGTGTGGGGTCCATATAACGTTGAAGCAGCCTACAAATTTTGACATAATTTATTATGAACTTAACTTTACATCAGTCATGTATTAATCATTTTCCTTGTAGCTCATTGAAGTTATATACCTCATAACGTTGCTGTTCATATTCTTCAAAAGTTGCAATATATTGTGAATAAGTATTAGTGAGGCCTGCAATAACTACATGAGTTTCATTATTGAACCCCCCATTTCCGTTGCTTATTAAGGTTTCCAAGACTGTCTCTCTCAGCCTTCTGCCCGCCATTGTTGTGAACTCTGCAAGTGCTTAAAACTACAGATTAACTACCCGTGCTCAAGCCTTCTTTGGTTAAGCATACAAATTCAAAGTCTTAAAAAGTGAAACAGCTCTGAAAAGATTAATTCCCTTAATTTAAGAAGATGGTGGGAAAGGAGGAAGAAAATGTTATTGGAAATAAATACCAAAGTGAAAAAGGACCTCATATCAGCACCAACAATCTTAACCGTAGGCATGGAAGTCACAGAGGAAGGGAATTGTTCGTGACCATTTAAGACTTGTTTGTTGTTGTTATAAGTGACGCTTATTTTGTTACTTAGGTCGAAATATACATCTCCTATCAGCCTCCCAACAACTAGAGGCTTTGTTGGCATTATTGGTTACGTATAACACACATAAATTTTTTTTTGACTTACTCCATTGTGGGAGTTGAATGAAGTCAAAAAAACAACGTATGTTACAAGTAGGCAAGAATGCTAACAGAACTTATTGTTGGGAGAGTGATAGGAGATGTTCTTGATGCTTACAATTCAAGTGTCAAAATGACTGCTACTTATAGCTTCTAACAAGCAAGTTTTCAATGGTCATGAACTCTTCTTCCCTTCCTATGTGACTTACAAGCCTAAGATTGAGATTGTTGATGCTAATATGAGATCCTTTTTCACTTTGGTGTTTGTTTCCAATGACCTTTTCTCCCTCATTTCTCACCATCTTCTTCAGTCAAGGGAATTAATCCTTTCAAAGTTGATTCACTTGTTAAAACTCTTTCATGTGATCTTGCTCAATCACCTCCAGGAACAGAGAGAATGATCAGTTTTCCCAGCCTTAGAATTTGGATTGGAACAATAGTGGGCTGCATGCATAAGAACATACTGATTAGTAACTTCATCATTTTGCATTAATGTTTTAATTGACAGTTGTGCATTATTTTACTTACCGCCCATGCATAAGGAACAAACATTTCACCCGTGCTCATCAAAACTGGCTTTGGCTTTTGGCATTCCACTTGATATTGACTTGGCTGCATTTTTAGCACATCTCTTAAGCTCTTCCAAAGTGGATTAATCTGACAGAGAATGATGGTTGTCAATAGATACCCAAATCATCATGATCTCATTTTCATAAACAAGGGATACATGAAGGTCCTAATATAGATTGTACTAATGAGTAGAAGTTTTTAGAAAAATCACACTCTAAAAACTAGTTGTTGAAGTCGGGGAACCTATAGCCTTATAAGACATCTCTTTCAAAACTTAGAACCTCAGTATCACCTTGTTGAAACAGGAACAAATATGGTAATGAAATCACAACTTAGATGCAAAATGAGAAACATTACCTCAGTGTCACCTTGTTGAAATCCAAATACACCAGGGCCATCTGTTGTGCCAGCAGCAAAACCAGCACCCACAGCAGCAGGACAAGTTCTAACAATCTTGTTGTCTTCTAGCTCAACCTCAATATTAGTGTTTATGTACATGTGACGATAATCAATGTTCCCACTCAATTTCTCTGAAGCAGAAGTAAAGAGTTCCATTGCAGTTTTGAACTGCCTCTCACCTATGATCTTGGTGCTTAATATTTCATCTGGGTAACTGTTACATAAAACTGATTCTGAGCACCATTATGTGTACAATCATCCAATATATTCCAAAACACAATTAAGCTGGCTATTAAATTATTACCCTGGTCCTCTGCCAATACAAAGCTGGTCATTGCCATGGCATGAAGAGCGATTAAAATCACAAGGTTTTCCACTGTCAATGCAAAATGCTCCAAGCACATTTGGTGTCACATCTCCAACATTTGATTGACAAAATGCTCCCACAAATATATCTCCTTCCTTCTTCCTCACTTTTGACGCTTGACTACTTTGCTTCCCACAAGCCTGTCCTCCACTCGCTTTAATAGTCTTTGCTTTCTCCACCAACTTCTCAATATCTATACCATACATGTACATATACCCAAAAGATCAATCAAGTTAACAATTGAATAGAAACAGCGAAGTGGATGAAGCTGATAAGAACATGTACATACCAGGTGGTGGTGAAGTAGAGTTGGTGTTGGAGGAGGAAGCAAACCAATCTTCAAATAGCCTAGAAGCTGCACCTTTGTTGTCTCCACTTATGAGCTTGTTGTTTCTGCTCATAGAAGTGCCATGAGTGGCAAACCAATTAAACGCTCCAAAACTTTTCCCAGTTGAAGCATCAATGAACTTTATTAATGTCATTTCTGTATCAACATTGTTAGAGTATCTAGCTCTTTCATCTTCTGGATTTAACAAATACGCACTTGGGCTCCTATTTATTCCCGCCTCCTTCACTTCTCCTGTTCAAAACACCCATCATACAATTCAGCCTCATGTAAATATGTGTCTCTTTGTATGTGCATACACAAATATATTTGATCACGTACCTTTGTTGATGAAGATGGAAGCAGGCTTGAGATTATTGTGCGCCTGAATGATACTTTGTTCTATTGCGTTTACAATGACATCAAAGGATTGTTTTACAAATCCTAAGGAAGTGGCAGAGTAAAGAAGATATTGCAGATAACCACCAGGTCCAGCATGTGAATGAATTCCACTAATAGCTACGTTATCTTGGGTATACAAATTTCCAAATCTAAAACAAAATAAACCAAATTACATAATTATATGAAAGGATATCAGTAAAAAAGATGGTTTGATTTGAGATTGTATACCTTGATTTTAGTCTTTCAAGTACTTTAATAGTGATAATATGGGAAGCCATACATGCATCAAGATTAACAAAAACAAATCGTTGACTTTGACTCTGACCATGATCAGCCACAATGAAAGTTCTTGCTCTTATCCTGAAATGAATACCAGCTGAGTTCTGGTCCAGATTTCCATAACCCATCATGTTGACGTCAGCAGCAGGACCAGTCATGTCATAGCTTCCAACTCCAATCAAGAAATCACCACCAATATCATCACCATATATGCCTTGAATCCAAGTCCAGGCACATAATAATAACCACAAAGCAAAAAGTTGTGTCTTTTGTTGCATTTTGTGGATCTTTCTCACTACTCTTGCATTATTCACTTTAGTCTCGTTGTATAAATATGTGTGCATGGTGTGGTAAGAATTTCTTGGATTCTGATGATGGATTTGTCGTGAACATCATCCAATGCTTTATTTCTTAGTTTACAGCGTATGAATGTAGCAAAGTGACAGGCAAATTTATTATTTGTCTGTCTATAGCTCTTGTAAATATGTGTACTCTGCCGCCATATGGGCCTCTAGTTCCTTTCTGCTAACCAAAAAAATAAATAATAAGAAAAAGTAACGTGATTCATTTTTCATCCATTACATAACTGAGTTTCACGTACTTACTTGATTTTGGTAAAAACCGATGTTAGGCCATCTAAACACACCAACACATAGATATGCTAGTTCTTGGTGGTTTGTTGGGATCTCTCATGATTAGTGTCCCATGCTTCTTCCGCATTTTGTTCTGTCAAGAAAATTTGATAACAGGGCACCAGCCGCAAACTTAGCCACATAGAAGGTATTCAATTAGGCAAAAGGGAAAAGCGAGAGGAGAAAATTAAATGCTACAAGCTACTATTAAAAGTTTTTGGACTTTGGATTAATGAATACTCTTTCTTTCTTTTTTTACCTTAAAAAAATTGTTCTTTTTATAATTTAGTGTGATCTTATTAAGTTGATGCATATATGTTCTTTTGGGAAGTTATTATCAAAACCCAATATATGAGAAAATAAGTACATTTGAACTTTGAAGTAAGCTGGTGCAATACTGCAAATGCAGCTTGTGAAAACAGGCAAAAACACTTTTGATTTAGGAGAGAGATGGTCTTAAAAGTTGAAACTACTCCACTTAATAACAATCTTTATTTCCAATCTCTCATTTTTCTCTCAAATCATAGCCATGCACAGGGTTTTTACATTTTCATCACTATTTCTCACGTATGCATAATGCATATATTTGCGTTTGCCATAAACGTCTCTTTTTACGTCTCGAGTCAACCGTACGTTTTTCTAATTTCTAAATTCTAAATACCAAAGAAAGCCTCTACGCCCACAAAAGGAAAACATTATCCTTATACAAAGTTTTTGACGTTTAAATTTCATCACACTAAATTGATGAACCCATGTATATACTCAAAACTCTACCTTTGGTTGAAACCCTTTCGTCTAGGCGTCATGTGTGCATTGTGTCAATTAATCAAATAAGAAATTCATTAACCAATTATCAGTTTCACAACAAAACTAAAATACTTTCTATTACAAAAAAAAAAACTTTAATTTTAAAGAGCGATTTATCTCAAACACTAGTTGTGATTCTAACTGATTAGATCACATATCCATATCTCTAAAACGCGATCTAATATCAGAGGAAGTACAATTACTATATTAAAAGAGTTGAATATGGATCAATGATACTATAATGTTGAAAAGAGTCTCATCACATTAGCTTATTAACTCTAAGACTAAAAAATGAGTATAACCCACTAAGAGACCTTTAAGACTCAAAAATGAGTATAAGCCTAGGAAAAGAAGGAAATGAAAAAAAATAAAGAAAAGAAAGGAAAAAAATATAATGATAAGTTGAGTATAATTAAATTGGCTTACGTATATGATGTGGATGATCATATTCTAACATCCAACGCATCATTCAGATAAAATAATGCTTCGATCTATTAACCAAAAGAAAAGCTTGGATCTGCAAGAGAGTGCAATGATCACACCACACACACAAGAAAACAAATAAGAAGTTGCGTGGTGGCGGTCTATTCACCAAACGAAAAAAAAGTTTGCTTGAACTGGTCGGACTCCACAAGTTCACTATATTCAAGTGGAACGTATGTGTCCGATTCAAAGAACACTTACAAAGTATTTGCAGATTGCTCACCTTGCACATCAACAATAAAAGTGAAGAGTGATCCTGTTTATCTCACAAGCCCGCAACACTCTAATTAGACAAAACAATTTTGAAAGAAATTGAATGGATAGAGTTAGAGAAGGGCAAACCCATTGCCTCGTGTCCCCTTAACCAACAAAATTTGAAAAAAAAAAATAATTGTGACCAGAAAGATATTACAAAAACACCCTCAAACAAAATTCAAAAGTAATACTGAGACGTCAGGTAAAGTACACAAAGTTACTTGTAAAAACTCAGAAATAGAGGAAGAGGAAGAAGGAAGTGGGGATGTTGCGTTTTGAAGAGCAAAGCGAGGGTGCAGCTACATATATCCAAATTTAACACAGAAACAGTACTTTCTGAACTTAAAGCTTATAATCAGTTTTTTCTGAACAAAAAGCGATTATAACAAGGTTATATGTGTTTGGAGGCAGCCAAAGGCATTTATCAGACATATCATATCAGATCCTATTTTCAAAATCAAAGTTCATCGCACATAACGTGAGAAAGTATATATATGTTCATATCAGTAGCCCACATATAGAAAGTGAAAGGAATAGGGTTTTACAAAGAGAAGCTAACAAAGCTCCATTGGCAGTATGACCACCTCCCAATATATACATATATGATTCATAGAATGAAACAAAGGAGGTGGACAGAATGCCAAGAAACTCTGCTAGCCAAACCTTTGTTAAACTCGTCACACCATAAGTGCAACTCAACTCAAAAACCCAAGATGGGGGTATGTATATATGGGCGTTCTTGTTAGGAGAGATGGGAAAGGTGGGTGCCCGTCATTTCATTAATATATTATGTGTCACTATAAAATCATGAAATTTGCTATCAGTTTGAACCATGCTCCCATCCTTATTAAATCTTAATTATGACCTCAATTGATTTTAATGATAAATATATATGACTTGATTTAAATGTATCCCAAAACTATTCCGATTCATATTCTTCCAATAATCAAGTTCAAAAGAATGATTGGAGAAAGTGATGACATCTAATTTATAAAAGCATTTTTTAAAACAAATATATATGTTTTATTAACTACTTAAACCAATATCCTTACAATAATAACAACATAGATATATCTCACACTATGAAGTCGACTATATCAATGACAAGACACCATATTTTGGATAAATCATTAATCAAAAGGTACCACTCAATGACTCTATGCATTAAGTGTTCTCTTTAGTCTTCATCTTTTATTTAGATCAAAACTAGTGGACACTACTTGATCAATCATCTTCATTAGTGTAACTAATAACCTTCTCTAGTATAAAATTATGATTTTAAATGTCAATGTCAACATCTTCAACTCAACTTATATTCATGCATGTTGTTATTTCTTTAAAGTACAATATTCACTGTCATATAATATATAATAGGGTAAAGGGTCAAATCTAGCACTGAACTATTGGCGAAAGTACACCCCACATAAAAATGAATTTCGGGGCTCAAAACTAGCACTGTTCAAGTACAAAGTGAGTCAGATATAGCAAGTCCGTCAATTTTGAAGGAGTTGACCGTTAAATTTGACTTAATTAGTCTACATCACTTGTCATGTCATCTTATTAATCCACGTCAGCATATCATCATCATCATCTCTTAGCCACATCATCAACATCAGCATCTCCATCACACTCTCCCTCTCCCACCTTCATGTTCATCTTCATCACACTCTAACAAAAAGTGACATGCAGAAGGTCTAGCGCGGTGGCGGTGGAGGAACATGCGGAGGGTATGCGTCGCGGCGGTGGCGGTGGAGGAACATGTGGTGGTTGCACTGCAGATCTGCCTCGTAGGTGTGGGAACTCGTTGCCGGAGGTGTGGGAACTCGTAGCGGCGGTGGCGGTGGAGGAACATGCGGAGGACGCACGGCGGATCTGCATCGCGACGGTGGTGGCGGAGGAACATACAGAGGGTCTAGCAGCGGCGGAGGAACATACGGAGAGTCTAGCGGCGGCAGAGATGGATGACGGCGCTGGTGGTGGGGCTTGTGGCGGAGATAGGGGAGTGAGAGTTTTTTTTGTGTTTGGGTGTGGTTTGTGGCAAGTGATGATGGGGCTGGTGTTTGGGCTTGTGACAAAGATATGTAATATGGGAGTTGGGTGTGTCCGAAAGGGGAGGAAGAGAAAGAGGGGAGAGGGAGTTGCTGGGTTTGAGAGGGAAGGTTTGAAGGTGTTGGGGGTGGTGGGGAAGATGATGATGATGTGGAGTACCTAATTTGGTGATGTGACAGATGATGTGTTCTAATCAGGTCAAATTTAACGGTGAACTCCTTCAAAATTGACGGATTTGCTATATCTGACCCACTTTGTACTTGAACAGTGCTAGTTTTGAGCCCGAAATTCATTTTTACGTGGGGTGTACTTTGGCCAATAGTTCAGTGCTAGATTTGACCCTTTACCCTGTATTAATATTATGGGTGTTACAGTTGTACAATAAAACTTCCATTTTACATTATTCTGGTTTAATTTGAATCACAAATAACACTGGTCTTAATCCAATCAAACTTAGGAAATTTATATTTATTTAGAGAGATATAGGGAGAGGGGGGAGAGAGGGAGATATGAAGGGAGTATTATCAACGATACGGCTCTTACTAGCTCTAGCTGGACACTGCTGAGAATAAGAGGAAGCAGGCTCAAAAAGGATTCGATGGGGATGTGGGGTCACATCTATCATTGTTCTATATGTTGTGTTGTTGGAAGGAGTACGTACAGAGGAAGTGCAGTGTAGTTCAATAATGGAGAGAGGCTATGATTTGGGACGATGGAACGTAGAGAAAGCTTATCTCTGTGCGGTGCATTTCAATAATTCTAATGTTTATCAAATACAGCTAAGCAGCAATGATGAAAGAGAAGAATAATATTTAGTCTCACTGGCCATTATCGTGATTCATCATAATTTATCGGTTTTCTCTTACTTGCCAAACCCCTGACCTTTTCAGCAAACCTGAAACCACAGACCCCAAATTCAAGTTTGTTTTGAATATGAAATAAATTACTAGTATTGATGAGATGATAATAGAAACAAGCTGTTTTTTTGGACTGAATAGAAACAACCTGTTTAAGCTAATGAACTGAAAATGTTATTTGATGCACTAGATGGTGCATATTCCATGCACACGTACGTGCCTACGTTGAAACTTCACCATTATTCATTATATAAACCATTTTGACCTTGATTTCTAGGAATCATGCAAAATTAATCACTTTCATATGTTTATAGTTTTTTTTTTTTTCTGTAAAACTAGTTTAATTTATTTTACTTATAAACTATCAAATATCTAATTACATGTGATATATGTTATAATTTAGCAGTCTGATTTGTTTCCTTAACTTTCACAAAAAAAAAAATCAAAGTGCTTTTTGTATTTAGGATTGGAGGGAGTAATTTAACTATATTTAATTTAATTGTATCAACTAAATAGATACTATATAATTAGAGGAAGTATAAAACTAGATATCATTTTGGCAAAAAATAATAGTGGATATATAGTGGACATCATTAATTACTCCCTCTATTACAAAATATAGGACATAAATGGCAATTTTTAAGAAATTCAAGGAAAGCTAAAAAGAAGTTTTATAAATTACCTTACTTGATTTTTTCACTAAATTACTTTATTTGACCTTTAAGCTAATATAAAATATACTAATTGAAACACAAAATGTATTTTGATTAAGTGTCTCATTTTGCTTCATTATTCTATAAAAAATCAAATAAATATTATATCTAGAAATAGAAGAAGAAGTACTCTCTTCAGCCAAACTAAGTTATGATAAGTATGTTATAACACATAGTAAAGACATTTCATAATCAGATAAAGGGGGAGAAGTACTCCCTTCAATCTTACATATAGGATCACTTTGAATTTTTTTATTGGTTAATCACCACCCGGTTTAATCCGGACTCAAGGGGTAGGAGTGTTGCCCACATAAGCAAGGTTGTCCCCTCTCCCAATTAGAGTGTTTCCCCGGATTCGAACACGCGTTCTCATCCTTACGAGGGTTGTAGCTCACTTATCAGCTCAACCAACTACCCAATGGTCACTTTGAATTTTTTTTGGATAAATTAAGAATGTAAAATAAATCACTTCAAATTGTTTATATTTATCTCTTTTTCTCAAATATAATTTATTCAACTTATAAATCAATCTATAATTTAATTGCATATGATATATTTTATAATTTAGTGCTATAATATACTTATTTAATTTACAAAAAAGTTAAAAGTGATGATAGGAGCTTAAGGGAGTACTCCCTCTGTCCCATAATATAAAGTAAAGTTTTTTCAATAGTTTTGTCTCAAAATATAAGATGACGTTTAGGTTTATCAGCATAATAAATGTATTTTTTGTAATATTGCCCCTACTAAATGCATTACTATCTTAAAAAGTATGTCACCTTTATTTTTGAAAGGAGAGAGAGATGTCACACTAATCAAAACACATCATATTCCCCACATATTCTCATTTATCCTTTCTAAAATTTTTGGAAAGAATTGTTTGTTTTCTACATAACCATTGTTTTTAACTAACTTAAACAACTCTTAGAAACTTGTTATTAGGTTAATTACCATATATTATGGGATGAATGAGAGTATAAGATAAAAAATGATGGGATGGTTGATAGACTAAGGGCCCGTTTGGAAGCAGAAAACTAAGGCTCAGAATCTGAAAGTGAAAGTAATTCACATTCACACGCCGTTTGGAAGCCAGAAACCTTTGCTCTGAATTAGAAAGTTTCTATTTTCAGTTTCCCTCCAAAATTAAAAATAGAAATACAAATTTGGCTTCCCACCAAAATTGAGTGTGGGCCCATGTCCTAAGTACCAAATTGTCCTTCAATTAAGCTCAAGGATTACATCAAAAACACAACTGGGAGCTTGGGATCATATACGGGCAAGCAAAAAACGAGTGAGAAGCTTTGGGTTGTCATTGGCGAAGGTGTGAGTGGGGTTGATGACACATTTGTGAGCTGTACAGTGTACCGAGTAAGAAGATGAAAGTAAAAGTGGTCAACGTAGTTGCATATTGGTGGAGTCTTTTTTGTTTCTCTGGGTATTGATGGTGATGCTCAAACATGATTGCATTCCTCTCCTCCATTTGTGACCCTGCTTTTGTGTTCAATTTGAAGCGTTGAGTGCTTGTGATGTGTGAGTTTTGATTAAATGAATGAGTTTTCACTTTAAAAGTTGTTGGGTTAACAATAATTGTTTTCCAAACTATACATACATAGTTAAAATCTACATGGGTCTTGTGTGAAGTTCTTGCCCAGGTCCTTCTGTTTAACTGCAATAATGTTAGAAAAAGTTTGGGGATGACGTGAGGTGAAAAGGTTAAACATATGTACACTTTATTTGTAGCTGTCATTGTTGATGATAAACTCAATTTTATAATGACAAACTCGATTTTAAGATGGCAAAATCGATTTTAAGCTGACAAAATCGATTTTACCATGACTGTTATGGGAAAGATGGAGGTTGTTTCAGGTAAACTCCATTTGACATAAATTACATCCAACAACTCCATATCACCACCACTATCGCTAGATGTTGGAAAAATGTTTGGAAAAAGTTTGGGGATGACGTGAGTTGAAAAGGTTAAACATGAGTACACTTTATTTGTAACTGTCATTGTTGATGCTAAACTCGATTTTACAATGGCAAATTCGATTTTAAGATGGCAAAATCGATTTTAAGCTGACAAAATCGATTTTACCATGACAACTATGGGAAAAGATGGAGGTCGTTCCACGTAAACTCCATTTGACATAAATTACATCCAACAACTACATATCACCTCCGCCATTGCTAGAAAATTGTTTGGGCAAGAACAATCTGAGAAGATCTGAGAACACCCAATAAAAATTTCTCCTTTAGAGTTTCTAGAGTTTCAACCCAACACCCAAATCTCTTCCACAAATGAACCCCAAACCTGTAAACCTCCCCAACTTCGTCTTCCAGAATTTGGTCTCCAAGTTTCTATCTTTCATTCTCCAGTTGGCCGCCTTGTTCCTCACTACGCCACCTCCTTTGCCGGAGACAACTTTCGTAGCAAAAGAGATGTGTTGCACTTGGGGTTTCTTTTTTCAATAAGGGGCTTTTTGAGAATGTTATAATAGGAAGGGGCATTACTGTAATTTATGTGCTTCACTTTCATATTCTTCCATTAGCCAACCAAACAGCCGCCCCTGAAATGCTTTCTTGGTAAACTGAAATCATTTCACTACTTTCAGATTCAGAGCAAAACTTTCCTGCTTCCAAAGGGGCCCTAAGTGAATATTATTTTAGCAAGGCGTGGATAACATGGGAATGGCAGAGAATAATGGAGGGCATGGGATTGCCTGAAGGAATGTTGCGTTTGACACAAATAACCACTAAGAAATGTGTTTGACCCTGTGGTCAAGAGCATGGTATCGTCTTTCTCTCCTTCACATTCGGCTTTATACACTCTGCTTTTCAAATTTCAATCTTCAAATGATGACTTCCCGAGTTTTCTGATGATTATTTGGCTTTATATTCTCTATTCTTCGCTTCTATCAATCAACTGTTTGACTTTATCCTCGTTTCCGGGTAACATTATATCCCAATACTTAAATTACAGTTGTCATACTGAATTTACTGCCGTATTTATTTTCATTTCCAAAAAGCTCCCCTGTTTATTTGATTATTTTAAGTCTGAGTAGACTTAAGCCATATAGGAAGTCTCACGTTGTCTAAGGTTGGGCTTAAAACGTAATACATCACAAACTGAATGAATCAAAAAAATTTTGTCTTGCAGTTTTAAAATAGATATGGTGCTATTTTTGGCCCATTTGTATTCTTCTTGCTTTAGGCTTTGCTCCCCGCTAATAGTAATCCCTTATTCAATGGTTTCTTATTTGGGCTGGGAAATGCTGCATAATGCAGACAAGCAGGGGTTGATACAGTTTAATATTGGGTTCTAATAGGGGAAGTAGATGGAGTTCAGGTTCTTATTTTACTTGCTTGTATTTATTTTGTCTGCACATTCTAACAAATTTCCTCGGATGATAGCTAAAACAGGTTTATCCAATCCAGCTAGGGAGAGGCAGGGGATTCCAGAGTGTGTCCAGATAAACTTCTTGCATCAAACTAGAGCACTGCATCATTCACATCATTCATATAGTTTACTCAATTAGAATTCACTAAATCACACCATCAATACAAAAGAGAACAATATTTTGTAAGAGGAGAGGCTGATTTCAAGAAGAGAAAATTGTGACACTAATTCATTAAGTATCATATAAGTTTGCATTCTCATCTAAATGATATGCTTTGATGTGTTCTAAAGCACCGACTACAAATGAAATGACAAGGTGCTCCAGTTTCATGCAATAATTTCTCAATTGGGTGATCAACGTCTAGATAAGTTGATGGTATGTCTTAAATTGTGATTTTTGAAGTTGTATGATTGTTGTGTTATATATTATAAAAAAAAATCTTGTAACTAAAAAAAATGTGACTAAATAAAAGACATACCCTATTCATAAAAAAAAGACATACACTAGCACGTTGAAGTTATTAACCGGACACTCCTACCCCTCGAGTCAGGATTAAACCGGGCGGTGATTAACAAAAAAAAAAGTTATCAACCAATTAAAAACTCTAACTTTGTAAGAATCAGTTTCCATACTTATAAAAAATATGAGTATGGAGAATCAGACAAATCTATATCATCTAGATCTCATTTGAATGGTAAGATTTGATTTTATTAAAAATATTTTAAAAGATTCATAATTCAAAATTAAAAAATCTGGACAATTTAAATGAAATCTATAGATCTTCTAAGTTTAATAATTTTCTCTTTACTCATATTTTTATGAGTTGAAAACTGGCTTTTTTTCATTTGTAAGAGAGTTTTCTTATCACTAAATTACAACGCCTTAATACAAATAACCATAGACAACACAGAACTAGCATAAAACAAAGAGAGCCCCTACGACATTCGACCAATAAAAAACATAACTGAGGGGGACATTTTGAAAGAAAAATCTATCAATTCACAAGAAAAATTACTCAGAAATGACATATTAAGCCCCGGCAAGGTCTAAATCCATGCTCCTCCCTATAAATTGTTTATTTATCAACTAAACAAAATTTCATTGATATTTTCAATGATTTCCCCTACATCCCTACTTTCAATTATTCAACCCTCGGATTGATTTTATAAGAGCAAAAATCTTTTTTTAATATAATAAAAATTGACGTTATGAGATGATGGTCTGGCATAATGACAGACGACCTGTATTCGTTTTTGTCATAATTTACTTTCTGGGTCATCGTTTAACAAGTTACACTTACAGAAATAAAACTAAAATTTATAAGAGTGAGCCCAAAGGAAACATTACAGGCCCACAAAACACGTAAGAAAAGGAGGTAGGATTCTTAAATATTGTTTTTTTTAGACAACTAATCAGTGTCTTTTTTCTCTTAATACCAATTATTTGAGCAACTTAATTAGTTTTGATGTTACTATTTCCTTTCTAACACAAACATTTCCTGTAAAATTCAACCCAGTTTCATCCACTAACTATAAATAAAATAAAAAAAAGTCAATTCAGTTCGATCTCCACTTGATGAAAGTGTTAACAAGGGAATATACTAAGTTGTCTTATCTCTATCTTATTTCCAACTTTTATACTGAGAGACTAATATGCCGAGTAAGCCCTTCACTAACTATAGCTAGAATACTTGAATATAATCCACATGAGAAGAAGAAATATCAAAGCCACGTCAGAGGATAACATCCAAACCAACCAATGAGAGTC